>OX465442.1:13820219-14420219 GCA_950005045.1 Agrotis exclamationis
ATAAGAACATTTATGGAAGAGAAAAAATCTTAATTCTTTTTTAATAATTAATAATGACCAATTTAGAAGTGATAAAATTCGAACAAAATTGACGTGAACACAAACGCGCCCCAATTGCTCGGCTGCACTGCGGCATGCACCAAAATACATAGCTAATAAAGAATCATTGATTTTTGACTTCATTTCTTAAATTTTATTTGATATCCTAATAAAAAATCGAAAATCTGCTCATTTATTGCCTCAAAGGCGGAACAAAGTTCGCCGGGACAGCTAGTAACTTCTAAATTAGAGAAAAAAAAAAACTAAAAACAGTTTGTCATATTTTTGAGCCGTTTCGGGTTGAAACTATAGGGCCATGGGGTCCGAGTGCTCACAGCCTCTTCAGAGACATTTCGAAAAGACTTGTTGACGCTTCCCGTGACCCAAGAGCTGGCTTTTATCTTGGTCCAGAGGCTTAGCTTAGCTATTCAAAGAGGTAACGCTGCCAGTCTCTTGGGCACATTAAGTACCAGCTGACAGCGTTGAGGATGAATTTTTCGATGCTCTTTAATTGTTTAGTTTAGTTTTATTTTAATTTAGCATTTTTTATTTTTCTATAGTTTAATTAATGTTTTATGTATTTGTCCTTTATGTTAAACAGTTTGCATTACTTACATTATACATACTTTAAAGTTTGTTAAGAAACAAACATATGATCTTTACTTTAAAGACAAAAAAAAAATCATTGAAAGGACCAATTCTCAAGAAAGGAATCCAGTTCGTCCCGCGCCATTGCCATCTCCTTCGTGGTCTGCCTCGACTCTGCCTCACCGTTTCAGGGCACCAGTCCAGTGGGCTATTGCGTATCTCGGTGTCTGTGATCATCAAAAAGCTGTCAAAAGGTAAATTTCATATTGCTTTTGCATTTGCAATATGTAAATTTGGGATAAAATCAACTATTCTAACGCGCTTGAGGCACTCCAGTCCTCAACTTAGTCTCATAACAGGTATCAAGCCATCCAAGTTCAGTGGACAACCGCTGGTCAGTGACTATCAAGTTAGCCAATAGCCCTGCTGAGCTTTTTACTATTGCCTGCCTTTTCCCAACTAAATTGTGGTCGGCTTCCAGTCGATGATGATGATGATGATGATGAAGATGCAGCTGAATATCAGTATTTTACAATGGAGCTACTAAGAGATACCCTAAAGCATTATCTTATCTTGTGGAGCATACGGTGCAGGACTGCCCCTCTTGGGCAGAGCACCGCCGTGTCCTCACGGCAGCGATAAGCGGAGACCTCTCGCGCCTGGCATTGGTCGAGGCGATGCTGTGGGGCGAGACGGAGTTCGCGAAGGAGGAGGCGGGCCGTGAGAGAGAGAGGTCGCCCCAGCCGCAGTGGTAGACGCCCACGGCGTCGGACGTCGCAAGACGATCTCCGGCCACCGTAGGCGCGGGCAAGCGGGCGGCGAGTAATGGGCAACCCGCCCCACGGCCATGTACCATGCCCGGGTCGACGCGCGACGGCGCGTTTTGTTCCACGCGCGCCTCAAAGAGCATCAGCAAGATGACGGGGCCCCCCTCTAGAGGGCCAAAGCCTGCCGGGGTCGCGGGACTTATTCCATTAACGTGACCCTGGAACGTAAAGGGCTAATGAAGGACACCGTGGATTTTAGTCAGTACAAGTCTGACAGTTCCTCCCGCCCTGCCCTGGGTGGGACTCATCTGATGATTTTACCACGCTAAAAAAAAAGCATTATCTAATCTTAATACTAATATTATAACTGCGAAAGTTTGTGACGATGTTTATTACTCTTTCACACAAAAACTACTGAACGGATTTGGATGAAATATGGTACACAGATAGTTTATAATCTAGATTACCATATAGGATAATTTGTATCCCGATTTTATCTTCCCGTGGGATAAATATTCTAGTTGTAGAGGGGAAATTCGCTGTCAGCAGCTGGTTTGAAATAAAATCTTTCGTAAGCTCACAGCTGTTATTTATTCAGGTTTAAACCTACCTACATAGTATAATCGCAATAAACCCAAGTTCGTTTTCTCGTGCAAATCTTTGTTCTCAAATGGTATACAAAGAGAGATACAAGGTGTTTCGAGGAGTAGGGTGGGAGGGACTGTTGCTGTCCTTGGGAATTAATTGTGGGATTATTTTTGATAAGTAGAGGAAGAGCTCTTGGCTTAATATTGACAGCTGCACAGGTTGATATCATGAAAGGAAAGGGTCATATTAAATCGGGAAAATTTGAAAATGCAAGATAGATTTACGTGTAGGTTTCTACATTATTAACATTCACGTATCAAAAGTTGGCATAATTCATTTATTAAACTGATTAACTTAGACACCGGCTATTCTCAATTTAAAAGAGCAGTCAACCAATAATAAAAATTCATCAATAAAAAACTACTGACCCACTTTTAAAACTAATTTCCAATACATACGTCAATACAGTTCAAAGTTCAAAAACGAACAGACGATAACAATCCCATCCACCCTAATCGCCAGACGCAACGCACTTGGCAAATTGCCATTTTGGAATTCCTCCAGATTTCGTTTATACGCGTTCACAGCAGTTCAATATCGTCTATTTCGCTGTACGGACGTCGTTTCAGTAGTAAAAAATAACAAAAACAAATAAATAAAGCCATATTTATTGATTAACTATAAATTTTGAGGTTATATTATTATAGTTTGACAGCTGACAGCGCGGGAAATCGCGCGCCATTTTCTAATCGAGACAAAGGTCATTGTGTTACTATTCCTTTGTGGATTTTTATTTTCGACAACAGGTGGTGAAAAGGTAAGAAGTTTTTGGCTGTTTCTTATCTAATAATGTATTTTTGTGTGTGTCGTAATGATACAGGTGCTATTTTAAAAAAATTGTTTTAGTTTATTTATGTCCCGTGATCTAGAATTTGTTCTGGTCGAGTCGGCTTTTGTTTCTTTTAGGTCAGTTACCTTTGTTATTGATGTTGAACTAAGAAATGAGTAGGTAACTCTTTACAGAGTTGCCTACTTACTAAATGAGGAAGAATTATATTTTTCCTTTCTTAACATTCTGTGGAAATTATTATGTTGTTGTTTTCTATTTTTAACGTCCAGGAATTAGTTTGATACCTATCAGGAAAGTATCGTCTTCGTACAAAACACGACGCAATTCTCTGATACCTTACGACTTTGGTATCCATTGACGCATGCTTGTCTACGAATCTCTATGGATTTGTATTGCTATTAGTCGCCTGGATACCAAAGTCGTAAGCTATCGGAGACCTGGCGTCGCGTTGAGTACGAAGGGGCTATATTTGCGTCGATTGTCCTTTGTTTGTTTTATGCTTTACTTTTTTTAAATTTTGACAACAAAATAGTCAAGTGACAACCATTTTCAAAGCATTTCGTATTGTCTACAAAAAGACTTTAAGCAAGATTGATCAAGTTTTTCGGATACCTTTTCAATTATTATTTTTATTTTTCACTATATTTTTAGCTAAATTTTAGTAAACTATTTGAGGTTATTTTAAAACCAAACCCACACGAGTAGTTATTCCGTACCTACACTATTTGGAGTGATCGGTTGCGATTCGGTGGCTTTCAAACATTTCGCATAAACGAATGCGCGGGCAGAACCTAGTCTGTTTATATAGGCCGAATGATTAGTTGTCACTGCCAATATTGAATTGAAAATCTAAATGCAAACTGACCTAGTGTTTAGTAGTAGAGGTCATTGCCTGTTTATGGTCATCAATTCGGTTGGCGCACAAAATGGCGTCTTGGCGGGCTTTTAACCGTTTGTCATTTGATTTGTAAACAATAGGCTATTTGACTAAAAAATTCTATAATCCGTCAGTTAGATTATCAAATAATATTTGACCCGTATTTTTTCTTTTTTTACGCAAACCAAAATTGACGGAGATATGATGCTTTCAAAATTGCCAATACGTCACAATTTAGTACATTTTCGAGTCTTGATGTGTTATATCTTGGTAAATATTCATTGATTTTACATAAAAAAAAATATGTGTCCGTTATTTTTCAAAACTCTAAATAACGGACTTATTAGATTTATATTTATTGATACTGTCAAATAGCCTATTGTTACATGTATCAAAGGGAAGGAAGAGATTAATTTAATTTATAGTTTGTAAATAACGCCTTACGACGTGTTATAGTTTCTGTGTATTAGCAAAACGCTTTGAAAGTTCGGGGAGTTGTTGCGGTTTCCTCAAGATGTTTTCCTTTACTGTTCCATATCTCTATAGTAGGTAATATAGTTAGAAAAGTCCTAACATAATTATTATAACGATATTATGACGTCAAATCATTTAATTATAAGTCTTGGCAGAATCTGATTGTAATAATTATGATTAATTGCGAACGATTCGGTTGAAAATAAATGCGTAGGTCGTAAGTTTGTAAATATTTTTTGAGCTTGAATAGCCGTGAAGTTTTTATAAACTGTAAACCAAACATAACCTGTAAGTACTATGCACATTAAAACATTAATAAAATTAGTATGGCTGAACTACACTCGCGAGAAAAAGTATTACTCCGATTCTGCGCGATTTTGAGTGCTTAATAACTAGTTAAGAATATTAAAAACGGTACGATTTTAAAGGTTAAACTGTTAACTTTAAATTGATACCAAATTCATTGAAATCACGTCATTATTTAATGAGCTATCCCGGATCAAATCCAAGTAAGTGATTCCTTACTTTTGCTCGCTATGTGTTTGAGTCCATCCATGGACCATCCATGGTATCTGAGTTTCCATCGAGTTTTAAAGATATTGCCAAGCGTTTACTCAACTTTTCGCTAGACCAGAGTTCTGTCCTATTTCTTGCCGTTCTGAGTATTTTTCCCGTTGACAGCTTGCAGGCAGCAGTGCTATTCTCTATAAGGACGTTTTTGTATTCGCCGCAGTGCCCACGCAACGCTGGGACCAAAGTTTGCTATTCTTAAACTACTGACAGCGAAACTATCAAATCGTGCAGCGAGAACGGTGAGTGAGTGACGATCCCAAACGAAGCCGTTGCGTCGTAGGAGCACATCACATAGAGTTCAGCGATGAGATTTGTTACAGAGGATAGCTTATCTTCATCACTGCTGAACATAGGCCTCCCCCTTAAGGTCAGCAGCATCCTGGGTCCCACCTTATACCTGCTATTTACTGCTGACCTGCCTCTCGATAGAAATGTCCTAACAGGCACCTTTGCCGATAATACGGCCATACTGGCTACTGATGCCTGCCCGAGAAAAGCTTCTGCAAAACTACAAAACAGCCTTAATATGATCTCTAAATGGCTTAAAGATTGGAAAATAAAAGCCAACGAAACAAAGTCAGTCCAGATGACTTTCACTACACGCAAAGAAACATGCCCACCTGTAACCTTAAACCACATAGAAGCACCGCAAGCAGAGGTCACTCGATACCTTGGTATATACCTTGACAGACGCCTTACGTGGAGACACCACATATTCACCAAACGCAAAGCCCTAGTGCAAAAACTGGTTCCGGTTCGCGCCAGAGACCGCGTCATGAGACCGAGACAGGAGACCGAGACTGGAGACCGAGACAGGAGACCGCGACAGGAGATCGCGACCGGAGATTGCTATCGTATCTGTCTCCTGGCACAGTCTCGCTCGCGAACTGCCGCTCATACATTGCCTAATGTTAAGTAGTGTCGCGGTCTCCTGTCGCGGTCTCCGGCGCGAACCGCCCCCTTTAGACCGACAATTCGCCACTTGCATCCATCGGTTGCCCGCGACCCTCACGATGTCGTCGGTCCACCTAGTGGGAGGCCTGCCTACGCTGCGTCTTCCGTTCTCAACTTTGAAAACAAACACTTCAAATCACTGGCACAAACAACGTAAAAGATTACAACGTTGCATTTAAGATATTTTGTAAACTACTGGAAACAGTAAATCATTGAAAATAACTCAATTTTGCTGCTAACACGAGCGGAAACCACTCAATTTGAAACTAGTTTCAAAATTATTTCGAAAAACATTTGCTACGTTGCTGATACCAAAATAGCTTTGAATACTTTGTATCTTTGTAAGTTGTGGTTCACTATTTGAAAATTGCAAAGTGATCATTAATATTTACATGTTATAAATCAGCCTATAATTTTCCCTCTGGCCCACTGCTGGGACACAGGCCTCCTTTCTGTGAGAGGGAGTGGGCTATAATCCGCCACGCGGGCCCAGTGTGGGTTGGTATATGATGTCACATGTCCTCGAATTTTTTGGTTCTAGGACATGCCGGTTTCCTCACGATGTTTTCCTTCACCATTTTGAGAGCAGTGGTGATGAAATAAATTCCACAAAGTAATGCGTCTGGGTTCGCATCCACAACTTTACCTCTCGTAGTTCGTATGTCGGGGTCGTTACCTTCCAAGCAATGGGGTCGAGGATTCGAATTTTCTAAAAGTGTTTTTCCATTAGAAATTTCTCAGTAGCATCCACGGAGCCTGGATTTGGGCTCGATTGATGTTTAGGCTCGTCCCCATAGGAATAATTGTGCGTACATACGACGAAATGTGAATGTACCTACCAATTTAGGTATATGGCCGATGGGGTCGAAAAGTGCTAGAGTGGAGACCGCGGACTAGCAAGCGCAGCGTAGGACGTCCACCAACGAGGTGGACAGACGACCTTGTAAAGGTCGCCGGAAGACGCTGGATGCAGGTCGCTTCCAACCGGTATATGTGGAGATCTAAAGGGGAGGCCTATGTTCAGCAGTGGACGTCCTATGGCTGAGATGATGATGATGATGAATTTAGGTATAGTTAACGTCTGTGAACACGTGTTCTGTATTTTTTAACGAATTTGCAATAAACATCAGCGAATTCGTTGAAAAATAACATAATTTTAGCGTAAATAAACGTGTCTTCCAAATTCTGCAATTCATTTGTTTATAATCTCAGCTCTACAGACACAAGGCCTCATAAAGTACAACATACATATTTGGAAGATATTCTGGCACTTTTCGTTCATATGCACAAAATGCTCATGTATCGGGGTCATTGTCGAGGTTGAAGATCCGAAGCAAGTTAAATATAGCAGATTTTTTTACTGTTTGGCCACGAGTAACACGATTTAACGACTCGCGTGTTGCGGCAGAGGTTCCCACTTCTTTTTTAACCGACTTCAAAAAAAGGAGGAGAATTCCCAATTCGTCGGAATCTTTTTTTTTTTTTTTTTCTTTTATCTTCAAATGAGTCTTCCCACCCGGGGCAGGGTAGGAGGGACTGTCAGACTTGTACTGACTAAATTCCACGGTGATCCTTCAATAGCCCTTTACGTTCAGGGTCAAGGTTACCCGATGAGACAGTCCCGCGACTCCGGCAGGCTTTGGCCCTCTAATGCCCCTTTAGAAGATTCCCACTGCCGGGATATAAGTCTCTTTTCTATCAGAAAGAAAAAAGACTTATAATTGTACACCACAGACTACATTCAGTATTGTTTCTCCTTCTTTTTCAAATCAATCCAAACGGTTGTCTTGAAAAGATCGCTTTTAGTGATAAGACCGCCCATTGTGTCAACCCTGTTTAAAAGACATTTTAAATTGGAATTACGTGTAATTTTGTATGGTGTGGTATCTATCTATCTTGTATTGTATCCCAGTGAAAACCGTTTTTTAGGGTTCCGTAGCCAAATGGCAAAAACGGAACCCTTATAGATTCGTCATGTCTGTCTGTCTGTCCGTGTATGTCACAGCCACTTTTTGTCGAAAGTATAAGAGCTATCCTGTTGAAACTTGGTAGAAAGATGTATTATGTAAACCGCATTAGGATTTTCACACAAAAATCAAAACAAAACAAATTTTGGGGGTGCCCCCCATACTTAGAATTGAAACTCAAAAAATTTTTTTTCACCAAACCCATACGTGTGGGGTATCTATGAATAGGTCTTTAAAAATGATATTGAGGTTACTAACATCATTTTTTTCTAAACTGAACAGTTTGCGCGAGAGACACTTCCAAAGTGGTAAAAAGTGTGTCCCCCCCCCCGTAACTTCTAAAATAAGAGAATGATAAAACTAAAAAAAATATATAATGTAGACCTCAACCAGAACTACCAACGAAAATTGGTTTGGATGAGATAAAGTTAGCAGTTTTTGAGATATAATACATTTTCAAAAACCGCAAATATAACTTTGCCATTCATACAAATACTATGAAAAACAAAGTTATTTTTATTGTTTGTGTATATTACTTACTAATCTCAATATAATTATATCTCCAATCTATGCTTGCTGCTACGGAACCCTTCATGGGCGAGTCCAACTCGCACTTGGCCGGTTTTTCTATATGCTGGGATCTCACATTACCAACTAACTATGGTGGATATACGAGTACGTACAAAGCATTTTGCCAATACTTTTATTGTGCGCACAGCTAAGGAGTGGAATTTCCTGCCGGCATCTGTATTTCCCGACAGCTATAACCTTATAAGCTACGTGATATTATCTTCTCATCGAGAATCCCACAGTGTCTCAAGACAAGGGTGTTTAACCAGTGTGTGTTGCCAGTGATGACATATGGCTCTGAAACGTGGTCTCTGACTGCTGGCCTTTTAGAGAGACTAAGAGTCACTCAACGAGCGATCGAAAGAGCTATGCTCGGAGTTTCTTTGCGGGATAAAATCCGGAACATGGATATTCGGCGAAGAACCAGAGTCACCGACATAGCTCATAAAATTTGCAAGTTGAAGTGGCAATGGGCAGGCCACATCGCTTGTAGAACTGACAACCGATGGGGAAGAAAAGTTCTCGATTGGCGACCACGGACCGGAAGACGCAGCGTAGGCAGGCCTCCCACTAGGTGGACCGACGACATCGTGAGGGTCGCGGGCAACCGATGGATGCAAGTGGAAGATTGTTGTTCGGCGTGGCGGTCTAAAGGGGAGGCCTATGTTCAGCAGTGGACGTCTTCCGGCTGATGATGATGACAACCTTGGGGTCTTCAAGTCAAGAGTGAATATGTTACTTCTAGTCAAGCGTGCTTCACCGTCGACCACATCGCTTACTAACAGGCGTAAAGCGAGACTATCGCTAAATAAAAAAAATCTGTTTGCCAAACATCGAAATCCATTCAGCTGTTGTTTAAAACATTGCAGATTGAGTACAGACAGTACTCACGTGAACAAAACAAATAACACGTACGCATGTCGCACTGCCTGAGGTCGTGACCGATGCATTATTTACCTGCAGCCATTTTGGGCGACGGAATGATGGATACTTTGTTATTTTAATTTGCATTAAACGGGCACTTGTTTTTTAACGATATTGAAAATATTTTGACATCTTTTATGTGTTTACTCAATTAGGCAAAAATAAAGTCGTATCTTTATGATTCTTGTGTTTTTGTTTATGTCAGTTGATTGAAAGCATGTTTTTAAATGATAGATCGCCACATGGCACTGGTAGAGTAGGCAAGCAACTCATTGCCAAAGAAGGAAAAAATATTTTAAAAAAAAATTACAGATTCAAAACAAAGTTTTTATCAAAATTTCTCCAGTTGTTTAGGCGTAAAGGCCTTTAGCCACAGAGCGCGATACGTCCCGCGATCCGATCTGGCGTTACGATCTCTGTAAAGGCTGAACGCAATACGAACTGACGCCGGCACTGATAAGGCACATATGGACATTATTATCCATAGATTACAGAGATAGCATGCGATCAGGTGACCGTCCATGACTGTGGGAAAGAAACAGAACTATTATACAAGCGTCTAGTGCCACCTCGTTCCCACAGTGGTAGACGTCTTTGGACGGAACGGATCGCGCTCTGTCGAGGCCTGTATACCGATCAATCAAGAATATAACTGTCAAATTAGTAACGCATAGATGGCGCTAAGTGTTTGCTATTTTTTTATTCAAATGTCATGGAGTTTCTTATTGAATTTGTCAATAGATGGCGCTAAAAGTGTGTTGTTTTGTCGTCCATTGACCGAGTCAAGACTTTGACGTTGCTTTGACAAGACGCATACAGCGCTCTCTAGTGGCGAAACTAAACAACGTGATGATTATGTGATCTTGTCTTATTACATAATAATTTGTTGTTATGTTCATCAGCTATTAAACTAGTTTAAATATTCGACACAAGTTATGTCAAAAAGCTAATTAAAGAAACCGTAGTGAATGGAATCAATAAGCGATTGATGTTATTGTTCACAACAAGAATTTCATTCAATCCATCAATCATCGTTTAAAACCGATTTACTATCGAGTGTATCTCATTACAATTATTTAAATTCAACCAACAAATCACGTGTGTCAAGTCTCAATGAAATCAAATCAATCGAGAAAAATAAATCAATAATAATTTGACGTGTGAACGCACTAACAAGGTCACGTCGTCGGTTTCTGCTGTCAAACTCAAACGGTTGCCATAGCAACGCGCGCGTGATTGGCAGAGAGATCTAAAACACGACGTCGGCGATAACCTTGTACCGTCGTCATATGAAATTATTGTCGTACGTCAAAGTGTAATTTGGGATCGTCTTTTATTGCTATTTTGTTGTTTATTTGTATGATATCTAATATATTTAATTAGTATTTAGACGCCTAGATGGCGCCGTCGTACAACAAAAAGGAAACGACAAAGTCGTGATGGCCCAGAAGTGTAGCATATCGCTTCTCATGTATGAGGTTGCGAGTTCAAACCCAGGCAAGTACCAATGTGTCTTTTTCAATACATATGTACTTTCTAAGTTTATCTTGGACTTCGGTGACGGAAAAACATCATTAGGAAACATATGGACTGCTGAACAAAGACCTGTGGTGTTCCCAAAGACGGCTTAACTAAGCGAGTTTGCCGTATGACACGATTCGATGCGATTTGCAATTTCTACTAACTAAAAATGAAAATCGTCCTTGCTACTACGATATAATGATGCAATTCGACTGAGTTAACGTCGTTGTGGCGAGCGTGTTTTATTTTTCATCTACTCGTAGATAACCGCACGTTTTATGTCATATGTCGTAGTGGTAAGGATGATTTTCACTTGTAGCTGAAATCGGTCGAATTGCGTCGCGACATCAGCACGGTGGTTAATGGCAGATTTACATTGAGTCAGTAACTGACGTCAGTGCTGGCGCCGAAAACTGACTCATGCTATTTAGATGAGGTCAGTATTTCAAGAAATCAATTTACATTATGGCAGTGCCAGGTCAGCACTGACTCGTCAGTGGACTGACGTCAGTTACTGACTCAATGTAAATCTGCCATAACTCTGTCCTCAGGGTTTGGCCACATCCTCACACGAAAGAATCATAATTCATAGCAAAAATACATATTTATCTCCATTCTCCACATAGCTCAAAATCTTGATAGATCATGCAGACGAAGAATGATAGCTTTTCAGTTATCTGAAATCTTTCCAATATTGGACCAGTGCCCGGAACAGGTACCAAATTCATCACCCACCCCTCTAAGAATCCGGGACCTGAAATAAGTCATTGGCTTTCAGTGAATGAAAGAAAGTGCATCTCTGCTTATCCCCAGCGTTTAGAAGTTAAGGGAAGTGATATAGCATTTTTCTTGAAAAAAAAATGTCGTGGGCGCATGTGGAAATTCCTTGGACACGTATGTACTGAAAAAATTTTTTTTTTTTTTTTAATAACTTAATGAAAACAAATGAAATAAAATCTGCTGTAATCTAGTTCAGAGGTAAAAGAGACAAAGTCTGCGATGGAGTGAGCTTTAACATATATATTCCCACGTTTTTATATACCTACTCACTTTTCTTGTTTGTTTGTATATTTTTTAAATAAACTTTGCCCCACACTAGGAATCTGTCCTGTATCGTGGATGTGTTTACAAACATATAAACTTACATAAACAAACACCCAGTCCCGGAACAACTACTTGTAGGCCATACAAACATATTTTGTTCCGTGCGGGAATCGCGCCCGCGACACGCTGCGCAGCAGTCAAATCGCTGCGCCACTGCGCCATCCCGTGTTAACGAAAGTAATTCAATGCTAAAAATTATTTTAAAACGACAGTTAACATAATGAAGGTCGTTGACACCTTCTTTCATAGTTGAACTGCTTAGCATCTATCTTCCAGTGGTTTGAAGGAGAGTCGTGAGATAATATTTGCTTAGCTATTGAGACTTACAGGAAGGCCCCCTGTAAGTCTTAATGCGACAGTATTTCCACTGTAAGAAAGAGACAGAACTATGCAATTCGCCTAGCGCCATCACGTTCCCACAGTGAAACTACTAGGCCACCATTAACTTTCTTGCTCCTTAACCATCACGTGTTTTTCCAACGTTATTTTTCACTTATCGTACGATCTTTAAGAGGGATCAACAGTCATTTGGCTAACCGCATCACGATCATGTCCAAATAATTTATATCAGCTTTGAAATGTCATTGGATATCTGTCAAAAATTATCAATTTCGTAACTTTTGTGATAACAATAACTATAATGTTACTAATTGATGTACAGTCGCGAAAAATTAATAACTTAGCTGATACATAGAATATTATTTACGATATGTATAACATAATGTTAACGAAGATGTATGTAATCCGTCATTGTATACGATTCCTAGGTAAATGTATGTAATTCATAAAATCGCCCGAATATGTGTGAAACCTAACCGAACCGAACCGAACCTTGGCGTGCCCCTGACTTCACCCCGAGGGCACCCCGGTTCGGTTTGAATCGGTTCCTCTAAACCTAGCACGCGTATAGGAGCCCCGCAGCGGGGCTCCGTCTACCTGAACACGTAAAACACTTTTTTATACATTTCCTAAATAGCTTCGGAATTAAATACATTTTTAGATGTAGTTAGATGTTTGTAGACAATTCTAGATATCATACATTCCGATAACATAATATAATACGAAGCCGCTAAACAGCCTCAAATAAAAAAAATAAATAATTAGAACTAAATAAATCTACTCTCGCCTATGGCTCGGCTGAGAATTCCGTCTCGAATGTAATGACAAACTTTGTCCACTTGTATCAAAAGTAAAGGGTGTCCAGTGGAAAATTTTCAACTTTGAAATTTCACATAAAAAAAACTACATAGATTTTATATATTTTTATTGAAACTAAATGTACTACATTAATGCGGATTTCATTTCTTAAACACTATATCATCTAAATGATGACCGTTTTTTTGTACGCACTCCTGTAATCGGACCCTTACATTTGCAATCACGCGACGGCAAAGTTCTGGAGTAATGCTTTGAATTTCACGGCGAATATTGGCCAGCAGGGCTTGAATTGTCCGGGGATTGTCCTCATAAACCTTCGATTTAAGGTTACCCCATAGAAAAAAATCGCAGTGCGTGAGGTCGGGCGACCTGGGCGGCCATGAGATGTCTCCGTACTTGTTGATCAGTTTATTTGGAAAAATTGTTCTTAACTTTTCCATCGACACCCTAGCTGTATGCGGAGTGGCACCGTCTTGCTGAAATTGTGTCCTATTGTTATAACCTGAATACAGCTGCAATTGCGGTAGCAGAAATTTGTCTATCATTCGGCAATACACCGGAGCAGTGACTGTTTCTCCTTGGTTAAAAAAATAGGGCCCAATTACACCGCTAGCCGAAATGGCACACCAAACTGTGTGCGTTGCTGCTCATGTTGATGTTCCTGGAGGAGTTCTATTGAGCGTTGTCCATTCTTGCCTAAATCTTTGTACCCACGACCAAATAAGTTGCGTGCTCGGCCCATCACTTAAACGCCGAATATTAAAATGAGTACATAACGTTCGACCCGCGTGAACCAACGATTCACCAATCTTTACATATTGCTCAACCGCGAACGAGCAGTGTCAGGCCTGTCTCACTCCGCGGTGTAGGCATAAAACTGCAAGTAGTTGCGGGGCCATTATGTCGTGGCCCATTCACTACGGCTGCCACGCGCCACCCGTTGTGCACGCGCTCCGTCTCCTTAATATTTTTGTTACGTTACGTGTAGTTACGCACAAGTTTCTTGCTTTAGGTGCTTTTGGGAAATTAATAAAACAATATTATTATGAAGAAAAAAAATAAAGTACTTACATATTTAGTAATGATGAACAAAATTATCTCCCTGCTTGTGAAGTATGGGTTTAATTGATCATGATTAGGTAGGTTACAAGTTTGGAAATGAGGCGAGATACTAAGTGGAGGGGGGGGTGAGCCTACTAGACGACCAAGATAAAAAGACGACACTCTCACTCACCTTCCGGTTCATATGAACAAGATAAAATTGTTGCAAGTTAGATTTTTAAAAATGTTTATCAACAATAAAGAAAAGTTAAAGCTTAATAAGGATTACGAAAAATTATTTAAAATCTGTAAAATACTACCAGTAGATAAAAAAGTTAAATACATTGTCACATTGGAACAATACCAAAATACTGAGTATAGAACCGAACAAGTTTACCACCAGCCAGTGCGGAAAGCAGTTCAAAGAAGGAAATATCAACTTCCAAAAATTAACAATTTCTATGGACAACGAACAAGACAATGGTTAACGCCGACATTCTTTAACGAACTACCAAAAGAATTAATCTCAAAGAGAGTTTCAAGGAATACTTTAAAAACAATTCTGAGAAAACATTATCTATCATTGTGTCCTTAACTTATTGTACCTAATGTAGTCATAATTGACTTATTTGTTTTTCGATTATATGCCTAATGAATTAAAGTCGAAAAATAAAAAGGTCGGAAAAGGTTGATACACCTTTATGCAAGTATAGCGTTTTACATTGTACCTAATGCTCGAGTGTTGGGGGTAGGCCGGCTCTCGCGAGACCATTACCCATTACTCATGTCAAACAGACTTAAATGCAATTGGTAGGTATAAGGTTGAAAATAGACCAATAATTTAAAGTAGGTATGTAAAGTGCCGCTGGAGCCCGTATACCATTCAACATTTCGGGTATTTCTTTATTTATATCTATCACGTTGGGAAGATTTGTAAGCCCTTAATAGTGTTTATTACTTTCACCATAATAGCGTTTCGTAAAGCGTCGTCACAAATAGTATCAACTACCTACAACTGGTGGATAAAATACCTATTATCAAAATTATCTGTGTATACCTAATCGATGATATTTTGTATGTATGTACCTATTGTTTATTTTTTATGCAAAGAGTGTATGCGTATTCACGAGAACACTGCCGACAAACTGTATTGCAGTTTGGCAGAAAACATGTGTTTAAATATATATGTTACACGTTTCTGAATAAAAAAATTAAAAAAAAAAAAAAAAAAAACCTTAAGCTGAGTACTAAGAATTAAGATCGGTAGAAGAAGAAAGATGTTTGCGTTGTTGTTTAAAAGTTCTAACTCAGAAAATGGCCACACTACGCATTCAAGGTCAGCTATCGTAATTCGCTGCGCGCCTTTTTTACCTACCTACAAAGACACGCAACGCGGGGCCTGTGACAGTATGCGATAGTAATTGGTCGGTTACTAGGTTGAGTGCAAAATAATAAGGACTGGCTATTTTGCCATAAACGATAAAAATCATTTAAATATTATTCTTTTTTTTTTGTAAGACTTAATGTTCAAAAATATAACAATAATAGGTTGAAAAGATAATATTATTAAAAATATCATTCCTCACGTAAGGTGCCGCAGGTACCTACTATTAACATTCTGTGCTAACAATCAATAATGTAGGTATGTAGTAATCGATGACAAAAAGTAATTTAACAAATGCATAAAATACGCATAGGTTCCTACCTATTTCTGCCTAAACTCGCAAGTCGCAACCCTATTGGGCTTGACCCATAGTAACCTTTTAATGTCGTTGGCGTCAGATAAACCAAAATAAACTCTCGCGCGTAATCATTCAGTACATTTTTGCTTGCGCACGGGAAGTTTAGGCTATTATAAAAGTAGGTGGGCGGTACGGCTGCCAGTTAAAATGTACTTTATTCTCTCGTACATAGATTTTACATTTGTTTAATTTTTTTTTGGAGTGGGACTTCTGTTGTACTATTAAGTATTCTGTGGCAGTGTGCTCCTGTCCAGTGACTTATGGCTATTAACAAATCCGCAAGTACCGCGCTTTCAATGGTACCTCTCCCGCTCACCTCACCCCGCTAATATTTCGATAATTGCAGTTTAAAGTTGAAAAATTTCCGCTGGACACCCTTTACTTGTACTATTTTGTTAAATATCAAAATGATTTTGTTACTTGAAAGTTTTTATAATTAAAAATACCTTAAAATTGTCCTAACAAAGTTTTCATGATATCTCTTATGGATTCGAATTTTCCCTATTCAGATTTGGCCTACCATGAAGACTTAAAGCGTGAATAGGAACCACTGGGTGTGGGAACGAGATGGCGCTAGATAACTTGTATAGCTCTGTCTTATTTTCACAGTGGAACTACTCTCAATTTAATACGTCGTGGTAGGCACCCTTGTTCTCTTATAAAAAAAAAACACTGCGATATATCATTGGTCGTGACTGTATCTACGTGGGTTTTGTATTTCAAGTTCATTGCCAAATGAAATTAAGATATAGGTATAGAATATTTCATTCACAAAGCAAAAGAGTTTTTGATTCAGTACAATAACACCCACGTGATATTTTTTTTTTTTTTTTTGCGTGGTAAAATCATCAAATGAGTCCTCCCACCCCGGGCAGGGCGGGAGGGACTGTCAGACTTGTACTGACTAAAATCCACGGTGTCCTTCAATAGCCCTTTATGTTCCGGGGTCACGGTAATGGTATAAGTCCCGCGACCCCGGCAGGCTTTGGCCCTCTAGAGAGGGGGCCCCGTCATCATGCTGACGCTCTTTGAGGCGCGCGTGGAACACAACGCGCCGTCGACCCGGGCATGGTCCATGGTCGGGCTGCGAGTTGCCCTTTACTCGCCGCCCGCATGCCCGCGCCTACGGTGGCCGGAGATCGTCTTGCGACGTCCGACGCCGTGGGCGCCAACCACCGCGGGTGGGGCGGAGGGAGGACATTGTCCTCTCTCTCACGCGGCCCGCCTCCTCCTTCGCGAGCATTACTGCTTCGCAGAAGGAGGCGACCGCTTCCCACTCCGTCTCGCCCCGCAGCATGGCCGCAACCAATGCCGGGCGCGAGAGGTCTCCGCCTATCCCACGTGATAATTTGCGTTAAATGTATGTTTGAAATCACAAAAAAAGTTAATAATTGTCGAAATCAATTACGTTTTTTGAGTATTAAGGGGTGTCTAAACGGGCAATATTTTTAATCAGGGTTGGCATGATTAAAACAAGTGGTTTTAAAACAACAACAAATTGTTTTAAGTTTGACACAGTGTTTTTATTACACGTTCTAACTACTTTTCATGGTGGATGAATGCCTGTAAAATGAAAATAAATTAATATTCTGGATTCTTAAATAATTTGAGTGTATCCCTTCCTATGTCACATTTTTTAACTTTTATTGGCATTGAAATGAAATAATTTTTCAAAACATTAGAAAAAAACAGTAGGTGTTTTTTTTCCATTGATATTTTTTTTTAAATGTTTCATCACAAACAGCGAATTTGAAAAGATCTAGTCTAGAAATGAAACATATAATTTATTTATAAGTTAAGACGTCGACCCATAGTCGAATTAATTCGAAAAAATTACCGAAACTACAAAAAAAAAAAAACAAAAAAAAATACTTGTTTAAAACATTTTGAACAGTTTTGTTTTATAAAATAAAATAAAAAAACTTTTTCCAACCCTGTTTTTATAATAATAATATGTGGTTTTACCCCCCGCTGAGCCCGGTCCTATTGATATAGCCTATATAAGTATTAGCCTTCCTCACTGAATTGACTATCCATCGCAAAATTAAAACGTATTTTTCAATTCGAACCAGCAGTTCCTGAGATTAGTGCGTTTAACCAAACAAAACTCTCCATCTTTGTAATATACAGAGTGTAATTTAGACACATCACAAAGCCGTTAACTACGACTACGCATACTGTACATCTAAATAAGTAACTTTACGCTAAAATTATCGCTTGGAACCGACTTTTATTTTTAGGTAAGTATAAAAAAAAAATTATTGCGCGCAATGTAAAGCAAACGGGTTTCGTGTCGTTGTGTGCGTCAAGCCGCTGCATGTGATAAGAACGTATCGACGTGCGTGCGTAATTTTTTTAGAAAAATCGAAAATTCAGGTAATGTTTGTTTGGAAAAAAGTTTTGTAATAATACTTAGAATTCGATTTCGTAAAAAAAGTTTAAAAAAAATGCAACTTTGACCTTCAATATCTCGAGAACCCGTGGAGTCCCAGGTATGGTCTAAAGGAAAAAAATGATCCAAATAATGGGTAGAATACGTGGCTTGGTCGCGGGACTTATCTCATTACCGTGACCCCGGAACACAAAGGGCTATTGAAGGACACCGTGGATTTTAGTCAGTACAAGTCTGACAGTCCCTCCCGCCCTGCCCGGGGTGGGAGAACTCATTTGATGATTTTACCACGCTAAAAAAAAAAAAGAATACGTGGCTTTCGGCTTCGTTAAGTGTCTTCTTCATAGACATTATAATGGTCTTCTTACACCCGGTATTTAAAAATTATTTATCATATAAAAAGATTTTTTTTTCTTCTTATTTTACTCTTCTAACCTTGAAAGTTCATACAGTTTTTCCTAGAATCTATCCATGACAAGCGTGACTTTTTTCAACTATTATCACGAAAGACCGATGTCCAAAAACCCAAAATAACGTTTTCACCTTGAATTAAGATAAAGTACCAACAGAAAGCCACGTATGTTCCCAGTTGGAACCTTTCCAAATTAACTAGAAACACCAGAATATGTATGACACCACAAATCTTCAAATATTACTCTATTTCAAAGAATTGAAGGGATCAAGTAAGACTGGTTTTAATATAGGCCATTGACATTCTAGAGTTGTGTTGATCGAATAAGAGATGGCGCCACAATTGTTTTGTGTTTACAAACAGAGATTTTGCGCACTTTAAAGCTATTTTTGTTCTTCGCCCACGTAAAAACGAATGCAATGGAGGTTAAACGTAAAATGTGTTTTTATTGTTTGTTTTTCCGTATGGTTGGAAACGAAAATCATTGTTTTTGTATTGCTTCTTCTTCTATAATATTTTAGTTTTATTTTTAGTTTTTAAAAGTAGTGTGTACATATAGGGTTTTTTTTTTATAATTAATAATTATGTAAGAATTTCTGAAGTTAATTAAATTGCATCTTCTACTTGAATATACTACAACACCTTCTTCGTAATAAGAATGGAAATTGGGAAAATGGATGCGCAATTCTTAGGCAGTCGCTTCATCATCATCAGCCTATAAATGTTCCCACAAAAAATTACACAAAGTAATGCGCCTGACGGGGTTCGAACCCACGACCTACAACTCGTAAGTCGAGGCCGATACCACTGGGCCACCACTGTAAATACAGGACGAGAACATCACACTTGAAAAAAAGTAAATTAAAGCAATTTTCTCAAAAAGTTAGCGTTTTACTTTTAAATTGCAGAGTCCTATAAAGTAAAAATGGTTCTTTTAAGATATAGTCTCCGTGACTTAGACTTGATTGGTCAGCAAAATAAAAAAAAGGTCGCTAAGATTTCTAAAAAAAATAACGAATTTAAAGGATCAAAACAGCTCCTGTCTATGACTTTTGGCTGGTTTTTGCCTTTGCCTACTGTTTACGTAAAATGAAGTTTCCAGAAAACAATGAAACGGGCTTCTCAAGATTCACGCAAAACTTCGAATTTGCTAAGAAATGCGTTCAATTTTATTCTTAGCACACAAAATAATTATAATTTACCTTCTTTCCCGAGTTAATTCACAATTTAATTTCAACTTGTTGTGAAAGATTTCGAGGAAACTCCCTGAGAATTGGCGCGAAAACTACACCTTTTCCCGCGTTTTTGGACGTTAGCCATATTTGTTTTTCCGCTTTAAATTAATGGCGTCGTCGTTTTGTACCAGACGGCTTGGTAGGAGATTTGCAATTATTAATATAATAGCGGCCATACACCATACTGCCTATCGTACAATCGGCATGACGATCGATTTGATCAAATTGGCAGTTCGTCCATATACACCATACACCATACTGCCTATCGTACAATCGGCATGACGATCGATTTGATCAAACTTCAATTCGGCAGCAGTGATGCCAACTTAGCAACTTTATAGCTAGATCTAGCTATTATTCGGTGACAGACAGCTACAATTTTATAAAACTTGTGGCTTAACTTTTTAGCTACTTTTTTACCGACTTGTTTTATCCCACTAGTGGGAATCAGTTGGTAATACAAGTGAAAGTGAGTTCAATCGATTTTCGACTTTATTGACATTTATGCAAACACCGGATTTTAATGAAGGAGCAATGTTAGCTAACGAGAATGTGAGAAAAAACAAACTAAATTTTGAATGTCAATAAGGTCGAAAATCGCTTGAACCTGTTTTTTAACTTGCTTAACGATAGCAAGTTAAAAAAAGGTTCAGGCGATTTTCGACCCTCCATTCCATTCCACTCCACTCCACTCCACTCCACTCCATCGCAGTCTGTAAAAAGTGTCGTTACAATTTTTTCCGCCTAGCCCCCTTTCGCAACGCGCCATAAGGAACTTCGTTCCAAAAAAATATACGTTTCGAATTGAGAACCTCCTCCTTTTTTTACGTCGGTTAAAAAGTAGCTACCGAATATTAGCTAGATCTAGCTATAAAGTTGCTAAGTTGGTATCACTGCTGCCGATTTGAAGTTTGATCATTCCGATTTGATCAAATCGATTTGATCAAATTGGCATGATCAAATCGATTTGATCAAATCGGCATGATCAAGCCTATTGTTATGCCAATTTGATGGATTCCACGCCCACACACGGTCAAATCTAACTGATCAAATCGGCAGCGTCATGCCGATTGTACGATAGGCAGTATGGTGTATGGCCGCTATTACAGAGAAATGACAATATATTTAATTTAATTGCCATAGAGACTAAATACGTAGAAAGTTAATTATGTTTTCTGACATTATTAATGTTTCTTGCAACTGAACTGAATACGTATAACTGGTCATGCAATGCATGCATGAACGAAACGTGGTCTGAGAGTTTAGACAAGTAGAAATCTATAACTACTAATATTTAAAAAGTGAAGAAGTTGTTTGGTCGAACACGCTAATCTCTGGAACTACTATTTCGAATTCAAAAATTTGGTTTAAACTGTTCATTTATAACAGTTTATTTAACCTTGCTGTGCGGGGCTCCTATTTCCGCGTGCAAGGTTTGAAGGAAACTAACCAAACCGAACTTCGTGGTGTCCCTGACATCTACTTTCAAAGGCACCAACAACTCTTGGGCACCCCGAGGTTCTGTTTGGTTAAGTTCCTTCAAACTATGCACGTGGAAATAGGAGCCCCGCGCAGCGGGGCTTCGTCTGCCTGAACCACGTAATGATTTTTTTCAACATGACGTCTTGTTAGTGTCCCTTTAATGTTAATCCTAAGATTAACCTAGTAAATGGTGGTAAAAGTTCGAATCGCAAACCTTTGTGGACATTTACCATTAAGAATTGGTAAATCTTAGGATTTACCTGGAAATCTTAAGATTGGTAAATCTCGTATCGTACTTCAGGCTTTTACAGTAACAGACAAATTTACAAAAAAAAACTAATAATACGTTTTTACGCTTAAGACTATAATAAACAAGATTAATTTTAACCTCTTATCATACGAGACTCCTACGCAACACTCCAGAAAACAAAAACAATCCCGACCTTGTTATTCTCGCGAAAGCTCTCAAATTTTCCACAACGCAATAATTTCGTCGTATATCATGATTTTTCTACGTTTTTGGATCAAGAGTAAACGCAGGCGCACGATTGGGGTCGATGCTTCTTACCTCGTGGCAGATTGCCCATAATCTTGTGTTTGTGTTTATTTGCAGTGGGAATTGAGATCTATGTGTTAAACTTGTGTTAGTGATGTTCAATTTGATCCAATACTTTTAAAAGTTATCGATAAAATGGGATAGGATATGTCGATATTTTGTATCGAGTTCCGGGTCCGGGCATTTGTGTATGTGAGTTTATTTTATATGTTTGTAAACGCAACCACGATACAGGAGAAATTACTAGTGTGGGAAAAATAATTAATATGGTTTTACTTTTTAATGATTTATGATCAAACAACTCAAAAAGAAGACTCAAAAGCACTAACATAATTAATTCCTAGTTATTTTGCTTCGCAGGCTCTTGCCATTCATTGTATCGATCTTTAAATAAATAATACTGTCATACCGACGAAATAAAGAAGAAAGTGATCCAAATTATTGGAAAAATATACGTATCGTCTGTAAGTAAATGATTACGAAACCTCAGAATCTACAAATTCTACAAGTGCTAGGAGTTCCGTGGTTTCTTTTTAAGACGTAAGTGCTCACTAAGCCGTGATTTTGAGAAATTTAACCTCTAAGGGGTTGTTTTTGGGGTTGATATTTTGTATGAAACTTCGTTACTACAGGTGCTAGGAGTCTCAAGTTCTTATTGCATATTTATTTAGATTTTTCGAGAGGGTGGCCTGGAGTAGAAATTCACAGAGGCAAACTCCGAAATTAGCGCAGACGAAGTCGTGAGTGGATTGCTAGTTTACATATTAGCGATATAAATTGATCGAAAATAAGGACAAGTGCATCCCTATTGCCCTTTGGTGTTTGTGTCATCATCATCATCATCATCATCAGCCGGAAAACGTCCACTGCTGAACATAGGCCTCCCCCTTAGACCGCCACGCCGAACGACAATTCGCCACTTGCATCCATCGGTTGCCCGCGACCCTCACGATGTCGTCGGTCCACCTAGTGGGAGGCCTACCTACGCTGCGTCTTCCGGTCCGTGGTCGCCACTCGAGAACTTTTCTTCCCCATCGGTTGTCAGTTCTACGAGCGATGTGGCCTGCCCATTGCCACTTCAACTTGCAAACTTTATGAGCTATGTCGGTGACTTTGGTTCTTCGCCGAATATCCATGTTCCGGATTTTATCCCGCAAAGAAACTCCGAGCATAGCTCTTTCCATCGCTCGTTGAGTGACTCTTAGTCTCTCTAAAAGGCCAGCAGTTAGAGACCACGTTTCAGAGCCATATGTCATCACTGGCAACACACACTGGTTAAACACCCTTGTCTTGAGACACTGTGGGATTTTCGATGAGAAGATATCACGTAGCTTCCCAAACGCTGCCCATCCGAGTTGGATTCTTCGGGCGACCTCTTTCTCGAAGTTGGAAGTTGGTGTTTGTGTATCGGATCGAAAATTGGAAACCTTGTGTTTATTCTGGCTAAATTATGTTTTGGTAGGTGTAATGTTTTAGTAGTAAATACTCAATGAACACAAACTTTGAGGAAATAGTGCAGTATTTCAGGAGCTGTAATATTTTGTTTTGTGCAATGTTCTTGGAATCGTAATGTTCGACATTAATTGCCCACCTCTGCATAAGTAAGTCTTGGTCACTAATTTACTATGATAAAAAGTTTTTTTTTCTATCTTGGCAAAATTGCTTCCAAAATAAAAGATATTTTTTAATAAAAAAAGTCTAGCAATTCCTTTGCCAAAAATAAAACAAAAAATCTAATGACAAATCACTTCTACTCTTTGTCCACCTCAATCCTAATCATACCTACTTTTAAAATCCCGATGACAGTAATTATCTAATTTTTAGCCCATGAACTCATTTCTGAACGTTGTGCGTTGCCAAAACTCTTGAAGATTATAGTAGGTATCATTCCTTGGTTTCCGTTTGTGTCTGAGATCATTGGTGAAACTAACTTGGCAACAAATCTAATAGCTTATTTCATAGCGATTCCAACAACATAAGTTATATACAGGGTTCTCATACAAAACAAGAGTTATCGGCGTTTTAATCGAGCGGCGCCGTTATCACCTGACGTCACCCAGATGGCCGTGCTCAGGAGGCCATTTTGCGAAAATTCTGTTGGACAGCTGAGTGGTTAACGAGAAAAACCTAGCCTAATTGTTTTATTAGCTTTAGGCTCGCGTTTGACATGTAATTTGTAAGCAATAACGTGGTGGACGATGAAGCAGGCTTGCCTAATGAAATGAAATGATGTTTATTTATATGCAAGTAGGTTATATCAACACTTTTACACATCTTTTCATAAAACTAGGAGAGTCCGGTGTTTCGTACCTGACTACTACGAGAAGAAACAGCCGAAACAAACTCAGAGGTCACTGTCTCTTTAGTCCAGACATTATTTGTAGATCAGGTTATACGAGGACCATGGTTAGTGTCTGAAATGGTCTTTTGAAGAAAGAACCATACAAATTCAAGTGGACCTGTCCAGACAGTGCAAGCATGTGTCAGTTTTCGTGAAGCTCGACTGATAACTCAAGGAGCTCAATGACAAGACGACCAATACCTAAGAAAGTAGTAGAGTAAAGTACCTAGAAGTAACATAATTATTCTCTCTTGACTTTTATAAATACTTCAAGGTTGTAGGTATCAGGAAATAAAGGCTCCGACACACAACTGACTGTGACTGTGAGACTGTGCACACAATTGCAATCTTAATTACCACACTCTTGAAATTCGTCGAACTTCATTGTCTCGGGGCTTTTCCGGTGCCACTGTTGATTCTGGCTTTCCACATAAAATAGGTATAAAAATCAATCCTGTGTTAATATGGTTATCCCTTCGATCATTAATAACAACTAGATACACAATCAGCGACAAAAAACGTCCTCACCAAAAGAATGACCAAATCAGAGATTGGTTATTCTTTTAGTTTAGTACTGTTCCAACGCGGCAACGCTCAGAACGTTAACATGCCTCCGTGCTCGTTTAAAAAGTGCAAATAAATCACTCTTAGGACGGGAAAAAAGGACGGAATTTATTTTTTTCGGTAAATGCTAATATTATGCCGGCCATACACACTACGGTCTACCGGAGAGGTCCACCTGTGCAGGTATGCACGCACACATGCATAACATAACATGTGTTGATACTGTTCGCGCGGCGGCGGCGGCGGTTTTTATGTCCGTTCTAAATCCGACTTTAATTCATTCGAATAAGTTTTAATTTCTTTTGGTATATGTTGGTCAGTTATGTTTCTTTCTGTTTTCTTTCTATTCTACAAACCTACTTGAGGACAGTTTTAAGTTCGTTTTTGTACGGGATTGTGTATCTAGTTGTTATTAATGATCGAAGGGTTATCCGGTGTAATGTGGAGGCGACCAATTGGTCGGTTTTCAATTGTCAAAACAATTTTATTGTTAAAAAATGGCCACAGTTTGAGATTTATAAACTACCTATTTACCAAATATGATCCAAATCCGTCCAGTAGTTTTTGAGTGAAAGGGCATGAAACACACACATAGATACTCACAAACTTTCTCATTTATTAGGATCGGATCTAGTAGGATACTTTGCGTCAATTATTTTCTTTTTCCGTATCCCTTAACTTTATCATTTACTCTTCCAAAATCTACATACAGTTCATCTACCTTTACTGTTACTTTTTCTTCAAATTCATCATCATTTGCAAGATTCAATGCGCCGTTCACATCCAAATCTATTGTGATATCCGCACCCACCTCGTGCTCAAACACACGCATCTGACTGCTGTTATCATTTGGAATGCTGCCCATTTTGAGAGTAAGGACGAGTCTTATGACGTAGCCAACAAAGGAAACTTCGATGATAGGAACACATGTGTAGAGAGAGACATGTGGTGGCTCAACTAAATTTAGAGGATTAAATGTAGAGAAACGTACTCGTATTTTGGGAAATCCCTGATGTCAACAGCTCATGCTATGATATTCATGATAAAGAAATATAAAGCCGACCTCAACATAGTTAGAAAAGGCAGATAATGATGTGTTCCATCAAAGTAAACGCTTGTTTATACTGTAAATTGTTTTGATTGATAGTGTTAGATGCTGCCAAAATTGAAATAAATGGTAACCAATGTTAATGCACTTCTACGAGGCACTTTTAAGCAACTGCTAGATACGAGGAATACTGGATCAGTAATTGTGGAGACGATTGTGATATAGACATGTTTTGAAAATAACACTTTTTTGACCCTGTCAGATATTAAGACCTATAGCCATTTCCCAAATTATTTTAAACTCAAAGTCAAATCATTAGGCCATCGAAGGGGCACTTTTGAACGTCGAATATTAAAATTAAAGGAAGTGGGATGGGATGGGATTGATTCGACACCCATTCGCGGGTTTGCATGCGCAAGAAACTCCATACTAACTCTTTTAAAATGTTTTGATAAAATCCTTCTTTAGAAAGTTCAGAAAGCCCCTGCTAAAAAGTCCTCGATATCATAGAATTTTCTTATCTCAGTGCTTTCTTTTAGATTTGAGATCAAGCATGTAATTGTCCAGTATTAATTAATAGTCTCAATCTACTTTTGTTCAGCAGTTTTGTTTACTTCTTCTACAGGGTTATTTGAAAAACACCAACAACCTCTTAAGAGGTCATTCCACTAATTGTAATGAACAACTTTTACTATGGGACCAAACCTGAAATCACGAAAAAAAAGATTAGCTGTTCCGTACTTTATGTTCGCATAACTCGTCAAAATGTAGGGAACACCTGATTTTTTTTTTCACAATTTCGGGTTTGGTCCCATAGTAAAAGTTGTTCATTATAATGAGTGAAATGACCTCTTAAGAGGTTGTTGGTGTTTTTCAAATAACCCTGTATACGTCTCTGTCATAATATTAGTTGTTATCTCCCTGTTGCCCAAATCCGAAATTGAAAAGGAAAAGAGAATCCTTTTGGTCTGAGAGAACAAAGTAAAGCTTTTGATAATGTCGATAATATCACCGTTCTTGAAAATAGCAGTAAACCAAAAGCAGTAAAAACTGGTCTCCACGCGCAGTATTCATCTCCAATAAACAATTCTTGCGTCGTTGGCATCATCAGTAACACCTATATTTTTACAATCTATTGACTGATTACCATACGTTCCTATATACACGAGTCGATACATTAGTGTGTAATATATTACTATTTACCTTTCTTGGCCACGAGCTTCAACAACATGATGATAGATATTGATGATTTTATTTCTGAACTAGCACTCCACCCGCGGCTTTCATTCTCTTTATGGGATACTTTTGGAAAATCTAAAGAATCCAACAAAAAATTGGGACTTCTAGCACTTGTTTAACGAAGTTTCAAACAAACTAACAACCCCAAAAACAACCCCTTAACGGTCGAATTTCGCACTTTCCTCCTACAAAAAAAACCCATGCATTTAAAAACTCCTAGCTCTTCTGAGATTTCGTAATGAGTGATATTTATCGCTTTTATGTTATATAGATTGTCTTTTTTTATTTATTATAGAGAATTTTAACTTGCTACACATCGTTCTCACTTATTGTACTATCTCAAAACGAATGAATTAACAAACTTGTTTATTCTTGTTGATTGAGAAAGAGTGGCTATGGAGTTTCTTGCCTTTTCTTCTCTATAGAGATCTAGGTACGTTTGGAATGCATCCACAGTACTTTCACTGTTATTATGTCTGTGACTGGCACTATATTCTTGTACCTTTTTATTTTTTTGTTTTTTGTGCAATTCAAAAGTTCCTCTAACTGAAATAAATAATTTAATTGTTTAGACCAAGTCAACGACACCGTAATTTGCGGAATGACCGTACTTTTGCCCGCGTTCACATTGGCCAAGGACAGTGGCTAGACAATGTATGATTATTCACTACCGTCCAATCGGTCGACAGCACTGACATCAACGGACAGCTGTGATATTCTTTATAAGACATTTTTTATGTGTAGGCTGTATGGTACGACGAGGTCGTTGTCAGCGTCTGTGTAGCTTAGTGAATACCAATCAGCAGTTTCAATGCTGGAGCAGCTGAAAATAAGGCTATATTCTAATAGAATACCACTGCAGGGCGGGATTATCTAGTATAGGAAGACATAAAGCGTCTGTGGTAATCATCAACTCATCTTCAACATCATTCTCTTACCTTTACTCAAACTTATTTGGAATCGAGCATGTCTTCGTTCATTTCTCTATTACTGGTCATCTCAATAGTCACGATCTTTCTATCCACATCATATCTTTTAACAGTCCAGCCATCGTTTCTCTGATCTTCATAATCAAAACAAGTGACGCTCAAGAATTGTTTTTTTTTCCTATTCCTCCGCTATTCTTTTCTGATTAGTTTCTTTGCGGGATATAAGGCAGTAAAATTCATTCTCCGAGATTTCGTCGAACTTCATTGTCTCGGCGCTTTTCTTTTGGTCGTTCAAACTAATTTGATCATTACAGGCACTTTTGAACTGCCTAAAAAGAACTTATAATGGAGCTACAGGTAGCTACAATTCCCAGTCACAAGTTACTTGTAAAAGAACTGTAGTTGCCCATTCAACATCGTAGATCTATGGAGAAGAATGGACAAGACACTCCGTTACTGTTGATTCTGGCTTTCAGGTATAGCAGTGATTTGGAAATACTGGCATTTTTCGAGTCGCAAGTAGCATCGCAAATCACATCGCATTAGGCCGTGAACGGAGGCCAAAAAACTCTGTTGACAGATTATACATGCATGCCCAAATCTACGACAGGAATCTGCGTAATATATTATCATCTATTTATGAATAATTGTTGTTGACATACTATTGTATTGGACTGCCATTGACAAAGATTTGGAAGTCAGTTGTATTTTGTTTTTTGAAGAGAGAGTACGTGTCCTAAATATTCTTTGGAAAGAGAAATTATTATTTAGTGTACCTTGCCAAGTAATTGTTTTTCGGCTGCCGTTTTAAGATTTACATTTCGCATTTGGAATTTGTACTGTCTTTGGATATTGCCGTGTGTGTTTTGTTATTGAAAGTGATTCTAAAGGTGTTGTTACTTCAAGAAAGTGTTGTGTTTAGCAGAGAGCAATTGCCTTTGAGGTTTCAAGATGCCTACATTCATAAGTTAGTAGATTTTTAGAAAGATGATGCTTGTTATGCACCAGAATAGGGAAGTAACAGTGGTATTGAGGAACTTTATAAATCCTATGTCAATTCTGAAGACGTTTGTTTTGATTATCTCTAACGTACGTTTATGATTGTCTCTATATCCTGATGAAAAACTTTGTTAGTCGACTTCAGTAATGTCACTTTAAGAACACAAAGACGTGAGTGTGATTGGCGCAGTGGTTGACCTATCGACTGCTACGCTGCGTGGCGCAGGATTCTCGTACGAAACTTTTTGTATGATCTATAAGCACTTGTTCCGGATCTAGGTGTTAGTTTATGTCAGTTTAAATGTTTGTAAACGGACGATACAAGAGAAATTCTTAGTGTGGAGCAACGTTTTGTTTCTATTATCATCAACCTATTGATATTCCCACTGCTGGGACACAGGTCCCCTCTCTGTAAGACGGAGTGGGCCATAATCCACCACGCGGCCCCAGTGCGAATTGGTGGATGTCACAAATCTTCCAATTTTTGGTTTTAGGACATGCCGATTTCCCCACGATGTTTTCCTTCACCGTTTTGAGAGCAGTGGTGTTAAAATAAATTACACAAAGTAATGCGCCTGGCTGAGTTCGAACCGACCTACAACTCGTTAGTCGGGGCCAATACCACTAGGTCACCACTGCTTCTGTTTTCTATAGGAAGATAGTATATTTTAAACAGTTCACTTATGTGAATGTTGTTTGTTTCAGTGACAATGCCTTCGGAAGTGGCGCTAGGCAAGTCGATGCAGCGGGAGCTGGCGGACTCCATCATCAGGATGGTGCCGCTCGACGAGATCCGGATACTGCTTGCTTGTGGAGCTAAGGTAAGCACATCAGCTTTTTTTTTTATCACGGTGGGGTCGAGGCCATGCTGCGTGGCGAGACGGAGTGGGCAGCGGTCGCCTCCTTCTGCGAAGCAGTCATGCTAGCGAAGGAGGAGGCGGGACGCGTGAGGGAGTGGACAGCCTCCACCTCCCGACAAAGCCGCTGCAGGAGACGCCCACGGCAACAGACGCGAAGCGATTTCCGGCCACTCTAGGCGCGGGCATGCGGACGGCGAGTAATGGGTATCTCGCAGTCTGATCATGGACCATGCCCGGGTCGACAGCGCGTCGTGCTCCCCCCCCCTTAGAGGGCCAAAGCCTGCTGGGGTTTCGGGACTGTCTCATCGGGTAACCGTTACCCTTTAACGTAAAGGGCTATTGAAGGATCACCGTGGATTTTAATCAGTACGAGTCTGACAATCCTCCCGTCCCACCCTCAGCGGGAGGACTCATTTAATGATTTGACCACGCTAGAAAAAAAAGAAGTTAACGCGTATAAATATTAATTTTTATTTTTTACTTTCAGGTAAACGAGCCAGTAACCCAAGGTCTCCGCCCGTTGCACTATGCTATCTGGCAGCGGTACCTGGAGGCGACCAGACTGCTGGTGGTACGAGGGTGTGACGTCAACGCCCGGGACGACTGCGGGTACAGCGCTCTGCATCTTGCTGCTGAGCATGGGTTAGTAGTTTACTAGATATGTTTGAATAGGTCTGTTCTTAAGTTTACTCTCATAATCTACATACACACATGTACATAAACTCACGCCTTCTTCCCATGGGCAGAAACTACAGAGCGTCACCTGCTACGATCATTACATACTCCTTTCACCTCATCCACATTCATACATCTGGTCATACACACACGTCGATTGTTAGTACTACACACCCGACCTTTCTGAAGCACTTCACCAATAATTTCTTCTAATAATCTAGTTAGTTATTTATTTGTTAATTTTTTGACCAAAGGACTATAGACTTTTGTGATTTCTGCCCCATTGGAAAAAGCTGTGACTTGGATGGATGGATATGTTACTTATACAACAAGAACATGGCATTATGGTTCTAATTACATTAGCGAAAGCATAAATAAATCAGCATATAATGTTCCCTCAGACATGCTGGCTGTAAAACGTAAAACCTCAGATTTTGGTTCGACAAAAGTATTCTCACTCTCATCATATTTTTCTTCAATTGTGCCTACTTAATTTTAATTATTATTAATGGTTGGGGATGTTACGGTCCACCAAAAACGAATACACAACAAATATTGCTTCGATATTGGTTATGGGTTTTTACATGTAGCAATAACTATCCGAAACGGCTACAAAAATGCAATTTAAAAACAGAGACATTTTGAAAATCAAGCACATATCGAGAAATGACATGAATATCCAGGATTTGATTAGAAATAACTCTGAAAACCGCTATTTCATAACAATAAAGCCTTAATTTTGATTTTGGTTTACCTAGATGATATATTTATCTTTACATTTCAGTTATACCGAGCTGGTCAAGTTGCTACTGGAAAGCGGAGCGGCAGTTGATTATAGACCTGATACTGGCGAGGAGTTCCCCAGGACTACGCTGTGTGATGAACCACTGAGACTGGCCATCAGGAATAAACATTACGTAAGTAATCCTTGACAGATAACCATCAATTCCGTAAGAAGTACAGGAAACTGGACAAACTATGGTTATGTCAGAGTGTTTTTGCCGCCGAATGCCCTTCATACAAAATTTGAAATGCTTATTTTTCGAAATGACTGAAACTGTTTGAATGAAACTTCGTACGCCTAAGCAGGATATGACATGTCTTAAAAGTTATCAGAGAACATTTTCGAAATCTTATTTAAAAAAGATACTTGAAAACTCTGCTTCAATGGCAGTAATAAAATCGTACAATTTGGCTATAGCACCATTTTTGCAAAAATGTTGTCTGATAACTTTTCAGACCTATCTATTCTGCTTATGCTAGCTAGCTTTTTGAAATACCTACTCAGTTGTCTGTTAAATCGTAGATTTTGAACTAAGCTTTTCTTTAAATTTCTCTTTATAGGAAGTAGCTCGTCTTCTCCTCGAAGCCGGAGCAGATCCGAACAAGCGTTACTTCTTCGGCGCCGAGATCAACCTAGTCTCCGACCCTGAATACTTGGAGCTATTGCTGACTTTCGGAGCTAACCCTGACTCGAGGGACAGAGCTGGATTGACGCCGCTGATGAAGGCTGCGAGGCAGAGGAAGGTATGTTGCGAGACTAGTATGATAGACCAGGTAAGACTATTGGCTAACAAATTAGAAATTCGTTTGTAAAAACTGACGCCTCAAGTCGAACGTTTTCGATCAATGTATGTTACCAGTGGTGACTTATGGCGCCTAAACGTAGGCTTTTACTATAGGCCTCATTAGCAGACTCGGTATAGTCCAACAAGCTATGGAGAGGGCTATGCTCGGTGTCTCTCTGCACGATCGACTCATAAATGAAGACATAGCCCAACAAATTAGCAAGTTGAAATGGCAGTGGGCAGGCCATGTAGCACGCAGAACTGACGGCTGATGGGGCCGTAAGGTTCTTGAAAGGAGACCACGCACCAACAAGCATAGCGCAGGATGTCAACCCACAAGGCCACAAGGTGGACAGACGATCTTATGAAGGCCACAGGATCATGCTGGATGCAGGCCGCTTACAACCGGTCCTATTGAAAGTCTAAAGAGGAGGCCTATGTTTAGCAGTGGACGTCTTACGGCTGATATGATGATGATGATGATGACGCCTGTGCCTTAAATCATTATTGATACAACACTCAGTTATGATATATAATGTAAATATATATACTTTAAAACTTACCACTTTGTATGAATAAATGTCTCTGTTTTGTTAGATTACAGCATTTTCTGTTGAATTTTGAATTAAATAATACACTTCATTTTCCAGAGTATGGACGCAGTACTGCTCCTCATCAGTTTCGGGGCTGATGTTAACGCGATGGCTGACGCCAGGAACGACTACAGAACTGTCATGCACTATGCTGTTTTAAGTGGTAAGGATGTTTTGAATCGTATCATTAGATTGTTTCTATTTTGTTAAATTGACATGTTCATTAAAAGTAACATTTGAAAAAAGTATGCTTATGTTTTATCCGTTAAATCATTGCACTCGCAATAGTAAAGAAAGGGATCCCAAAAAAAAAATTACTTTAGCTGTTATTTAAACAAACAAATTTGAAAAAATGTATATATACAGGCATTCCACAACAGCTCAGTACACCTTCATCACCTTCTTGATTTCTATTTAGCGATAGGATCAGTTTGGCTACTATCAAGCGAAGATGTGGTCTATGGTGATGCACTCTTCTCTAGAAGTAACCTACCACTTGAAAAACAGACTTCAACAGGAAATTCCAGCAGTTTGGAATAATTTCTTCTACTTCAACCTTATACGACTTTACTACCGTATTCTTCTTTACCGTCTTTCCAGGCAATCCAGAGGTAGTGAACCTGATGATAAAGCAAGGAGCTCGCGTCAACTACTCGTGTCCGGAGCTCAGCAAGCCGAGCCCGTTGGACTTGGCCATCTTGAAGGGAGACGTGCAGATGCTGCAGATGCTGTTAGCTGCAGGTGAGATCTTCATGCTTAGCCCATCATCAACCGGAAGACGTCCACTGCTGAACATAGGCCTTAGACCGCCACCCGAACGATAATTCGCCACTTGCATCCATCGGTTGCCCGCCACTTTCTTTCTGTGTGTGGTCAACCTAGTGGGAGGCCTACGCTGCGTCTTCCGGTCCGTGGTCGTTACTCGAGAACTTTTCTTCCCCATGCTTAGCCCACGAACTGAAATTACATCACAGCTGTAGCATTTATTGAAGAGTTCCCTCGAAGGACCAATATAATACAGGTTATTCGAAGACCGCGATTACTGCTTTCGCCAACAGGGGGAAATCCGCATCCATAAGAGATATGGAAAAACTTTCTTAAGAACCTTTATCTCTTTTTTGATGTTAAAAATTTTGGCATATTTATTTTTTGGTCAATAGTTGCTGTTGTCTGCAAAAATGATTTGATGGACATTTGATGGTTCATTGACACGTTTTTACTGCATAATCTTCACGAATGAATGTTCCCCTTTTTCAGGTGCTCAAGTGAACGCGTCAAGTTCTGTGATCGGGTCACCACTGCATGTTGCTTGCTCAGACAACATTAGCAACAGGAAAGAAATTGTTCAAGTGAGTATTTTTTTTTTCTACTAGCTTTTAGGCTCCTATTGTTTATCAGCCGATAGTCCCGTGACCCCGGCAGGCTTTAGCCCTCTAAGGAGGGCATTGTGCTGACACTCTTTGAGGCGCGCGTGGAACACAACGCGCCGTCAACCCGGGCATGGTCCATGGTCGGGCAGCGAGTCGCCCATTACTCGCCGCCTACGGTGGCCGGAGATCATCCTGCGATTTCCGTCGCCGTGGGGGTCTACCACTGTAGCTGGGTCGTGAGGTGGACGCTGTCCTCTCCCACATGCGTCCTGCCTCCTCCTAGCATATCTGTGCTAGCCTTCATTTTCTATTTCATGATGCTTAATATGAATGTCTCTTATCTCCCCAGATTCTTCTAGAAAGCGGCGCCGACCCAAATCTGAAGGTCTACAATGATGAAGACGCGACGCAGCTCCGCCCAGCTCTGGCGGAGTACCTTGCTAGCAACCCAGAGCCCAGTGCTGAGATTGTGGCGATGCTGTTGAGAAATGGCGCCAGGGTCAGTATACCTCTTACTTTTTATTTAATTTTAAAATAAGTTCGAAAGATGAGGCCTAAGCTAGAGCGATCTCACCCAGAAGGGACTGGAATTCCTGCGCACCGACTGAACACAGTAAAAACTATTTGACTCCGGACTCCGATAGTACTACCCCTTCGAGTTGTATGCAGAAAGCAGTAGCCTATAACTAAAACCTACTCTACTACGAGTACTAGACCACTCGTACCCGACCCTCCCCGGGTTCGAGAGGTCGATTTTTAGGGTTCCGTAGCCAAATGGCAAAAACGGAACCCTTATAGATTCGTCATGTCTGTCTGTCCGTCCGTATGTCACAGCCACTTTTCTTCGAAAGTATAAGAGCTACTCGTATCCTGTTGAAACTTGGTAAGTAGATGTATTATGTGAACCGCATTAGGATTTTCACACAAAAATAAAAACTAAACAAATTTTGGGGGTGCCCCCAATACTCAGAATTGAAAGTCAAAATTTTTTTTTCACCAAACCCATACATGTGGGGTATCTATGGATAGGTCTTTAAAAATGACATTGAGGTTACTAATGTCATTTTTATTCTAAACTGAACAGTTTGCGCGAGAGACACTTCCAAAGTGGTAAAATGTGTCCCCCCACCCTGTAACTTCTAAAATCAGAGAATGATAAAACTAAAAAAATATATATAATGTAGACCTCAACAAAAACTTCAATGAAAATTGGTTTGGATGACATATAGTTAGCAGTTTTCGAGATAATAGTACATTTTCAAAAACCGCAAATATAACTTTGCCATTCATACAAACACTAAGTATGAAAAAAAAAGTTATTTTTATTGTTTGTGTATACCTATTACTTACTAATCTCAATATAATTATATCCCTGATCTATGCTTGCTACTACGGAACCCTTCATGGGCGAGTCCAACTCGCACTTGGCCGGTTTTTTTTCATTTGCCCTTTGCGTTCCAGGGCGTATTAAATCAAAAGAATTTATCGTAGAAGTAGACTTGTTTTGTCTATGATAGATACTTAATGTCTATAGCAATTTGTTTTTTATAGGTCATCATGAAGACTCAATTCCGTGACCCCGACGGTATCCTGAACCATCTCCAAAACGTGACCTCAGAAGAGTACCAACACATCTTCTATCTCCTTCTAGAAGCAGCTGAAGCATTCGATCTCTGCATGATTAAGAGGAACAATACCATTACTGCCACACAAAAAGAAGCATTAATCCATCGCGCTAAGAATCCAATCTCCTTGTTAGCTCAAACCAGGATATTTTTAAGGAGATATTTCAAGACTACTCTTGTGGATGTGGTTCAGGATATTGAACTGCCAAAGATTCTTCATCAGTACTTGCTTTTTAACTGTCGTTAAAAAGATTTTTGGTATTTTTAAGGTTTTACTTCAGGCTGAAAAAGAATTTTCTTTTGCCTTCATCTTTTTTAAGAAGATGTTTTTGGTGTTGCCAGTTGAGATTACTCGCCCTAATCAATGGGTGATTCTGATTGTCGCCGAGACTGGTTATTATGAATTGAAGATATATTAAGATTAAGGCCGACGAAGTGTCGAATTAGGGTCTCTAGTATGGCCAGTATAATTTCATTTTGACATTAATAAGTTTAAGTATAAGAATATGTTCTTATTTTATATAATTCTTTGTTTAATATTATGTCAACACGAAGAATTTATATTATTCATTTTTCTTCTAGATGTTTGTGATGTTGTATCCATTTTCTGAATAAAAAAAAAGGTTATAAAATAGTATTTGCACGGATCTATCATATTACCTTAATATTAAATACATATTATTATTATTATTGACTTTGAAAAAAATTGCCAACTAAGAAAGTTTAAAAAACACTTGAATCCTCAATTTGTTTGTATTACCGCTAGCTTTGTATTATTATTCAGTACTAGGCAATTATTTATCTTTTTTTTATATAATTTCATTATAAATATATAATGCTAAAATGCCAAGAACTATACTTGAGGTTTATAAAAATATAGGTAGGAAAAGTAAAATTATGGAATAAAAAAGAGCTTTTTACATATATGTGTATAGACACATGTGTAATCATGAGTTTTAATATGTATCATTATCGCAAGTCATTTGATGTTAGTCTGATTTTCATTGCTATGTGATAACATTGTGATATATTTTTATGAATAAGACTTGATTTGAACTTGTAACCGATCAGTTTCAAGTGGTATGTATTCAATGACTATTTTATAAGATATCAAATAAAGAAATATATGTGTGAAAAATATATCAGTGGTTTATTTTTGCTTCTAAGATAATCGGTTTTGTTATAAGACGTTACTTCGTAGAATATCATACATACATTGTACTAAGTATTAAGCACTCTTGCAACGACCATTTATATCTAGACTCCTAATCACAGGCGACCGATGTCTGTCAACACATTAGGTAAAAAAGTCTTATAACCGTCGGTAAAAAAGTCTTATGACTCGACCACTCCTGTGAGTCCCCTCGTCGCACTGACCTTGAGTTAGCCAATCAGAACGCAGTACCCCGTCCCGTTAGCCAATCAGAACGCAGTACCCCGTCCCCCTCGCTTACGTCGTACGTCAGCGACTTGGCAGAATAATTTTCGTTAGATCGTGCATGAGGCGTCTAGATAAAAATGGTCGTTGCACTCTTGCATGCTGCGTTGCCACCAAGGAGTTTAAAATATAGGGAGCGAGTGCTTGTAACATTAAAACCGTGCCTATTTTTTCTTAGAGAGAGAGGCACACACTTCAGGTTTCTTTCTCTTTCCTTCTATCGTTGTTTGTAGGGTGACCAATATTATGGATAAAAATACTGACCTTGAAAATTATTAATGGTCTATTAAAAAGTAATTTTAATTAACTTGTTACCCAACTGAAACTATTTCGTTTTGGTTGGTCCCGGCTTTCTACTCTGAAGCACAGAAGTCCACCAGTGTTACCAAGGGGTATCGTATAAGATAGCTAATTATGGAAATTCCGTAGAGGAGTAATACTGGGTGTAAGGGACAGCCCTCCGCAAACTTTCAGGGCTTGCCCGACTTGTAGACGAAACTGAACAATTTTCCACAATTTTTTTTTCAGGAAATGAAAAAAAAAAATCACCCTCATCATACAAAATTATAAACTTGATTGGACAGTTTTTATGGTGAGGCTGATTTTTTTTTCATTTCCTGAAAAAAAAAATGTGGAAGATTGTTCTGTTTCGTCTACTGAGCAAGCCCTAAAAGTTTGCGGAGGGCTGTCCCTTACACCCAGTATAGTAATCAAAATAATAAAAGGAGTTTAAAACATTGTCAGCCCATATTTAAAGGGAAAAACCCATTTTGTAATACTATAAGTACTTTCAATATTAAAATAATATTATTCTCAAAATACTGCATCATTATAGACACTCTATTAGAAAGAAACAGAATAATACTGTGTCGGTGTCTTTCATTCATTTTAAGATCACCGATTTGGATCGTTTTTCTAGTAAGAAGCACGCGCTCCCTATATTTTAAACTCCTTGAGTAAAAACTAGAGCTTGTCACGAAACGATCCTTAATAGCCTGTTTACCCTGCAGAGGAGCATAATGACTCCAGGAACATTTAAGACTTGGCTATAAAACATAATTATATTACATTCGATAAGAGATGCGTAATTTATTAAAAATTGGTCGAATTATTGCCAGACGCAATAAAGTTAACCCAAAACAAAGGAAATTTTATTTTCTCAACCTGGCAACATTTCCACAGTGACTTGTCAAATCCAACTTGCACTCTTGCAGTTTTGCGTCGACGGCAAACCAAATAAACAATTATTTCTCAATTTTCTTGTGAAATACATCGAATTTCGTTCTAAAATGTCGGACAAACAGAAAGTAGATCTTGGTCTTCTTGAAGAAGACGATGAATTTGAAGAATTTCCCGCTGAAAGTGAGTATTCCTGCTACTAAGATTTCTGACAAAGGGTTTCGAGGTATTTTCTTGATTTTTGCCTCAAATTTGTGCTTTTTTCTTTCTAGACTGGGGAACAGAGGATGCTGATGACGAAGATGTGTCTGTTTGGGAAGACAACTGGGAAGATGACATCGTACAAGATGATTTCAATCAACAGTTGAGGTTAGAATCTTTTTCTATATTTTTTGTCAATATAACTTTGTAAAGATTAATATTTAGTTTCTGTAGCGGAAACAGGGATATTAACGAGGTCCTGTTCATCCATTTCGAGTAGAGAAAGTAATATTTGAGGAGTAGCTCGAAGAAATTTTAAGTATTACTTGCACTTTCCGAAAGTGACGGACAGTACTCGCGCAGTGGTTGAGCAATTGACTGCTGCGCAGCGTGTCGCGGGTTCGATCCCCGCACGGAACAAACATTTGTAGGTACCTATGACCTACAAATAGTTGTTTGTATGTTTGTAAACGCACCCACGACACAGGAGAAATTCTAAGAGAGGGCCATTTTTTTTTTAAAGTAAAAAACAATGCTGCCTTTAGATAATGTTAAGCCGAAGTTAGACGGTTCATCAAAAGTGATTCATTCTTGCAATGAATAGTGAATGATGAACAGTGAATTAAACAATCGGAAGCCGCAAGCTTTCATCGAGAAGGTGCACTGCAATTTAGACATTTCATTTTCGGTCTTTCATCAATGAAGCATTGATAATGAAAGCAAAAATGAACCATCTAACTTTGGCTTTAGCTTTTATTCTTTGTTTAGTAAGCTACATTGCAAACAAATCTTACTGCATTGAAAACATTGTGGAAACTGACAACATCTAGAGGGTCATACCTGCTTGTTTAGACTCCATTGTTAACACTTTAAATAATTAGGATTGTAGTGTTGAAGAACATGACATTTTTTACCCTATCTGTCACCTCCCCTGTATTCTTTATTTAAACAGTTACAGCCTTACTACAAAAACTTAAACATCTGTTGAACACTTGTCTAAAAAAAGTGTGACTGCAAAACGGACCTTATGTCAATGTTAAATGTCGACACTTATTTTAGACAACTCGTTAACAGATATTTAACTTTTCTGTAGTAAGACGGATAAGATTTAAAAAAAAATCTTTTCAGCAAGCTGACATTGTTTTTTTTTTCTTCTGTTTCAGGCAACAACTAGAAAAACTGAAAGAGACTGCCAAGTAGTCTAGCTTAGCATACTAACACCTAGAAATAAGTTAATTTTAATATCATAGAATGTCATAAAATTCCAGCAGAAATAATGTACAACAGGCATTTCAGGAACTTCACATCGCAAAACAAATTAATTTGTCCTATTTATAATATTAGTAGTCATATTTTGAGTGTTCGAATTATTTAGTTAATGGTTTCAACTATTTAATTTTGTTAGCCTCAATTTCCACAATTTTATTATACCTCAAAAATATGTAACTTTCAACTTACATTATTTTGTTTTTAAGATTTTCATTTTCTAATAAAAAGCTTTTAAAACTTATGTTGCTTTTTATTTTCATTGAATTACAGTTACCGGCACGGATCTTGAGCGCTGACCTTCACCTGCGCAAAAGTAAGTTATTAGGTCCCTTTGGTAGATGAAGTGAGGAACGGGGGCGGGGAAAGTGTAGTGATTGGTCCGCGTAGCGTGCCGTAGCGCATCGCGTCATAGCCGCCACTCGGGATTCGTTGTTTTGTACGTTTTATTTGTTTTATTGTGCGTTTCATTTGTCGATAAGTGTACGATGCGCAAAGCGATCGCCATTCTTACGTCGAGCGCTCAAGAACCGTGCCGGTATTTGTACTAGTGTCATGGAGACCCTGAATGACCCTTATTCACCCTGTTTGACGACTTGTATTGCATTAAAATGAAACCAAAAAAATACGTGAAATAAACACATTTATTATAAAAAAAAACTTACAACAATTATTATAATTTCAGTTCTTTTAAGCTCAACTTTGATTTCTTTTGTACTTTCACAAATATTAATCTATAAAAACATGTATCAAAAACTGCTCTTAAATCACAATAAATATTGATGGAAATAGTCTGTAGGAATGCGTGTACGCAGGTTTTGTTGGGAGGATCCAAAGGAAGGACAATTTGAGTACATATTTGGATAATTGGTCTTAACTCCTGATTCGCGCCACGACTAGTTCTGTAGAAAATTCGTGGTACTATATTTTTTAAATACAATTTGATGTAATGGCATAGATAATAACGCCGCGTCAAAAGGATTTCAGTCGTGGCGTTGCTCTAGAATCAATATCACTACATTTCTATAAAAATTACATATAAAAATTATGATTAACTCCACTAAACACTGAAAAATCAGGAATTTTCCTGTATTTTTTTTTTATTCTTAAATTAATTCATCAAGTCCAGCTTGATTCCTTATTAGATACTTAGAAATAAATACTGTAAAGGCACTGAAATGCTTATTATGTTGTTAGTATATTTTAGTAGAAAGTGGAACAAATAGAAAGGCCTCAAAAATGGTTTAGGCGCGGAATGTCTAATTCGCAAAATGTCAACAGAGTCGCAAAAGTGACAAGTTCTCAAAATGGAAAATTCTCTAGCTTAATTTTCAAAATGGCTCTATAAGTCGAATTCTCAAAACGGTAATTATGATCAAATTGAAAATTTTCTAAAACTGAGTATTCTATTCTTCACTCTTGTAAATAAAAGATTTCTTCTCTTCAATATAATAATAATAATATTCCACAACTATCACACAACGCCATCTAGTCCCAAGCTAAGCAGAGCTTGTGTTATGGGTACTAGACAACTGATAAACATACTTATATATTTCTAAATACATAAATATAGATAAATTACACCCAGACCACAGTTTAGAACAGTTGGGTCACTTCCCAAAAACAATCAAACAAATGTAAAATCTATGCTCGAGAGAATAAAGTACATTTTTACTAGCATCGGCATCGCCCATGTACTTTTATAATAGCCTAAACTTCCCATGCGCAAGCAAAAATGTACTGAATGGTTACGCGCGAGAGTTTATTTTTGTTTATCTGACGCTAACGACATTACAATGTGATTACATTGTTGCTGTCCGTGAATCTCAATAGGGTTGCTACTTACGAGTTTAGGAGGCACAATAAGGTAGGTAGGTGTATTTTATGCATTTATCTACTCTCATATCGTTAAATTCAAAATACAAAACTCAAAACGAGTTTATAATGACGTACTTTACACACAGTATATCGAAATGAAATTAAAAAATTAAATTATGACACTATTTCTCTAACAAAATAATGTTATAATAAAATTTTTTTTCATTACGATACGGATTACAGATCATAGATACATGAATTTTTTTTATCTGTGGCTGCGCGCGCTTTGGGAGTACGTCTAACGCCAACGATACACAATTCCATATTCAATTTCATACTCAATTATAAATACAAAATGAACACTTATTAACAATATTTATCTTTTATTTGATAATTATATTCGTGTTCAATGAGAGTAGATAAAGTAGTGTATGAAACTGCACATAACTAGGTATTATACACTCGTGTGATACTTTTAAAAAACTCGCTTCGCTCGTTTTTTAAACTCACACTCGTGTATAATACCCCTCATTATGTGACAGTTTCATAAACTACTATTGTTAAATTACACTATTAACATAAATGTTCTTCAGGGATTTTTTTATCATCAGCCTATATCTTTTTGGTTTCGTTACTACATTCTACATACATTATCGATTGGTAGCACAGAATGTTAATACATAGTACCAACGGCACCTTACATTAGAACCTATTATTGTAATATTATTAAACATTTCATCTTACAAAAACAAAAAAGAATATTATTTAAAAATATTTGAAATGTTAGGCTTTGTTGTTTATAGGCTTTATTAAATGTATTGGTTTACAATTACTTAGTCATTATTCTGCAAAAAACACTACATAAAAATCAGTATTTATTTTTCTTTACGACACACAGATTCTAAAACAACAAACAAATGAATTTTAATGAATGATGATGACGCAACAAGAAATGTCAGTCACAGAATACAAAAAGAAAGTCAAAGATTACAAACAAACGTTACTTTTTTTTATTAAAGAGAGGCGAAGGAATCCAAACATACAGCCATCTCGCGAGTTTTTGAATAATTAACCCTTTAACCGGCAGCACTCTTATAATATAGGTACATTCAATTAATTGTAAATAATTTTATGGTTTATAGCAAAAACTTGAATCCATTCAGTACTATATATAGATTAAAAAAAAAAAGATATTTTGGCTCCAACAATCGATTCTTCGATTAATCGATCTCAGATCTCCATTCCTACGTCACAGGTTCTGCGTTTCGAGTCCTTGTAAATAGTAAAAAAGTCGCGCAACCAATTACGATCGCTGACCTTGAATGCGTAGTTGCTATTTTCTGAGTTTGAACGTGGTCGATATTTTCACCTTTCGACGTGACGCGGTAGTTTATGAAACGTGAGGCTCTTATCACTATTGTCGTTTAAGCAACCAAAAGCTATGCAGTATTTGCTTTTCCTTATATTTTATAACTAAAATATATATAAAGTTATTTCACAGAGTACCTAATTAATAATACTACTTTTTATTTTGGTTATTTTCTCTTTCACATACGTAAACGTAACAAAAATGTTAAGATACGGAACGCGTGCGAGACGGGCGGCCCGGCATACGGCACCGTGAACGGTGTGCGCGTGTGTGCGTGCCGTTTCATATCTACACCGCATAGAGACCCCTCTGTAGTACTCTGTGCCCAGACACAGAACAAATTTAATGATCGTGCTCATCACACAAACATTTGTCCTGGGTGGGAATTAAACCCACGACCTCCAGCATAGCAGTCAGGGTCACTAACCACTAGACCAACAGGCCTGTCAAAATATGTGTAACTAAGATAAATTGTTTTGTTGTTGTTAACCAATTCATGCGAAAAATCTAATATTTTTTATTAATTAAACTACCGATTGTATTTTTCCATTTTACTAATTAGGCTTTTCGAGAATTAGCCATTTTGAGAAGAGAATTTGTTAATTTAAGAATTGGTCTTTTAGAGAACTTTATTCTCTTGCGACTCTGTTACCATTTTGCGAATTAGGCATTCTGCGCCGAAACTATCAAAAATAGGAACATGCATACTTAAATGCATATTTATGAACATCTCAACAATATTTCTACCCATATCACGGTTGTGGAGGTCCGATAGTCAGTCGCTCCGTGTAAAATATTCCGATATTCAGCTGCATCTGGTTCGACTGGAAGACGACCAGGCCGATATTTGGGGCAAGAGGACGATGATATTATGTCTTCTCTCTAAGTTATTATGATATGTTGATGAAGTTATTATGATGATTGAGGGATTCTACACACGGTAAAGCGCTTTGTTGTCGACTCAAGCTTAAGGTAATTCCTCAGTAGTAGCCCGCGAAATTCAAATTTTCATGTGTTTTTTGCAATTTGTTTATCAGTGACAAAAAGATTTGTACAAAGTTGGTAAAAAATCCGAAAACTAACTAATTTTGTCCAAATCTTTGTGAAAGTGAATGGAGCGAATGTTATGATCATTCTTATATATAAAGTTATACTTGTTATTGTCGCGAATCATATTTTGATCAAGCTTCTACTTGTCACTGATAAGCAAATTGCAAAAAACACATGAAAATTTGATTTTCGCGGGCTACTACTGAGGAATCACCATTCGCACGAGCGCTTTTTTTGAGGCGTTAAAAAAGCGCTTAGTTTGAACAAAAAGGTAAATTGAACTTAAATGTCACCGCCCAGCACTTATAGTTAAATGCAGTTCGAACAAAAGGACCGCGCTTTATAAGCGCTGATTTGTGAACAGATGTGAATGCATTTGTTTTATTTAACGTCGACAAAAAAAAAACGCTCGTGCGAATGGCTTCTTACTGTAATGTATGGCTGCAATAATTATGTTCGTTTTCAGAATCAATAAATTGCAATTCTAAATAGTGAACACGTATTTATTCTTTCGTTAAACCAATGCATTTATACAAAGATATAACGCACCAAAATTCGAGAGTAGGAGGCTCGTGACGTCACAAGCAAGTAAAAAACTTGCTTGTGACGTTTTGCCAATTTAAAGTGTCGTATCTCCGTCAATTTTGGTTTACGTAACGAAAGAAAACATACGTGTCAAATATTTTTTGATAATCTAAATTATGATCTAATTACATTTTTTTTTCATTCAAATACCCTAAAGACATAGGCAAGGCGCTATCAGTGTGTAGAAGTGTAAATTTTGATATTAAGATCTAAAAGTTGATGTTTTGATTCCCTGCAATGCCGAATTGGAATTCTTCAGTGGTTTGTGTCGGCTGTGCGGTCACATCTTCCTGTTCCGCGAAGTAATTGTCCAAGATCTGTAGAGTTTTCTTGTATATCTGTGGAAAACAAACAAAAATGTTATCATACCAGAAATATTTTCTTTTTGTTTTCGTGGTAAAATCATCAAATGTGTACCCAGGGCACCGCCCTGCCCGGAGGGACTGTCAGACTTGTTTTGACTAAAGACTGAGGTACGCGTGGAACGCAACGCGCCGTCGACCTGGGCATGGTCCATGGTCGGACAGCGAGTCGCCCATTACTTGCCGCCCACATGCCCGCGACTACGGTGGCCGGAGATCGTCTTGCGACGTCTGTCACAGTGGGCGTGTACCACTGCGGCTGGGCTGTGAGGTGGACGCTGTCCTCTCCCTCACGCGGCCCGCCTCCTCCTTCGCGAGCACGACTGCTTCGCAGAAGGAGGCGACCGCTTCCCACTCCGTCTCGCCCCGCAGCATGGCCTCGACCAATGCCGGGCGCGAGATGTATGGGGCAAGGTGTTAGAATAAAACAGAAATGTCTTTTTAAAACAAACCTGTTCATTTTCATGATGTTGTAGACTTTCCAACGAGTCTAAAGCGCCGATTTCTTCAAGTTTCAGGCACAAAGCTTCCACCTGGTCGCATTTCACAGCCGCCTGTAATGAAAATAAAAATGTGAGACTTTTAGAAAAAATAAAGCATCGAAGTCACTTCAGACAACACATAACTTAGAACCTCAAGTCAAGGTCAAACTGAGAACCTCCTTTCTTGTTTCTATTTCAGTAATATTAATTACTAATTAAAATCAACAACTAAATTATTTCTATGCACGTGAAAATCCGAAACTATGAGGAATATCGAAAATAAAAAAAAAAAAACTAAAACTGCATCATTAGATTTTAGAAAATTCAATAATCTTGGCCAGGAATCGAATCCGCTAATTTTGAAAAAAAATCACACTGTATAAATTTTTTTAGTTGCCCTTTGCGTTCCGGCGCCTCGATGCTCTTGACAATACGGCTACCCCAGCAATAATCAGTATGTCCCGTGCGCATTCGGGAAAATAAGTATCACACTTCTCGCGAGCCCGTGCGTCCTTCTTCCAATTCGGACAGTACCCTATCTTTAACAAATGATAATTAAATAGCGTCTTTAATAATATCTTTAAATAACTATTGATTATTTTCAATTTCAAAAATGTACCTAAAGTGTTTTTTTTTAATTTTCGTTAAAAGTATAGTACATAAACCCCTATATTTCACCAGCAACCCACATCTAAATATTCCCTCACCTGCAACAAATTGGTGATTCCGTCCAGCACTATGGAGATGGCCCTGTGGTCCGGAGACGTGAGCATCTGACAGTATGGCTCCAAGAAGCCACTGGCTAACAACATGTCCAGCTGTTCAGGAGTACCACCCAGGCACAGGTTTGTGAACGCCCATGCTGCTTCTTTTTGACATCTGAGAAAAAAAAATTGTGGTTTTTGGTTTAACTAAATTCGCTACGTGCAAATGTGGTGGTGGGATCTCACATCAATCGCAGCGCGCTATGTGGAAAAAATGTTAACTATCTCGGGACTCCCGGGCGCGACGTCTGTCATGTTTAATATTCACCACAAACTTTTTTAATTTTAAGCTATTGCATAGCTTTTATCGCGGGCTCTGAGCGCGGCTCGGCGCGGCGACCGAATCAAGAAATTTCCCAAAACCCTGACACCACGCATCGTCTTACTTCGTTTCAGTTCGGGAGACTTCGGCAATCATAAAGGTACGGACAGACGTGCTCATAAAGGCACGGACAGACGTGCTCATTACTAGCACGAAAGCATGCTTTTATTGAGCAAGGGACAATTTTATAGAGGGAGGGGGAGAGGGTGGAGGAGGAGAACGTTTCTTGACGTTTCACTTGATTGACGGGGCTGACCATAGCCTAATTAGTACAGTAATAAATATAATAAATAAATAATTATAATTGCATAAGTTGATAAAAAATGCTATGCAATAGCTTTACCGCGGCAGTCCCTGAGTGCCACTTACATTTTTTTTTAAATGAAAATCAAGCCGAAAATGTTTGCGAAAATTAGGTCTGATAAATCCCGAAATAATGTGGGTACTAGGAGGCGCTGTCATCGCGCATACATCGAATAGGTGGTAAGTGCGTGTGGCCTACACGTGCTCAATGTTCCTTCAATTAACCTTTACGTTCTATAGTCCCCGCCAGATAAGTCTGGAATAAAGGTCATTGATCCTAATAATGCATCGTTCGAATTTCATAACACCATCGTTCGAATTATTAATAAAAAATAAGGTCAAGGTTGCCTCTTACTAAGATACGTTTGTTTTGATCGTGTTACGACACTTTCTTTACATTTTTCTTATCGTTTTTAAATATTGGAATACATTGGTACACGGGGGTCAACGAATTTTTTTCCAGACTTATTTGGCGGGGACTATAGGATCACGTTAGCCTGTCAAGATAATCCGGAGATCCCGGTAGGCATTTGGCCTTCTGTACGGGACTCGTCAGATTGCTGAAAGTTTTTCCGAGCGTTGAACACGAAGCGCTGTCGACCCGGGCATGGTGCATAATCAAATGCCTGCGCCTAAGGTGGCTAGAAACCGTCTTACCACGTCTGACGCCCTGGGCGTCTCACGAGGTGGAGGGTGATCCCTCCCTCACGCATTCTGCCTCCTCTCTGTTGAGGCCATGCTGCGGGCGAGAGGGAATAGGAAAAAGTCGCCTCCTTCGCTAGCATGACTGCTTCGCAGGAGGTAACAGCTTCCCATTCCGTCTCGCCCCATGCGATGTCCTCGATCAATGCCCTCGTGAGATTGCCTCCATGAAGACACGACGATGCTCTGTTCTTCACGTCTTAATTATGTATTTTGTAGATGTTTCATGTAACTTACTTGATATCTTCCGTAGCCAACACATGTAGTAATGCCGGCAGTACTCCCGCCTCCAGCGCTCGTTGTATCTGCGGCTGCGTGCCCGCCAGGATGTTGGAGACGGCCCAGGCTGCTTCCTTCATCAGCGAGGACTTGCCGCACTGCAGGAGGGAGATTATGGGCACCAGGCAGTTCGCGTCCAGGCAGCGGTCCGTCTAAGGAGAGAGAAATAAGTTGAAAATTTAAACTGCCTTTAGGGTTAGTGGAATGGGTGAAGAACTCGTGGCTAAGTAATTACAGCCGCACAGGCGGTGTGGATGGGTGACCATCTATCATAGCGAGTTTCCTCCGTGCCTCGGAAAGCACGTATAGTCATTTGTAGATCTTTGACAGTCGTTACTATTAGTCAGAAGTTCTAAAATCTGACAACCAGTCTTACCATGGAGTATCGTATTACCCAGTTACTGGGTTGTGGAGGTCCGATAGTCAGTCGCTCCATGTATAATACTGATATTCAGCTACATCTGGTTCGACTGGAAGCAGACCACAATATAGTTGGGAAAAGGCAGGTAGATGATGAGCATTACTAACCTGTTCATCAGACCCAGTGAGCATATTCCCAATAGCTCTCAAAGCAGGTGTGCGTACTGCGGGAGACTTGTGGTCTAACAGACTGACCACTCGCGGCAGCAGACGTGGGGTCAGCTGGACCGCTTCTATCCGGTCGTTGGGACCGTCCGTCAGGTATGATAGGGCCCAACAGGCATCCGCTAGGAGGGAGAAATGCTAGGGTTAAAATGGTTGTCAGTAAAATTTTTGGTGGTCTCTTATATGGGCTTCATTATTAAGCTCAAGATAGCCTAACGAGCTATAGAGAGGGCTGCGTGTTCAAATCAGAAATGAGGAGATTCGTAAACGAACTAAAGTTGCCGACCATAACCCAGCGAATGAGGGCTATCGCGTGTGAATTCGCCGCTAGAGGCGCTAGTGTAGCGTGAGGTCCCGAAATGTTTGTTTATTGGCGGGCTGCACGGTTTTGTTTCTTTTTAGTTTACTTTCTGAGGTATTATGAAATATTAAATGAAGTATTATTCTTATTATGGCAAATACAAGTTACGGGTCAATGAATATCAGTGCTTTAAAAGTGGAACTAAGAAAAAGAGGTGCAAAGTTAAGTGGAGTGAAAGACCAGTTAATTCAGAGGGTAGCTAATTCAGAGTTAGTCTTTTACTGTTTGCAAGCATATTTTATTATTTAATGTTTTGACGCCACAGTCATAATAACAAACTTTCAATAACAAACTGACAGTCATACAGGACCTCACTCGCCAGTGGCGCCATCTGGTGAGCACAAAAACGGTAGCCCTCATTACCAAGTTGAAGTGTCAGTGGGCAGGCCATATAGCAAGCAGAACTGATGGCCGATGGGGCCGTAAGTTTGGAGAATGGAGACCGCGCATCGGCAAGCGCAGCGTGAGACGCTGGCAAGATGGACAGACAATCTGATGAGGATTACATGATCACGCCGGATGCAAGCCACTTCCTACTAGTCTTATTGGGAATCTATGGGGGAGGCCTATGTTTTAATTTCAACGATCCTGCTCCGATTTCGCACGGATGCCACTCACTAACAAAGAAAATGCGCATAGCAGAAACTGAAAAATAGCTTATTTTCTTTCGAGCAAATCTTTAGTTCAAAGTGATGGTCCAGAAGTCATGAACGAATTTATGGTTTGATAGAAACCTGGAGTATTTCAATCAATAATATCCCACCAAAAACATTTCATGTAAAATGTGTAACTTATGTTGTGGTCGTCTTGTTTCATCATCATCATCATCATCTCAGCCATAGGACGTCCACTGCTGAACATAGGCCTCCGCTTTAGATCTCCACATATACCGGTTGGAAGCGACCTGCATCCAGCGTCTTCCGGCGACCTTTATAAGGTCGTCTGTCCACCTCGTTGGTGGACGTCCTACGCTGCGCTTGCTAGTCCGCGGTCTCCACTCTAGCACTTTTCGACCCCATCGGCCATCTGCTCTGCGAGCAATATGGCCTGCCCATTGCCACTTCAGCTTGCTAATCCGGTGGGCTATATCGGTGACTTTAGTTCGTCTACGGATCTCCTCATTTCGGATTCGATCACGAAGAGAAACACCGAGCATAGCCCTCTCCATAGCTCGTTGAGCGACTTTGAGCTTTGAGATGATGAAAGAGCCGATAGTGAAAGACCACGTTTCGGTGCCGTATGTCGTCACTGGTAACACACATTGGTTGAAGACTTTCGTCTTGAGGCACTGAGGTATGTCAGACGAAAAGACATTGCGTAGCTTCCCGAACGCTGCCCAACCGAGTTGGATTCGGCGGTTGACCTCTTTCTCGAAATTGGACCTACCTAATTGGACTACTTGTCCTAAATAGATATATGAGTCGACATAATGTTTGCTCTGTGAAAAAGATCAGATCTCATGTTAAGCCAAGCTTTTGAATCTACAGGACCTAACTCTACCGACCCTAACTTCACAAATTCTACATAAATCAGTAAAAATTTATGGCTTCGCCGTTTCGCTACCGTCGTGAAGGTGATGCGAATATTTAGTTTCAGTTACAGCGGTGGACATCCTATGACTGATATGATGATGAAATTTTTTGGGGATCATAAAATAATTTAGTGTAAGTTTTTAACTGTTTTTCGAGGAGTCACCTGCTATTTACCCCTCAAGGTTCGCAGCATGATGTTCAATAGCCTAGAACCTTCTAGAGAAAAAAAATAAAAGGAAGTGGTATTTTTAACATGGTCTTCCTTTTATTTCTGACACTACGTTATTTAGCAAAAAAGAATCCTTATGATGAAGCCTTTCAATCGGTATGATAAAACTACAGGATCATTTTTTTTCTCGTGTAGCGGGTTCGATTCCCGGTTCAACAATGGAATGCAGTTTAAATTGTTTTTTTAATTAAAATAATGTCTACTTTCAGTAAAATGTTCTATCTACAATATTTAAGGTACTTTCCCTCCATGTGGCATAGCCGTGGGACGCCCTGTATAATAAATTATTATTATATCAGCCCATAGTGTCCCACTGCTGGGCAAAGGCCTCCCTCCACTCTTTCCACTTCTCACGGCTTTCTGCGACCGTGGTCCAGTCCTTCATGAAGCGGTCTAAGTCATCTCGCCATCTTCGCTTGGGCCTGCCACGACGTCGAGTTCTCCCTTCTGGCACCCAATCGGATGTATGTTTTGCCCAACGATTGTATGGCATTCGACATACGTGGCCAGCCCAGTCCCATTTCAGCTTGGCAGCTTTCTCTCCCACATCGGCAATATGCGTTAAGGAACGCAGTACTGTGTTTCTTATGCGGTCTGAAAGTTTGACTCCCAAAATACTGCGTTCCATGCGTCGCTGGCAAACCGCGAGCGTGGACTTCTGAAGATTTGTCAAAGACCAAGTTTGTGCACCGTACGTGAGGATGGGGAGGATGCAAACGTCCATGAGTTTCCGCTTTAGCGACAAAGGAAGTTCTCCCTTCATCAGGTCTTTCATGGACCAAAAGCTCTTCCAGGCGTTTTCGGTCCGACGTAGAATTTCCTTATCTTGCCTCGCCTGGAATGAGACTATTTGGCCCAAATATACGTATTCATGGACGTAGTCCACCCTAACACCCTCGACGTAAAGATGGCGTTTTATGCTGTTGGTCATAAGTTTGGTCTTTGACATGTTCATTTCTAGTCCGACCTCGCGGCTTGCAGCGTTTAGCTGTTCTAGCATCTGTCCGAGCTCCGAAGCAGAAGAGGAGAACAAGACTATGTCATCGGCGAAACGAAGATTCGTTAGTCTTCTCTCTCCGACAACAACGCCCCTCTCGCTCCAGCTAGCTCCAAGCGTTTTGAAGACCTCTTCTAGGACGGATGTGAAGAGTTTAGGCGAAAGTGGATCTCCTTGTTTGACGCCTTTATTGATTCGGAAAGACGGACCAACGGTTTCTATTTTTATGGCGGCTGTACTGTTTATGTAGATATGCTTCAAAAGGCTGATATAAGTTTTGTGGATGTGATGTGAGTTTAAACTTTCGAATATCGATTTATGTTTGATGCTATCAAATGCTTTGGAGTAGTCTACGAAGGCTAAATATAATGGCATGTTGAATTCGGAGTGTTTCTCAATAATTTGGTTCAGAGAATGGAGGTGGTCTGTGGTGGAGAAGCCTCGTCTAAAACCTGCCTGTTCCACTGGTTGGTGTAAATCGAGTGGTTCTATTATTCTGTTCTCTATAATTTTGATTAAAACTTTATACATATGGGACACGAGGCTGATGGGTCGGTAGTTCTGAAGGTCGGCTTTATCGCCTTTTTTGTGATATAATAAATTATATTACTATTTTTTTTTAAGCAGCCATTTAATATTTCTTTTAAACAAAATAAAAACTTACCCAATACATCTTGATCAGTGATCTCCAACAGCTCCGAGATGTACGGCAATGCTGGAGCAACATACTCGAACTTAACCAGTGGGTTTTTGTTTCTATAACAAAATAATTTACTGCTATAGTTGCAATTAGGGCTAAATGTGGTGGCGCGACTCTGGCATGGTCCGTGATCGGACGGCGAGTCACTCATTACTTGCCGTCCACATGCCCTATTAACAGCTTCATTTGAATGAATAACTTTAATACGAGTAGACATGTTGACAGCATCAATAAATTGCGATTAGTCCGTCATCGTCAGTAAGTTTTGAAAAATAATGGATACGTATATTTTTCTTTTGTTGAATTTAATGCATATTTCAACGTGTACCGATGTCGATCGATGGCATCGGTAGACGTTGATCGATTGGTGTGGTAGCTTTAATTGATCGACGGATACCGGTCGACTAACAAATCGATCGATTGCCGGTCGATGGCATCGGTCGACGTAGATCGATTAACGTGACATAGGGAGCTCAAGCAGCTCGATCGACGTCGACTTATCTATTTTATCATCGTTCGATCGTCGATCGACAATCGATCGATTGGTCTAGTAGAAACTATCGATCGACGTCGACCAATCCATTCTACCATCGATCGATGGCATCTATCGGCTATCGATCGATTGGCGTGGTAGAAACTATCGATCGACGTCGACTAATCCATTCTACCATCGATCGACGATCGTTCGATTGGTGTGGTAACACCCTAACGCATCAAAACTCGTGTGTGGGGGCTCGTGACGTCAAGTCAAAACTGCACTTGCTTGTGACATATTGGCAATTTTAAAAGTGTCGTATCTTCGTCAATTTTGGTTTACGTAACAAATGAAAAAATATGTGTCAAATATTTTATTATAATTTAACTGATGGACTACTTCGATTTTGACAATCATACGATAGTTCTAGGTCAGGGTTAGAGGCGTAGCGTGCCTTGGCGGGGCCCCGTATAAAAATTTGTCGGGGGGGGGGGGGGGGGGGGGGCTCTTAGGTACGGTAAACTTTATCACTCAGGAAAAAAAAATGTATTTCTCTGTATCTACTATCTACTCCGAAATATAAACAAAAAATTGGACAAAAGTCATCAAAAAAATTCAAGATGCGACTGATCAGTCCAGAGGTCGGAATTAGGTGGAGTTATTTTAATACTTGCATCAAAATGTTGATATTAAGGATCTTCCCGGGATTTCTAATAGACAATCTCGTGTTTAAAACAGTATTACATATAAATAAAAACACGAGAGATAGATTACACAAATAAATTGTGTAAAAGTAAATACGAGTAACAATTTGATTCAATAAATCATTAAGTTTTTAGTAATTTTTGTTTACGCACGTTGGGGGCCCTTGTGGCCCGGGGGCCCCGTATAATTGATACGGCAGATACGGCGGTAGCTACGCCTCTGGTCAGGGGTGACAAAGACCAGGTCGACGATGAAGCGACTTACCCAGAAGAAGCCTGTTCAGTATAACTTTGAAGAGATCCGTCTCTGGTCTGAGGACCGTCACCTGCTATGTTGTTATATGTTACCTGCAGAAGTTGCTGTAAGTCCACACAGCGGTCCTCAGCTGGCTGTACGGCGTGGTGGCGGTGCACAGAGGCAGCAGCACCGGCAGTGCTCCGTGCGCCAGCACCGCGTCTCTGGTCTGAGGACCGTCACCTGCTATGTTGTTATATGTTACCTGCAGAAGTTGCTGTAAGTCCACACAGCGGTCCTCAGCTGGCTGTACGGCGTGGTGGCGGTGCACAGAGGCAGCAGCACCGGCAGTGCTCCGTGCGCCAGCACCGCGTCTCTGGTCTGAGGACCGTCACCTGCTATGTTGTTATATGTTACCTGCAGAAGTTGCTGTAAGTCCACACAGCGGTCCTCAGCTGGCTGTACGGCGTGGTGGCGGTGCACAGAGGCAGCAGCACCGGCAGTGCTCCGTGCGCCAGCACCGCGTCTCTGGTCTGAGGACCGTCACCTGCTATGTTGTTATATGTTACCTGCAGAAGTTGCTGTAAGTCCACACAGCGGTCCTCAGCTGGCTGTACGGCGTGGTGGCGGTGCACAGAGGCAGCAGCACCGGCAGTGCTCCGTGCGCCAGCACCGCGTCTCTGGTCTGAGGACCGTCACCTGCTATGTTGTTATATGTTACCTGCAGAAGTTGCTGTAAGTCCACACAGCGGTCCTCAGCTGGCTGTACGGCGTGGTGGCGGTGCACAGAGGCAGCAGCACCGGCAGTGCTCCGTGCGCCAGCACCGCGTCTCTGGTCTGAGGACCGTCACCTGCTATGTTCCCGAGGGCCCACGCACTTTGTTCGCCCACGACACCGCCTCGAGCTAGCAGGGCTACTAGTTTTGGGATGGCTCCGCCCTAATTGGAGAAAAAGGATTGTTATATATACAAACACTTCAAAAATTTACACAGTCAATTAAAAAAAAACTAAGTACCTAAACTGATATAAATATCTGCCCGAATACTTACATCTACGACAGCCATGGTGTGTTCATGTGTCCCTGAAGCAATGTTGGTGATGGCCCAAGCAGCTTCAAATTGGAGATCAGGGCTGTAAGAAAATTTGGAAACTCAAAGGTATAGCCAATATTATAAGGCTAGGTGGAGTGATGATCTGCATCACCTGGGAGAGTATGCCCAAGGCATTAAATCCGCCTATACACTATGTCTTGTTACAATGTACATGAAAATTTCAATAAATAATTCTTGCAGAGAAAGAAGAAAGATTTAATGCTCTGGGATCATCAAAGAACAAAATCATTTAATTAATAATTGGCTCTAGTTCTATTATGATGTTTTAGCCATATTGTGTCCTAGCCAAGATGTGACTTAGCAAATTCATGACTTTCTAGCAAAGTTGCGACTTAGCTAAAATGTGACTGAACCAATAGGTAACTTAGGAAAAAATAACTTGTAAGCCAAGTTGCGTGTTGAGACTTGAGCAAGTTGAAACATAACCAAAATATGACATAGCCAAGTTGCAACTTGCGGCTTGGTGACTTAACCATGTTGTCACATAGCTTTGTCTTAACTTAGGCTATTTAAGATTAAGCTAATTTGTGACTTAATCTAAGTTGTATGCTAATATTGCGCACACAATTCTGTCAAAACAATACTACGAACAATTGCACACACGCGTCATCGATAACTCAGTCATTTAAATATAAACCTAATTCTTTACACTACAGCGCACTTTTGCCGTATAATTTACTCACACAAACAATTATCATTGTGTGTTGTCGCGACACGGGGAGCGGATACGACTCTCCCGCTCAAATACAACGGACGCACCATGCAACATTACGGCTTGGTGAGGTGTCGTTATGTCAGTTTTACATTGCTTGTCAAGTCACTCAGTGATAGACTGAGGTGGTTGTAAAAAGTAATGTATTTAATGCAAAAACAATACAGTCGGAGTAATATAGGAAAACAAGAATAAATTAGTACAAGTCAATAGCTGAGCGAAACGCTCAGCAACACGGCTTCACCGACACGCCCCCTTGCCACTTCTCCTGTTTTTAATATTTCTGTGGTTGTATCTAAGCCAAGTTGTAGCTTAGCCGAATTGAGACTTAGTCAAGTTGTGGCTTAGCCATGTTGAGACTTGAGCAAGTTGAAACATATCCAAAATATGACTTAGCCAAGTTGCAACTTGCGGCTTGCCTTGTTGTAACTTAGCTTATTTAAGACTAAGCTAATTTGTGACTTAATCTAAGTTGTAACTGACATAAAGCGACTTAGCCACCTAATTAAACCTATAGCCCTTGTCAAATTACTATGCTGTGTACGACTAGAATAGAATGACGTTAGTCCAGCAGTGGACTGACATATGATGAAGAAGGATGGTCTACTTACCAGTCATCTCGCTTGAGGGCATCCACCAAAGGTTTGATGACTCCAGTGGTGACCATATATGAGCCTGTTTCTGTTCCGGGGAGCATTATGTATGGAAAAGTGATATAGTTGTTTGGTGACCCAGAGTTTGAGCTACTTAGCCAAGTAGTGACCTAATCATTTACCCCTTACTTTTAAAAACTTGTGTTGCTTTGCTACCGATTAAATATCATCTGTCCTTGTCATTTCTATTTTAATGAATAGAGATGGCAAGTGACTTAAGAGCTATTTAAGATAAGTAACGTCTAATCAATGTTTATAAGTAAGGGGGTTAATAACTTACTCATTATATGATTTAGCCAAGACTCGTTTTGAATCGCCTCATTGTGACTTAGCCAAGTTTGTGACTTAGCTGATATGTGACATAGCCAAGTTATATTAGATAAGTTGTTTCTTAGCCAAGATATGTTTTACTTTTAGCCAAGTTGAGACTTTTTTTTTTTTTTTTTGCGTGGTAAAATCATCAAATGAGTCCTCCCACCCCGGGCAGGGCGGGAGGGACTGTCAGACTTGTACTGACTAAAATCCACGGTGTCCTTCGATAGCCCTTTATGTTCCGGGGTCACGGTAATGAGATAAGTCCCGCGACCCCGGCAGGCTTTGGCCCTCTTGGGCGGGGCCCCGTCATCGTGCTGACGCTCTTTGAGGCGCGCGTGGAACACAACGCGCCGTCGACCCGGGCATGGTCCATGGTCGGGCAGCGAGTTGCCCTTTACTCGCCGCCCGCATGCCCGCGCCTACGGTGGCCGGAGATCGTCTTGCGACGTCCGTCGCCGTGGGCGTCCACCACTGCGGTTGGGGCGGAGGGAGGACACTGTCCTCTCTCTCACGCGGCCCGCCTCCTCCTTCGCGAGCATTACTGCTTCGCAGAAGGAGGCGACCGCTTCCCACTCCGTCTCGCCCCGCAGCATGGCCGCAACCAATGCCGGGCGCGAGAGGTCTCCGCCTATCGCCGCCGTGAGGACACGTCGGTGCTCTGCCCAAGCTGGGCAGTCTTGCACCGTATGCTCTACTGTGTCCTCCGGGCGATCTTCGCAGTGGTGACACCCAGGCGTTTCCTCCTTTCTCCTTAGACACAGGTACCTCCCGAAACTTCCGTGTCCGGTGAGGACCTGCGTCATGCGGTAGGTCAGGACGCCGTGACTCCTATCCAGCCACTCCTCAAAGAGGGGTCTTACCGCCGCGATTGCGGCGTGCCCGGCCAAGTTGAGACTTAGTCAAGTTTTGTCTTAGCCAAGTTGTGTCTTAGCTAAATTGTGACTTACTCACCTAATTAATCCTATAGCCTAATCTAATACAAATAACTTGGTTTAAAACAATATGATCTACTTACCAGTCATCTCGCTCCAGGGCATCCACCAAGGGTTTGATGACTCCAGCGGTTACCATGGGGGTGATTGGAGGGTTTTGCTCCCGAGAGAGCATACGACGAGCAGCGCGGGCGTATGCCGTCATCGTGACTAGGTCACCGGAGCGAAGCCCTGTAGGACAGAGAAAACATAAATTGTAAAATAGAGGATGCTGTGCATAACTAAATTTTTTGACGCTAGATAAAGACAGACGCCAGCACATCAACTTGGCTCAGCTTATCTTTTCCCAAATGAACATGTACCTTCTCCTTTTGCAATAACATTGAAAATCTATTTAAAGTTTGACAGATTTTGGCCATAACGTTCTCGAATGGAGACCACGCACCGGCAAGCGCAGCGGTGACTTCCACCTGCAAGGTGGACAGACGACTTGATGAAAACCACAGGATCACGCTGGATGCAAGCCGCTTGCAACTGGTTCTATTGGAAATCTATGGGGGAGGCCTGTGTTCAGCAGTAGAAGTCCTACGGCTGATATGATGATGAGATTGGGTACTTGTTTTATATGCTGGCGTCTTTTACCTAGTGGGACTGAAAGCCTCTGCCATTAGGAAAAGGCAAAATGACAACAATGCTAAATCCCAAATTGCTACATTCAATTCTATACCTTGAACAATTTCTGCAGGAGTGTAAGTCTTCTCATTCTCCTGCTGCTCCTCTCCACCTTCTGGAGACAGAGCCCTTCTCTTGAGGAGCTGCTCATCACGAGCCTTCTTACGAAGAGCCACGCTAAGGTCTGCGCGTTTGCGGCGTAGATCCTGTAGCAAATAGAGCATACATAAGTGATATCATTTAGGGAAATATAGTCTGCATAATATACTAAATGTTCTTAACAGTTTCAACCGCTACTCGTCTCCTATTGGTTGTAACTATAACTGTCTCACTAAGGGATAAAATCCTGAATGAGGTCTTACGGCATAAGACAAAAGTTACAGATATTGTCCAAATCTGTAGCAAGCTGAAGTGGCAGTGGGCTGGTCATGTCTATGATAAATGTTATTCAGTAAATTGGTTTTGGCAAACTCTTTTACACGTCAAAAAGACACTATTTTACACTAGATGAGGCCGGTGTTTCGTACCTGACTACTCTGAGAAGAAACATCCGAAACAAACTCAGAGGTCACAGTCTCTTTTAAAGTCCAGACAATTTTGTATTCATCAAATTATTTGAGAATCATGCAGGTGTCCGAGGTCTTTTGAAGAAAGAACCACACAGATTTGAGTGGACCTGTCCAGTCAGTGCAAGCATGTGTCAGTTACCGTGTAGCTCAACTCATAACACAAGGAGCTCAACGAAACGACGAACAATACCAAAGAAAGGACATTTGGGTAGGCCGCATAAATAACTCAAACTGTCAGACAATAAAATTAACTGCAAGAAAATAATAAAAAAGCAGAATAAAATGTAACCCACATATGTTCTCATATTCACACGCTAGTTGAAACACAAATAAAAAAAAACACAAAGGTCTGCCGCAGAACCAACGATAGGTGGAGTAGGAAGGTTCTCGAATGGAGACCGCGTGTAGGTAAGCGTAGAGTGGGATGCCCGCGGCAAGATGGACCAATGACCTGAAGAAGGTGGCTGGCAGTGGCTGGATGAAAAAAGCAGGAGATTGTGCGCTGTGGGGCTCCCTGGGAGAGGCCTATGTCCAGCAGTGGACTGCAAGAGGCTGAGATGATGTTAACTTTGTTCAATAAATCGACTATCCAACACAAAAGTAATTTTATGATTTAAAATTAGTTCTTTTTATATGTGGTTAAATTACCAAATGAGTCTTCAAGCCCAGGGCAGGACGGAAGGGACTGTCAGACTTGTATTGACTAAAATCCTTGGTGTCCTTCAATAGCTCTTACCATTCCTGAGTCACGGTTACCTGATGTGACAGTCCCGCGACTTGCTTTGGTCAAGGGAGGTCCTGCCCTGTGTTGGAGGACTCATTTAATGATTTTACCACCATGATAAAAAAAAGCAAAGAAGCATATTGATAAACGATATTTATTTTGCAAATAGGTTTTCTCAAACACTTTTACAAGTCAAAACACTTTTTTTATAGCTAGATGAGGCCGGTGTTTCGTACCTGACTACTCTGAGAAGAAACAGCCGAAACAAACTCAGAGGTCACAGTCTCTTTTAAAGTCCAGACATTAAATTGGTTAAGTCTTGCGAGGACCCTGCAGGTTTGTGTCTGAGATGGTTTTTTGAAGAAAGAACCACACAAATTTGAGTGGACCTGTCCAGTCAGTGCAAGCATTTGTCAGTTATCATGAAGCTTGACTCATAACCCAAGGAGCTCAATGATGATATGGGACTTCATAATGATAAAGCTATAGTATTTAGTGGATGGAGACCAAGCCCTAGTTACCACTTGATAGATCTTGCTGGCTATATTTTATGCTTTTAAGTCAGGATTAGAGATACTGGTCAGTGAGTCATCTGAGGACTAAGTAGCCAGTCAATGGGAGATCTTAGGGGGCAACATACATCAGCCTGATCAAGAAATGGTTGAAAATAGGAATAAGAATTTTGACATGTCCTTTGTTTAAAATGTTCTCTGTTAATTGATATTAGCTCAACTAATAGGAAACATACTAACTATAAGAGTTCCATTATGCTGGTTTTAACAATGAATTCAAAAGATCTATAGTTTTCAAGAACATCTTGAAATTATTTTGGCATGGAAGGTACATTGCTTTTTGTTACAAAAGAACATCTGAATTAGATTCAATAGGGCACATTTTAATAATTAAAACAAAATCGGTTGTTTAAATTCAATAATAGAATACCTTGATAATCATTATTTTTTAATACGAAACAAAAGAAAAAAAATGGAACGATTCAATTTTAGAATCAGGATTGTTAACAAAAATTACTTACCGATGTTCCATGTCCAGCATTTTTGTACGACGACAAACGTGAAGAGTGAGTTTTCTCAGACATCTTGATTTAATTATTATTAAGTTTGCAAATAAATAAAATGAAAAACACAATTTCTTGCTCGCGTGCAATTATGTAGCAATCTTTTCAAAGAGCAACGGACGGAAGTTGCGTCCTGCTTGCTTCAAAACTTCAAATCATCAGTTTTTGACATTAAATGGCTTGAGTGGCCAGTTAAAAAATGTGACTAAGGCTTTATTTTCAACAATGTTAATTAAATAATAATAATAATATACAGATATATAAAGTAAATTCTATATACAATAAAATAAAACAATATTTACTTCACAGTTTAATGAAGATTTTAAAAACCCAACTTTTCTCTAATCGCAACTAAACGCTTGAAAGTGAAAAAAAACAGTATATTTTTTCGTTATGTTGGTATCTTTCTAATAAAAAGGAAAAGTTTAATAATCGTTTTACAATCGATTTTAATTTTATATTATTCGATTTCCAGGTCAAGGTCCGATGCGATGTTATGCATCATATTATTATTGACTGTCAGTGTCAGATGAAGTCAGATCATGTCAAATGTGGTTTGATGATGCTCGTTGACAGACGTTTTAGAATCGCAGTCGCAATCAATCTCTCTTGCATGATTGTGAATGAAATGAAAAGCAGTTTATCTTTTGATTAAGCCAATATTCTGCAATCATTTAAGATTTACAATTTAATTAAATGACATTGTTTCAATCTTAGGTTAACCTTTCACTATCAGTTTAATTAAATCAACTTCCCAATTGCAAGAAATTTCAAGGATGTTTTTCAAACCTGTAATTATGTACCTCATAAAATAATGTAAATGCTAATAGCAATGCCTTGAAATTAAAATCAGGAGTACAACGACATGTGCTCATTGCATTTTAATATCGTACAAAAATAAAACAGAACAATAGTCAATTAAAATTTACAAACACGCTGCACATATTCAGTGAACAAACTTTCGATAAAAAAATGGAATTCGCAACTCAAACGTAACTCTATTACGTTTGGAGACAAAGAAATTTATAGACTCAACTCTATTATTAATCAAACTGCATTGCGACTGCTTTCGCATCGTATTAATGCAGTCGAGATGAACATCCAAAAAAAACAGTACTGAATAAAATAAGAAGAAGTAGGAGGCGCTCGTACGACAGATATTGAGTAGTGGGATGGGCTTAGCATGCGCAAAGACGTATTACTTAAAAAATATCTCGCTTTCCACTGTAATTAATCTATCTATCAGTCGACACTTTCATCTGGCGACCTCATATACGAAACGATCGTAAATTAACGTTATTAAAACAAGTTTACAAGCGTTCATGAACGTGTAATTACGCAAAACGTTACGCCGCTGGGCGTGACATCACAAATCAGTCCGGTCGGGCCGAAGACAACACGTCTATACCCCGTCCTTGTCACTCATTTGTGTCAGAGAGAGATGCGTATAGCAGGCAGGCCGGTGCTGATCGTATTCCGTCGAGGGTGTCGCCATTTTCGTTTTGACGAATATTGACAGCACGGCAGACAGACAGTGGCGCGGTCGTCGACGCAGCGTCTGCCGGATTATTTTTATTTTGATAGTGAATCATTTAACGAGCAGTCTACGTTTTCTGACTCGTTACGCGTCGGTTAGCAATAAAAACTGTATTTACTACAACAGTGACGAGTGACAGACGGCTAGTTGACGAAATTTTTGGTGCTAACCTCTTCGTTCCTTTTTTTTCCTCCCGTCAGTGTTTTTGAGAACTGCAAGGCTGATCGATATGTGCAAGATTTACTTCAGATGACTCTGCGTTACTCAACCTCGTGTTGATTTCTTCTGGTGAGTGCATTCAAATATTGTTCTTTAGTTGTATTGGAGTCGATAATCGGTAAGCGTTCGATAATAAAGACATTACTGGACGCATATTTTGATTCATGTATAAGATTATTCGGTCAAAACTTAATATTTACAGCGTAAACTGACAGTAGCCCTTTGTTGCGGTAGCTCCAGTTTGTTTACGAACTGTCAGGGGCAGTACACGGCCTAAGATATATTGCCTGGGTTGGCGACTATGCGTGGGCTTTGTGCGCAGGCGAAAATATACCTTACCAGCTACGACGTAAGGCTGAAAGTTTCATAACTCGTAGAACGATAACGGCCCGTAGAATTAATTTATCACACGCCGCGCTTGACAAGTTGAAAACATAAATTCGACCTTGGCGCTCCACGTGGTTTGCAGGCTTTTGTGCTTTCTTCTTTGTTTGACAGTTGACATCGATTATCGATTTTTTTGGAATCGATTATTTTTTGTGCGTAGTTGGCAGCAGTGCGTGTCATTTGATTTGCAAAAAAATAAAAAAAAGTAAACAAATTATTTCTGACTGTGTTTCTGAATTTCATCGAGTTTTGTTTATATTTCTTCAAAAATCGCTTGTTCTGAGATTGGTGAGTCAATAATTAAAGATTTTATTACCTAATGTTTACATATTAGTTGTTAAGATAACTATCTTTTTTAAATTGTCGTAATTAAGATAAAACGGCCGTTTATGCTTGGATTTTGTGATAAAATGGATTTATAAATGCCATTTGAGTCTGACGTAGGGTGAATATAAATATTCTTTTGTTTTTTCATACAAAATTAAGTGCATTGTCTTCTATTTTCGACCGGCATGGTCGGTCAAGTATATTTTTAATTATGTACTTATCACAAACACAATAAAGTATAATTTCATGTTAATTATTTTAAAGCTAATTTAAAATTACTACAAATTGACATAATGGCAGTCAATTCTCAGGGAATTACTGTTTAAATTAAATGCTGTCTCTAAAAATAATTATGGATTATACTAAATTAGTACATTATTTTATTTCTGCATTGTGTTCCTTATGAATTGAATTTCATTCTTTAGAAGTTTTCTTTTTTACATTACTATGGCAGATGACAGTTATGAAGGCTACCAGCTAGCATGTAAGTGATTGACATACTCATTCTCATTACCTAGCATGACTTTTCACATTTTTATGATGAGTAGGTACAATGAATGGGAACTTTTACATTAATTTTATAGAAAAATTAGTCTTTTTAAATTCCCCATACAATAAATGCAGTAATACTTCAAGTTTGCTGTAAATAATAAATATACAGAAATCTTGTGATAAGAAAATAATAAATTAAAATATCTATTTTAAAAATAAACACTGTTTCTCAATATAGGGTCTCTATCAAATAGTAAATTGAATTTAAAAAAAAATGCACAAACAATTTTTTTTTACAAATACCTACATACCTACCTACTAAAATAAGATGAAGACATAAATAACACTTTTAAAATTGTTAATATGGAATAATAGCTAGCAAAAGTATGGAATGACTTACTTGGAATTGATCTGAGATACCTCCTTAAATAATGCCATTTGAATGAATGTGCTATCACTTTAAAGTTAACAGTTAAACCTTTGCCGTCGTACCACAAAAACTTAAACTTCTGTTGAACATGTGTCTAAAAAAATGTCAGATGATAACGTTGAAATAAGGTCCGTTTTGCAGTCACACTTTTTAGACAAGTGTTCAACAGATGTTTAAGTTTTTGTAGTAAGGCTGTTAAAATGATATACCATTTTTATTATTCTTAACTAGTTATTTTTTTTATTATATCCTGCTTCACACAGCAATCTGTTTTCCACATTTAGCTGCTAGTTTCGCTGACCAAAGTCTGGGTATTTTATTTAGCTATGAGAAGAGTCTATCAACCTCGCTTACTATATGGGGAATCGGTTTTGGAGGGTTGGAACACTGTTCCTCCTCAGTTTTGAGTGTATAACACTTCCAGTGCCTTTTAGGTTTGTCGCTAAGGCATTGACATGTTTGGATAACTTTTTCTGGTATTTAAGACTTCTTTTGAATATTTCTTAACTAGTTATTAAGTACACAAGATCATGCGGAATCAGAGTAAGTGACTTATGCTTGTGAGTCGAATATAATTTTACTGAGACTTGTTATGTTAGAAAACATAACAAGTCGTTAATCTCGGTTTTGATGTGTTGTGAAGATTATAAATATTAATTGATTTCATCATCATCATCAGTCTGTATTCGTCCACTGCTGGACATAGGCCTCTCCCAATGTGCGCCACTTAGCCCTGTCTGCCTTTCGCAGGCCATCGCTCCACCTGGCGCGTGAGAAAATTGATTAAACAAAAGCCAAGTCTTTGTCAATTTAAGTTTATTTAAAAAAAATAATTGTAAAATATTTTTTTGACGCACTTATTAGATCTTCAATCAAATTGCAACACAACCACGAAGATATTTACATTATATCTTTGTATCCTTTATAATTTTATTCTTTTTTTTTTTTTTTTTTTTCTTTACAACTATCACACAACGCCATCTAGTCCCAAGCTAAGCAGAGCTTGTGTTATGGGTACTAGACAACTGATAAACATACTTATATATTTCTAAATACATACATATTATAAATAAATTACACCCAGACACAGAACAAATGATCATGCTCATCACACAAACATTTGTCCTGGGTGGGAATCGAACCCACGACCTCCGGCATAGCAGTCAGGGTCAGTCAAATAATAGTGGCCCACTGGTATCGGGAACAGAGCCCAAGCTACTGGCGGTCACAACTCCAAAGAAAGGAAAGAACTGCTTTCTGAATCAGGACCTTGATCCAGCTGCCTAATGAGAGCCTCCCTAGATGTTGGTTGAGGCTCTTTATGATTTGATAATACCTGCATAAATTATGTAATATTGATATTGTATTGTCAGCCCATAAATAACAATGTAGATTTTATCAATTTATCTGTTAATCTTATAATTAATTATAATACTGTCGTTTATTTCCGTTGCATGGAATGTCTGATTAAATAATCTTCAATAACTGCCTTGTTGGTGTCGTGGTTGAAAGCACCGCTGCTTAGTATGGGTTCCGGGTTTATTTCCCAGCTCAGACAGTGTTATTAGAGTTTTTCCATTAGGAATTTCTCTGTAGCAGCTTTTATTTTGATAAAATCATGAAATGAGTCCTCTCACCCTGAGCGGGACAGGATGGACTGTCAGATGTGTACTGATTAAAATTTTCCAAGCTAACAGCTATGGAATCTGGATTTGAGCCTGGTTGATGTTGCTGATTGGTGATGGCAGTAAGCTCGTCCCCTGTTACATGGTTTTGAACATAACTAATGAAATTTGGGTCTACTATTGGATATACCTCTGACCAACCCATCGGGGATAGGGTATTTGGCTGAAAAAATATAATTATAGTTTGATTTTTAATTCGAGTCAGTAAAATGACAAGTGCAACTGTCACTGATACATACAAAATGAAACAAACCTGAACATTGGAAATGTCATTTTACTGACTCGAATTAATAATCGTATTTTAGTCAGTAAGATTTATCAAAAAATATTTGACACATATTTTTCTTTTGTTACGTAAATCAAAATTGACGAACATACGACACTTTTAAAAATTGCCAATACGTCACAAGCAAGTACAGTTCTTAATTGCTTCTGACGTCACGTGCTAGACTCTCGAATTTTGATGCGTTATAATATCTTTGTAAATATTCATTGATTTAACATAAGGAAAAATTCGTACCTATCCATTATTTTTCAAATCTCTAATTGACGGATTAATAAGATATACAATTATTTGAAGCCGTGAACATGCTTACAGGTTTCATGATGTTTCTGACATTAGTGAAATCCTTATTTTCAAATGGAAAATAGTCATTTGTTGTGTGGAATTGTCAGAATCAAAAACACCCTGTTCCTTGTATTGCCTTTTTCGTTCGTGGGTTCTTTACCCTGTTTATACAATGTAGTTAAATCCTCGATTCCGGCAGTTATCTATACGGGGGTCTAGACTTCGACGCCAGTTAATGGCAAAACTTGTTTGTACCTACTACACACAGGGCTGTCTTCCCTAAAGGGCGGTTTCCTAGGGGCCCATAATTTTCAGGACCTAGCATTCGCTTCTGTGAGCATCATCTTCTTCTTCAGCCTCTATCTACCATGTTGGTGTAGGCCTCCTTCAACTCATTCCACTCTTCACGACATCGAGCTGTTTGTAACCAATTTGAGCCCGCAACCGTCTTCACATCATCCTTCCAGCGCATTTGAGGTCTTCCTTGAGGGCGTTTTTCTCCCCATGGCTTCCATTCAAGAAGACGTTTGCATCAAGATTTTTCTTTCCGGGCAACAATGCTAAGTGAGCATCATACCAAATAGAATACCTATACATTATCTCAGTCAATTCAGCCTATCACAGTCCACTGCAGAATATAGGCCTCTTCTAGGCTGAGCCAAATCACCCTGTCCTCCGCCTATCACAGTCCACTGGTGACCGCATCCACTTTGTCCCAGCCACCTTCTTAAGGTCGTCGGTATAACTAGCTGGAGGACGTCCCCCACGCTTTCTGATACGCGGTACTTATTCCAGTAGAGTTTTACAATTATTGCGCACACTTAGCATCCTAAATTCTTATTATTTTTAAACTAGCTGTTCCCCGTGGTTTCGCCCCCGCTGGTCGGCTCTTAATGGTCGTAGCGTGATGCCTATAGTCTCCCTCGATAAATAAACTATCCAACACAAAAATAAATTTTCAATTAAGACTAGTTGTTCCTGAGATTAGCGCGTTCAACCAACAAACAACCATTATTTAATCAATATAATAATATGTCTAAATCTTTATGTAAAAAAAATTACGTGCTTTAGGTTGGGCCCCATTGTAGAGCGAAGGGCCTCAAACAGGTCAAAGACGGCCCTGAATAAACAGACTTATGAGATCTAGCATTTGATAAAACTGTATCCATTCAAAAAGTCGTCAAAGTACTCATAATCTTCATAAGGTCGTCAACGTAACTTATATCAAAATAAGGGCTAGTTGTTTGATCAAACCTACCACACTATTCTATGAAGTTAATCAGAAAAGAATAGTGGAGTAGAAAAAATACGTTTCCACTTCCCTTTCTAGTTGTTGATCAGTATACACCAAAATAATTTGATCAGTAGTAGTTCATCATACACTCGAGAGCAATGAATCCGGGTCACTTAAAGAATGTTAAAAATCTCGGAAACTAAAAATGATAGGTTAATGCAATAAATTGTATTTAATAGACAATGTAATACTCCTTAAATGAAAGTAAAAAAAATATGAGTCACCATACATTTTATTAACACAAAATTACATAAAGAAAAAAACTGCTGATCTCTCCTTAAAACAAAAATAGGAAACATGAAATTTTTGAACTTTATTACGATTTTCTTGAATTTTAATACTTCGTATTACCTCCTCGTGCTTCCATTACTGCGTTTACGCGGTTTGGCATGCTGTACACCAAGTTCCTTATACGATTTTGGGGAATATTCTCCCATTCCTCTGTGAGAGCAATTTTGAGCTCACGAAGCGTGATTGGGGGAGGGTTTCGTTGTTTTACGCATCTGCCTAGCTCGTCCCAAGCATGCTCGATCGGGTTGATATCCGGGCTGCGCGCTGGCCACTCCATACGAGTAATGTTCATCTCTTGAAGGTAGTCATTCACAATCCTACCTGTATGAGGTCGGGCATTGTCATGCATAAATATAGCATCCTCACCTAAATTGACCATAAATGGACCAACGTGATCATTGAGGATTTCTTCCACATATCTTACGCTAGTTAAAGAGCCGTTTTCTATGATCACCAGCTCTGTGCGACTTTCAGAAGAAATTCCGGCCCACACAAGTACAGACCCACCACCGTAGGCTACTTTTTCTTCGATGCATGCTTGCTTGAATCTTTCCCCAGGTCTTCGATACACTCTGTGTCTTCTATCGTGCTTGTAGAGCATAAATTTTGATTCGTCGGAGAACATAACTTTTGACTAATCTTCAATACTCCAATTTACGTGGCTCTGGGCATATCTTAGTCTTGAAATACGATGCCCACGCTCTAGTTTAGGGCCGTTTGCAGGTCTAAGGGGTTTTAAGTTAGATTCAGCAAGCCGACGTCTTACTGTCCATGCACTTGGGTTACTTCCTCCGAGGCGTCGAAACTGATTGGTGAGTTCAGTTCCTGTGAGAAAGCGATTTCGAAGCATGGTGTTCACCAAGTATCGGTCTTCTAGTGCTGTGGTATACCTGGTTCTGCCCGTTCCTGGTCTGCGTAGGTTAGAACCAGTTTCTTCGTAACGTCGGAGAACTCTTTGTACTGATGACAGCGACACACCGACAGTCCTGGCTGTATCGCGCTGACTCCGGCCGGTTTCCAGCATTGTAAGTATTCTGGTGCATTCTTCAGGCGTAAGCGACATAATTTCAGCTTGAATAATGAATACAGAGCACTATCAACATGGTTTATGTACCCACATAAATGACAGATTACAAACAAAAGCAAAACCAAATGCTGTAATTTCGTAGTTCCATCTTCGAAAGTGGCCCTTTTTCAAATTTGATTTTTTTATGATATAACTTTACAATAACTAAGAGTGTATATCAGACAGTCGCTATTAATTGCTGAATTCCATCCGATCATGGACGATGCCTGGCTCGACGGCGCGTCGTTTTCCACGCGCGCTACAAAGAGCTGTCAAAAACTCACGAGAGTCTCATAGACGTCCAAACTCCTACCGGGGTCGTGGGACTGTCTAGACAGGTAACCGTGATCCTGAAACGTAAAGTACTATTGAAGCAACACCGTGGATTTTAGTCACTACGAGTCTGACAGTCCCTACCGACCGTTTCACCCAGGTCTTATTTGACGATAATAATCAAAAAATAATCTTCCGAAAACCGCCAACCATTCCAGTCTTGGACAGTCCAAATCAGTAATTAAGTAAACTATTACTCAAAAAATCCCACAGCGAATGTGTAAAGCGATGAAAGCGCTGCTGTTGTCACGTTACTTCCATGTCATCGCATGACGCGTATCACGCGAAGGCACGGGACTGCATGTTTGATGTCACGGAAACTCACGAGCTCACGGGTTCTTTGTGTTATGATCAGAAGGTATCCGTACCTTCTTTATGGTAAATAAGTTGGCATCACACGTCAAAATCAGCAAATCCAAGTTAGCAGTTGGCAGACCAAGAGTTGCAGTGGTTTGGGTATAGTGGGGTGGGTTTGATATCAGTAGGCAACATGACCAATTCTGCCTCTATTTTACCAAGAATAAAGGATTTTTTAGTCGTGGTAAAATCATCAAATGAGTCCTCCCGCAGGGAGGGACGGGATGGATGGCCAGACACGTATTGACTAAAATCCACGGTGATCCTTCAATAGCCCTTAACGTCCCAGGGTCACGGTTACCTGATGAGACAGTTCCGCGACCCGGGCGGGCTCTGGCCCTCAAAGAAGCCGTGAGATTGCTGACAGCTCTTTGAGGCCCGCGTGGAACAAGACGCGCCGTCGACCCGGGCATGGTTCATGATTGCACGGCTAGTCATCTTTGACTACAACCCGTCGACAGAAGGATAGTTAGATTTTTTTGTTATACATCGCCATGTTTAGGACTTTATTACATGGATTTTGTTGAGTAAAATACTTGCAGTAATGATAAAATCCCTGTGTATACGAGGTCTAACTGTCTCACGAAGGCCGAATCACGGGTTCATTCGAAACTAAAACAGATGTATAAACCATACTTGTATTGGCATTGCATAATCAGCCTATGTTCTCATAGCTGAGGCACTGCCTTCCTCTCTGTGGGCGGAAGTGGGCTCTAATGCACCACGTGGGTCCATTGTGGTTTGGATAGATGTCACATGTCTTGGAATTTTTGGTTCTAAGACATGTCGGTTTCCCCAGCATGTTCTCCGTCACCGTTTTGAGAGAAGTGGTGATGAACTAAATTACATAAAGTAATGCGCCTAGCTGGGTTTGAATCCACGACACGTAAGTCGGGGCTATTACTACCGGGCCACTACTCTCTATATTGGTATTGGCTACTCGCGTATTCTCGCCTAATTTGGTGCATTGCGCTTCTGTGCCACAACTTTTGGGGCACAGTGTCTGCATCTCACGTTTCTATGTTTGGTTTGGTTGGATACTCTGTGTTGTTCTTCATATCGTGGAAGGTAAGGCAATTTTAAAAGTATGCACGGTTAAATAGATTTATACCAATGGCATTTTTAATCGCAATAATTTCAGTCAAAAGAGGAGCTCGTGGCTAAATAATTACAGCTGCACAAAATCTTCCAGGTTCAGCCGCGCTTACCAAGTTTGGTCTGTGGATGGGTGACCATGACCATCTGTCATAGCTAGTTGCCTCCGTGCCTCAGAAAGCACGTAAAGCCTTTGGTACCGACTGTCATTTGTAGATCTTCGACAGCCATTACTGAGTCAGAAGCTCTAAAGTCTGACAATGACCATGAGGTATCGCATTACCCAGTACGCGTACCCGAAAGGTAAGCGCGATTGGACGATCTCAAAGCCGTCTCGTCGAAGTCGAGCACATCGTAGAGTCAAGCTATGAGATTTCTTATAGAGAATAGTATAGATGAACGGTATTCGCTAACGTTGTGCATACCGCGCGGGTTTATCCGTACTATTAGTACTATTACCGCATACTCATTCGGTAATTTTCTACCGCAGACTGTCTAGGTCTCAATAGGCTAGAGTATGGGACATCGTGGGAAATCATAAGTATAAGTTAGAGGTGATTGGAAAAGCCAGGAGGGGCCGCCCTAGGAAGACCTACACTGACCTTATTTGGTGAAGAGCTTCAGAAAGGTCGGGTGCGTAGTACTCGCAATCGACGTGCGTGTATGACCAGATGTGTGAATGTGGATGAGGTGAAAGGAGTATGTAAGGATTGTAGCAGTTGGCGCTCTGTAGTTTCTGCTTTCCCCCATAGGAAGAAGGCGTGAGTTTATGTATCTATGTAAGTTAGAAATTACTTCCCGTTTGAATAAACAGCTCGGCTTTCAAAAAATCTATGTAGACGATGTGATGATAGATAAAATCAAATGGGTCATTGACGTCAGAAACTTATCTTATTAAAATCTTATCATGATCGGCTATCAGTGTAATTAAATGATAGATATCTAATCAGTTATCTGATAACTAATTATGTCAAGATTTGGATAGTAATTTGTTTTATCGACTAAGAGTTGGAGTGACTTCTTATTTTTGTTATAACTTTAGCTAACCTGTACTGTCCCAAGGCTGGCCATAGGCCTTCCTCTTCTCTCTCATTTATTCGGTATTATTTAGAAAAAAAGAATTTTGTTTCTGTTACTCCACTTACGCTGGCATTATATGATGACTGAACCAAACTTTTGCGACATACAAATTACCTATTACCCTCCAAAATACACACATTTTTGCAACATCCAACCTACCTACCGGAAAATAGGGTAGGATGTTTCAGGGCCCGCTGAAAGGGCGGAGGGATCAAAACATAAAAAGTTGAAGCGAAACGAGTCTGAGTTTTAACTGCCACTAGCTCTGGAACTTTTTTGATATCCTTAACAAAAATGTGTTTGTGAAATTATTAACTAGATGACTTTTTAGGGTTCCGTAGCCAAATGGCAAAAACGGAACCCTTATAGATTCGTCATGTCTGTCTGTCTGTCTGTCTGTCTGTCCGTGTATGTCACAGCCACTTTTTGTCGAAAGTATAAGAGCTATCCTGTTGAAACTTGGTAGAAAGATGTATTATGTGAACCGCATTAGGATTTTCACACAAAAATCAAAACAAAACAAATTTTGGGGGTGCCCCCCATACTTAGAATTGAAACTCAAAAAAAAAATTTTCACCAAACCCATACGTGTGGGGTATCTATGAATAGGTCTTTAAAAATGATATTGAGGTTACTAACATCATTTTTTTCTAAACTGAACAGTTTGCGCGAGAGACACTTCCAAAGTGGTAAAAAGTGTGTCCCCCCCCCCCGTAACTTCTAAAATAAGAGAATGATAAAACTAAAAAAAATATATAATGTAGACCTCAATCAAAACTACCAACGAAAATTGGTTTGGATGAGATACAGTTAGCAGTTTTTGAGATATAGTACATTTTCAAAAACCGCAAATATAACTTTGCCATTCATACAAATACTATGAAAAACAAAGTTATTTTTATTGTTTGTGTATATTACTTACTAATCTCAATATAATTATATATCTAATCTATGCTTGCTGCTACGGAACCCTTCATGGGCGAATCCAACTCGCACTTGGCCGGTTTTTGGTATACTGAATAAATACACTGCGTTGTTGAAGAGAGTTTTCCATTATTCAGTGTTTATTGGTCCTTTGCTCTATTCTCTGGAATTCAGTCGTGGTGTTATGTGTCCTGAACCTCCGAGTGCAGTTTGGTAGTGGTAGAAACGTTTATTTTGTTTTGCAAATTATTTCTGCTAAATAGTGCCTTTAACAGATGATAAAAAAACTGCAAACTGGACATATTTGTCTTTGTGAAAACCTATACTAGTGGGAAACAATTAAAATTTCTATTTCTTTCGTATTAATCTCTTCTCGAAGTCTTCCATCGTCGGCGTCGTTTATGCTGACAAAACACTGTCTAAGCCCTTCATAAATACAATAAAAGTATTTGAATACAAGCTAAATAGGAAAGAGATTTTTATCAGGCGCATTTTGTGTTTCTTTCCTATGGTGTGGGTCTCCACATAAAAAAAAACTGCATTTTGCTTGCAAAAATGAAGTCCTTTTTAAAGATGATAAAAGGCAATTCTTTATTCATTGATATTTTCTCAACAAGACTATGCATGATCTCAGACAAAGACGTAAGAAAATCATGTGTTATACTGCGGTCGATGAATCAATATGCTCCATTGCCTTTAGGCAAGTTCTAAAATGAACAGTTACAATCAAGCTCTCAGAATTACAACCTGTTTGAACTTTAAAAAACCATTCAACACTTACCTAATTATATATTAACAGTATTAAAATAGCGGTTTTTATAAAGCCATATTTGGCAGCTATGTAATATAAAAACTTATTTAGATTCCAAAGATGGCGTTAGATCGATTAACTTCTGATATTGGAAAATCATCTTAATTGTTAAAAAACATTTTCATCTGTTGGGTAGTGTGAAATTTTAATCATAACTAGCTGTGCTTCAACAGAAAAATCAATAGAGCAGAAGACGTAGCTATATACATCTAAAATTAATTTACGTTACTCCTACAGCTCAATGTCCCTATTCCCACTTCAATATATCCCAAAGAATATTTTATGAAAAATTCTAAAAAAAGGTCTGGCAACTTAAAATTTATACCGTAGCCAAGATTTTTGTCAAGAATGCAGAAACTCGAGGGGCGAATATCGTACGTATTTTCCCGCGAAAAAACCGCTTTGACAGCGAAAAAGGCGGGAACGGACGCCATTACTAGCAAGTGACGCCAGGCCGTTGTATAATTGGCGTCCACAAGTTATGGATGAATTTAATAACGCCGAGATATAGTTCGTGGGCTGTGTATTTGTGGGCAAAAGACAACAGCTTTGATGTATTAGCTATTATGTTTTTGATTAATGTTTTTGGGGAAAATGTGGTGCTTTTACAACGAGAAAGTTCGCAAATAATATGCGGATTACTAAATAAACATTACTTTTTTTTATTAGTTTTCTGAAAGTAACTATACATTTTAAGTGTCCTTTTGTTTTTGTACGTGTTGTCAGTTTTAGTACTGTAATTTAGTATTTTTTTGTGAATTATTACATAATGGTGTAATATTTTCCCCTAAAAATATTGGCATAGTTTTGAAAACAAAAAAGATGTTTCACATTCGGGAACTTTTACATGGATGATTTCACGATCATGCCTTCCAAATATTGAATCAAAACATACGCCCCAAAAATTTTCGTTTGTACGAAAATTTCCTCGCCTTTAGTTCCTGATGGAGCAAGGGTAAATTATGGGGATCTATGGGGAGGCCTTGGCTCCGTAATAGACAACTTCCGGCTGATATGACATGACTGCATGGGGCCTTATCTTACGTCGAGGGAGTTAATTGAAGATTATGTGGTGTTACGTGATGACGAAGCTTGCGAAAAGCGACAGGCGAGGGTATTTAGAGATTGGTTGAACTGATTTCTTTGTGGATGTTGTTATTGAATTTCGTAGATGATTTATAGAATACACTTTATTATACGCACCATAAAAATTAAAGGCACAAAGTAAAACTTCTATGTTTGGATTTTGGAAACTTTACTTAGTTACAATTGCATTTTATTCGAGAGTTGATATTGGTCTTTCTTCTCTGAATAAGTCTAAAACAAAACTCAGACGTTAATTAGGTTAAAAGTGCAAACGTGAAAACCTATTGACCGATAAAAATCACTTATATGAATCAGTTGATTACAATTCATTATGAAGCCTTACAAATTGTTTAGTTGAGGTATTTGTGGGGTTTGTTTTTAGTAGGACAATTATTCTGGTATCCACAGGTATTTTCTAAAGCCCCAAATGTATTTTAGGTCCTTTATACAGGTCTCATAAACATTTGAAACACCCCCCAGTATCTTCATATCTGCATAACCATACAGTCGGTATACAATGTTTGAGGCTTTCTACAAATAATTTCCAAACAACAAAAACAAAAGTAACATAGCTACTATCCTTGTTTTATCTGATGTAACTACCTCCATTCCTTCCTTACTAATTGTGTAACTTAACCCACAGAGACCTCGTATATCGCAGCCGTTTTTCGCCCAAAAATCTCATTTCACCGGAACCTTACCTAACGAGAAACGGAAAATTCAAGCCCGGAACGAGTGAAAACTTCAAAAATTTAAAGTGGCAAGAATAGGACAATCATCCCGCACCAGCCCTGGCCGTAATACAGTGTAATAACGGACTTCGGACCCTTTATTTTAGGGTTACCTAACTAAGGGAGTCCGTAGGAAATAAAAGAATTTTGCAGAGGAATTTTTGGTTTTTTTGGGGGGCTACTGGGTTAATGAGTGATTTGGAGTGCAGATGTTTGATATTGGTTTCGTAAGATTGATTTTTGTAAACGAAGAATGTTTGAAATTAATCTTGACCATTTGCCTGTGGATTTGAAATGGCAATTTCAAGCAGTATTCCTAATTATTCACTGCGTCTTATCTCAGCTCTTCAAAGATAGAGTGAACAGGCTTCTTCCGTGTAAGCTCACTCTTTTGTCTGTGACATCTCTGACTTAGATTAGACCCAAGACCAAAGCATCGGCATCGAATAAAAAAAAAACAATCAATTGCAAAGTTAAAAATCTAAGTACCTTCCCGTATTTGTTGCGAAACACTTCTGAAACAAATTGAAACGCTTTGACATACTCATAACAGTTTGTGACTCACAGTTAAACAGTCTGAACTGCAACGAATAGTTTCAGGAATTAAATTATGAAGACCAGTTTAAGGTTTTCTTGAAATGTTTTAATAGAAAATTTGCGGAAGAGCATTTTGCTATGGTATGATAAACAGGCCTGTCGTGCTGACAGTTTCATCATCAGCCAATACTACAATCAAACTACGTATGTTCCTACTCCTTCACTATTATTTTCTGATTAATTTCGTTGCAGGATCCAAGACTGTTAAATTCATCCTCCGGGACACGTAGAGCTTTATTGTCTCGGCGCTTTTCTGGTGTGTCACCACGGGTTACTGGTGTTTTTTTTTATGTTCTTATTAACGCCATCATCCTTCTTAAATTTATCCATTGCCTTTTCTCTGAATGAGGTTATTCGCTATAGGGAACAAAATAGTGATACCTACCTTCAAATTCTGATAAAATCATCTACATAAAATCAAAGATCAGTAAATGTCCCACTGGACTTTGAAAGCGTCAATCAATCACGGTGCGTCGAACAATAAACATAAAGTAATTGATGATTACGTTAAATTGACAGTGATGTGACGTTTTTGGTGCAAGAATACCCTCGAAGCCAATTTAAAAATTAAGCGAATGCGATGAATATGCACCTGAATTAAAGAAGGGTTATTTCTCTTATCTTCGAACAAGCTTTTGCCAGCGGCTTCACTCGCTCACCTCCCCCCTTATTGCCTATGTCACTAAGGACCAAAGCAGCTTTCAACTGGTGAAAGAATTTTTGAATTCGGTCCAGTTTCGGAGCCTATTCAATACAAACAGACAATCAAATATTTCCTCTTTGTAATATTAGTCTAGATCTAGTCACATGTCGTACGTATTTACAGTATTATTTTCTTTTCAAGAAACTACATAAAGTCGTATTTTTTATATCAAACCAGGGAGTCTCATCTCTAAGTACGAAACCCGTGGTTTCGGCCTTAGTTTCGGACGTTTTTTACGTCCTGTGCAATCGAGTCCGAACTAAGAATGAATCCGCGCCACCACTCATGCACTCATGTCCTGCGGAAAATTCTTAGTACTACATATTTTAATGCAATTTGATGTGTAATAACACACTCATAGGCATTAGCGTCTTGTCAATAGGAATTCAGTCGTGAAGGTATTATCTGTCCGAAAATTTTATTTTGACGTTACGTTCGTACATCAGTATTCGTACCCGTGTCTTCGTTCACGGACTTGAAAGTAGACGGCTCTAAACCAAAATTCGTTACCAAAGACTCGTTAGTATCCATCATCAAATGTGTGGTCTGTTTAAAAACGATGATTGCCTCTAATGCCCTCAGTCACGATCTAGCATCAATTGTTTACCCCAATGGCTGCCGGTGTGAAACAGAACCAGTTATGTCAGTAATTAATAGGAAAACAAGTGTGGATGTGTTTGGGCCAAGTTGTGGGTAGTAGCGATTTATTTTGTGCGGTGATTACATATAGCCGCGATAACATTTGGCCGCGAAAATTATGCCTCGTAAACGTGTACAGGATTTGAAAGTTGCAAGAATAATTAGAGCGATATGGTTTGATTTAAATAGTTCAGATTTTTTGTTATCATCAAAAAGTAAGATTTGAGCAGCTGGGTATTTTATTTAACGAATATGTTTGAAAAAAAAATGCATTGTGAAGTGTCCTTTGACAACGAAGGCTAGCAAGAATTCTACGTATTTCGCCGTTCAAGCTACTTAAAGCATCATTACGATAATTGTATGGAAAATAAAAAAAACGCCTCTAGTGTACGAACGAGTAACAATTTAATTCAACAAATTAACGTCGAAGTCCTCGTTTACGTCACAAAAACGTGAAACCTCGTGATAGAGCCTCAGTTTCAATTTGGGATTCGATAAAATTACCGCGGGTTTCCAAAAAATCTAGGTGTTTTTCCGATTATTTATTTACTTGCTTACATATAGTGTGGTAAATAAAACGTAATAAAATTTCATCAACCCGCCATCGCTTATAAATTGCACCACAAATCACTTAGGCCACACACGGCCCATCACGCTCACTTAGCGGCCCACCGTTTATGGGCATTTTACATGCGTGAATTAATGATAATTTTAATGTACCCTCTATTTCACTTTATTTGTTTTTCTGCGTTTTTTTTCGTTAACTCGCCGTGTGTAGTGTAAACTAGCTACTTTTCCTTTTATGGTTAAAAAGTAGAGATGTGTACTAAACAGGTATTTTTATGGCGTTTGTAGAGGTTAAAATGAGATCAGGGGTCGATTTAGGCGGTTAGTAATGAGTGACTCGCTGTTCGATCATGAACCATTCCCGGATCGACGGCGCGTCATATTCCACTCGCGCCTCAAAGAGCTTGAGACAATCGGACGGGGACATAGAGGGCCAAAGCCTACCGGGGTCGCGGGACTGTCTTTTCAGGTAACTGACCCTGGAAAGCTATTGAAGGAACCCCGTGGATTTTTGTCAGTACAAGTCTGACAGTCCCTTCCGTCTCGCCCCTGGTGGGAGGACTCATTTGATGATTTTGCCACAATAAAAAATGTCAGATCAGCGTCCTCTTCGCAATTTTAACTTTTGCCGGTATTTCAAAGCTGGCCCTCTATTTCAGTAACTAAGATAGAGATGGGAATGCCTTATGTTTCTTTCCTACTACCTACTATTAAAATAAACTAGCTGTTAGCAACAATAGCATTGACGGGGATGCCACGTGCAAAAGAAAGTGTGATTTTGGCTGTATTTGCTGACAGCCTAGACACAACTAGAAAATTATCCCACAGGAAGTTAAATTGGGATAAAAACTATTCTAAGTGTTAATCCAGGTTATAAACTATCTGTGTACCAATTTTCGTCCAAATCCATCCAGTGGTTTTTGCTTGAAAGAATAACAAACATGCATAGATCCAGACAAACATTGGCATTTTTTATATTAGTGAGATTAGTAAAAGATCTTTTCGCAAAATTACCTTTGTTTTACTGAATACGGAATGTAGGTCACATCAACACCAAAAAAAAAAACAAAACCAAATTCACACAATTTCCCTAAACTAAATAAACAACACCTACCTGCCGATCCCTTTAAACATTCTTGGCGTGAATATAGGCGAGTTTCCATCTGGGCCCAAGGAATTTATGTTAATATTAGTTAAATAATAGAAGAGGTTGGCATTGAGATACAAATTCGTGTATTTTCCGAGGGCGCCAAAATAGGAAAGGGTGAGCTTTCAACGTAGGGATGGGCGAGTATCGATAGTGAGGGTTGTCGATAGTCGTATATGTTGATAAGTATTGCATTGTACTACGTGTTGGGAAATTCTCGTTAACACCTGATGAGATAACTTTTATTTCGAAAGTCGGTGAGAAAAAGGCAATGGAATAAAAAAAAGTCACCGACTTTCAGAAGAAAAGTTATTTTGTTTTTATTTTAACCTTTTTGTGGTTGTTTTTGAAATCGGTTACATTTTTTTTGAATAAGTTTTTTATTAAGTAGGTACTTCATTTGTTTGTATTCGTGTTACAAACAACTTTATGTTAATAAAAAATAACTAAGAAAAGATAAAAAAAAATGAAGAAGTAAATGACATAAAAGCTCCACTTTGGGTGACAATTGACAACATTTTTTTTTCAGTTAATATTTAAGATAACAATCAAACAAGGTTAATCGTTTCCGCAATAACTTCAATTCCCGATTCTAATCATTTAACTTACAAATGTTTTTATAAACACCTACTACATATTTTTACTATGAAGTGTTCAATTTGTTGCTTAAAACATAGCCTGAGGTGAAACCAATGTGCGTGGGCCATGACGAGCTAAGTAGGTCCGTTTAGTAATTATTTATTACGTTATTTTTGTAAGTATGTGCCGGCGGCTCCGTTTATATTACGTCCTTATATGAGTAGCTACCAAAAATAGACGAAGAGAGACTATTTTTGTCTCGCAATAAATATACATTATTTCTGTGGAAAATTGGAAATACTAGTATAAAGTGGTGATTTCGGCAATTTTTATTGCACATCGATCTTTAGAAAGAGATAATGAGCTTTGTAGAGCGGTGTCTTTGTCTCACGAAGAACTAATCAGGGGTACTACTATCTAAGAACGATACCCGTAGCTTCGGCCGCCGACGTTCCGGTGTTTCTTATTTTTTATCACATTCAGACATAAGATTAGTTAATGATACGAACTAAAAACGGGTTCGATTCCCGCACAGAACAAATATTTGTATGACCTACAAATACATAGTTGTTCCGGGTCTGGGTTTTTGTGTATGTGAGTTTCTATGTTTGTAAACGCACCCAGTGTGTGAGTGTGGTGGCCCAGTGGTATCGGCCCCGACTTACGAGTTGTAGATCGTGGGTTCGAATCCAGCCAGGCACAGTACTTTGTGTAATTTGTTTCATCACCACTGCTCAAAACGGTGAAGGAAAACATCGTGAGGAAACCGGCATGTCCTAGAATCAAAAATTCGAAGACATGTGACATCCACCAACCCGCACTGGGCCCGCGTGGTGGATTATGGCCCACTCCCTCTCTCAGAGAGGAGGCCTGTGTCCCAGCAGTGGGAACATTTATAGGCTGATGATGAAACGACACTGTGTGGGGCAAAGTTTAAAAAAACAAGTATTTTTTGCTAAACGTTACTTTCAAGTGACAGTTGACAGATCTTTGACACCGCCCTTCATAGTTGAACTGCTTATTAGGAAGAGGGTAGATAAAAGCAAGTGTCAGTTACTTTCAAAAGTTTGACATTTCAACAATTAGCATAGACAGAGAAAATTCCTAGAAGATTCTTTTTGGTAAGATCAAGTTTAGATACTTTTTACTTAAATTATGACGAAATCATTTTAATTTCTTACCAAATCATTTCCATGTTTGCATCATGAATGTCCAAAATTATGTTATTATGGCTGAATAACTATAATTATAAGTTTAATCTGTATTTAGTGTTAATGTATGGCTGACCCTGAGTTATTCGTAATTGACAGGTATTAAATGCCGCCATGTTTTTAAGAATAATGTTTTTTTTAAATTTTGTAATTTTTGGGAGTGTTGTGCATAATGAGTGTGACGATAGCAATTATATTTGCTAATTATTATTTACAACGTATATTGTGCTTTTTTTTTAGATGTGTAGCTTGTAATAAATTACTTGTGCAATATTTCATCAAAACTCGAAAACCCTAGCATGAAATTACGTATGATGAAGAAAATTGTATAGGAAAATGAAATAGAGCCTCTAGTGTTCGAACGAGAAACAGATTTTATCGATTAAATCCCCGCTTACGAGTACTTTACGAGTAAGTCACAAAAACCTGAAAACTTGCGATAAGGCCTTAAAAAACCATCCATCGATTGAGGATCAATAGATGGTTTCACTTCACTTCACTTTCGCATTTATAATAAGTACCTAGCAGTCTTATCGACGAAAAATCCAGAAGTGCAGCATGGATCTACGAAGCTGCAGCCACTGCAAATCATGGATGTTGTAGTACGATGGCGCGTATTATACCAAAATTGAAAGAGGTCTGTATTGGTATGGACATGTGTTGAGGAGGAATGATACGCATAAATGACTAAAGAAAAAGAGACCGATTAAAAGATTGCGTAAAGAATAATATGAAAGAAAAAGGAGTAAATGATGTCGCGACATCTGACATGGGAGAATGGAAGAAGAATGCGTGTTGCACTGACCCTAAATAGAATAGGATGAATTTAAAAGTGACGAAAAAGATAGGGGAAAGCTTAACCCTAAACTCTGGGGTCTGAAATCTCATCTGCTTTTCCGGAATATGTATCTCCGTGCAGTTGATTGATTCTACAAAAATTCCCTATCAAAAACTGCTGAACCGATTTTGATGAAACTTGCAGTGTTCCCTAAAGTGAACTATTCCTCGTACAACAAAAAAAAAATTTTGAAAATCGGTCTACAATTGGCGGAGTAATCGCGTAACAAACACTCAAAAAAGTAAAAATCATCACATCATCCATCAATAAAAATGCTCACAAAATAAAAAGTACTGAACCAAATTGGATGAAATTTTTATGGGACCAAACTGCAAGTATACTGCATCGAACGAAAAAAGAATTACACTAATCGGACCAGAAACCTCGGAGTAATCGGTGTACATACATAAAAAAAAAAACATACTGACCGAATTGAGAACCTCCTCCTTTTTTTGAAGTCGGTTAAAAATCAACATTGCCATTCAAAGTGACAGAAAAATCGTCCTTACCTATCACTGGAAGATTTTTGACATGCGGTAATTTTATTCGTCAAAAACTACCTCCTAATTTGTAGAAAAAAAGTTTGTACAGTAGTCCGTCACCTTTGCATATGGAGTACTTACTCCATCGATCATAAGTTTTGTAATTACCATAAGTAACAAACTATACACGATTAAACACCTCAGGGAAAAAATTATCGCAAAATTCCAATGCGGTCACCAGGTATTAATCAGGTATCCATAGGTCAGTAGGACGGCCATATTCGACAGCTCATTACCTGCCAATGATGACGTATTAGTAACAGTATTAAATATTCATTAATTATAATATTAAGTCTGTTAATGTCGACAGTTTGAACTGGCGCCAACGGCCTGGTTTGGCGAGGCGCCTTGAGCTAGTATTGTCATCGAGAAAAATGGTTAATGCATGTTTGATTTGTTGATAAATTAATTACAGATGTAAATATGTTGCTGAGAAATTTGTATCGCCTGTACTCCAGAAGAATAGCGGTTCCTAACAGCTAAAAGTACGCGTCATATTTTTTGGGTAGCACATTATCAAATGATTCCTTTCGCCTGAGTAAAAGTGACAGTGACAGTCCGTTCCGCTATCATCTATATTTTCTTGCTAATCCACCAATTCGCAGCAAACTAAGCATTTCCAAACGACTTTTATAATGTGCACAGTTAAGGAGTGTAACCCTCTGCCTGCGTCTGTATTTCCGAACATATACAACCCTAATCTTTTCTAAATTTGAAAAGAGTTAACAGGCTTCTTCTGGGTAAGCTCGCTTCTTCGTCGAGTTTATCTCTGTCACCCTTGATCTATACTATTTATTTAGTTATTTAGACTAGATACAAGTGCAAGGCAACCTTAAAAAAACAGATTCGCTCTAAATAAAACCCACCTTGTTGCTTCATTCAGGGTAACATTCCTCAATGATAAAAGTTGAATAACCGCCAAAAACAACATAAATAACAGAACTACCCGTCTATCGATACTTTTTCCCCTCACTACGTGGGGGTAGCTACATTTTCATGTAGGTCGCATAAAAATAACGTACCCGCCACCCTTGCGCATCTGTTCAAATATTGAGTACCTACTGTGCACGCTACACGCTGGGAATATCTTGCAGTGTCAGGAACAGGGCTGGCTATGGCGGAAAAAAGGTTTTTTGGGGAAAAAACGAAGGGAAATTACGATACCCTTCTCTGGGAGCTATTGAGTCTGGCCTATGGCGTTTGTCATATTAAAGTTGTGATGTTTGGTTTTGAGGGTAGATTTATTTAATTACTGCTTCTTCTTATTACGGATTTTTAATTCTGTGGGTAGTTAACTCTTTCTGAACGCTATAACCCTGTACTTTTCAATTTCGGAATTTAACACCTGGTTTCTCATACTCCTATACGTCAATCCCTTCGAAGTGTTTTGCCAGTATAGTGCGATCCAACTTAGAAGGTCACCTTCTATTGACGTCACACCTGTCAAGTCGGAACATTTGTCTAATATCCTCCGTACTTTTGGAGTGTCAGTTGACCATAGACACTGACCTTCTTAATTGGAATGCCTTAGTCAGTATTTCCTGACAGCTATTACCTGGGATCTTCAAGTCAAGAGTGAACAGGTTTCTTCTAGGCAAGCATGCTTCACCATCGACCATATCTTCGCTTACAATAAGGCGGGATAGTGGTCTAACGCGAACTTACCGTTAAATACTACTAAAAATACAATTTGATGAACAGAACCTCATACTCGGTGCTTCCCATTTTAGGCCAAAAGGTTACTATCAGGGACATCTTCAAAAACAGCATGGGACATGAAAATTCTTATCTGAACAAACTGCCTTGTTTTACTAATTACTAAGGAGGCGGAAACTTGATTTTCTTTCCTCTTCCGATTTTCTCTTCCGGTTAATTTCGTTGCGTATTCGAGAGACTTAATAAGTGTCTTGGGAGAGCGTCTTTGTTCCTTAGCTTGTGTTCCTGAAACTGATTTGGAGATTCAAAATGGAGGGTGTGACCTAAATCGCCATGATAGGTGAGATTCTTTCTTTTGTAGCGACACTAGTTACAATTATCGACTAAATTAATAATCACTGTCTAAATACAAAAAAATTAAACATCTGTTGAAAATAAAAAACTGTTAACTTCGAAACGGCATTTGACGTTGTTATAAGAGTCGTTTGACTGTTTCTATTCGGGGCTTACCGAAGAGGTGTAATGGCTTTCAATAGTACCTTCTGAACTGCCAAAGATATTTTGATTTTTAACATCTAGAATAACCCAGAAACCTAATTTGCAGCGCAACCCTACCCAGCAAGATTGGTTTTTATCATATTTATACAGTATTGTCTTTCTGCTGTTTATTTACCCTCGTTTCCAGGAAAACTGTAAATCTATACATATGTTTACGCATCGCCCTTTGCAGTACTGGCAGAATTGCTAGCAATTGGCGCCCTTCGTGAATATTTTAACTTGGTGCGTTTTTTGGGCTCTACAAAGCGGTTTTCGGTAGTTTCGTATTTTTTTTGTGAAAGATGTAGTTTCTACGTCTTACTCATATCATATTTTAAACTATGTCTGCCTTTGGTGTTTCAGAGCCATGTTAACCCCCTAAGACAATCCTGCGTCATATTTTTGGTTTTTTTTTTATGGGTTTTCTCTTGTTTCCAGTCTAGGTCAAAGATGACAGAAACAGTCTACGATGAAGCGAGTTTACCCAGAAGAAGACTGTTCAATATAACTTTGAAGAGATTCACGTTGTATGTGTTCGTGAACACAGACGCAGGTAGTGAGTTCTACTTTTTTGCTGTACGCATTATGAAGTAAGATTGAAAGTGTTAGTACGAAATAGTGGAATGTCGACTAGGTATCCAGCTATGCTATTCTTTATTAGAAATCTCATCGCTGGACTCTGAAAGTGCTCTTCGATGAGGTGACTTTGAGATCGTCCGATCGGCTTTGTGATATATAATATTCCTGATTTTATATTATTCACATACACACACATACTTACATACTACTACTCACCTACTTAAATATACACATACCCAGTTATACATTCATTTCAACACATACCAAACTCAAAGAAAACATCCAGTCACCTAAAACTCAATTTTGCTGCCGACTACAAAAAATGTTACTGAAATGTCACGGTTGTATCTTTACAAGTGGTGTTGAAAAATCTTCGGCCCCTAAGATACAGGTCTGCGTACCTAGTTTAGGGGAAATCTGGCAATAATATTGACATAATTGTACAACCTGCTGTTTTTCTACATGTTATGTTTACTGTGTCTTTCTGTACAAATAAAATATTATTATAATTATTAGTAAATTAGTGATACTGTGACGTCTGATAGGGGAGAATGGAAGAAGAAAACGTGTTGCGCCGACACCAAGTAGAATGGGATAAGGGCAGGAAGAAGAAGAAGAAGTGAATAGCAAACTTTAATTCCAGCGTGGTGTAAGCATTGCCGGGCTGTCACAAAGTTGTGGTTATAGAGAATAGCAATGTAGGATGGTAATTGGCAGGACGTCTATCCGATGGTAGAAGGTGGGCCAGTGGTATGTTCTAGAAAGTACACGCATTTGTCAGTAGATACTTAATCGTGTAAATGTCATTCAAATCGCTAATTCATAAATATGATGTAATAAGATTTAAATGACGACAGTGATTGGCACCTGCATCTTGATAACACTAATTAATACTCGGAATCCGTTTAGGAAGTTTGATAAGAAATGGCATGATTTCTTGTTGATATGAGTTTTGTAAAATTATGATTGAGTGATGTTGCATATTTTTTTTAATTAAATAAACGGAAGCCACAATAGTCTACGGATACTATGGTTGTTTCTGGCTGTTTATTAAGAAACGCACCCACGATGCAGGATAAATTCCTAGTGTGGGGCAACTTTTTTTTAAGTGTGTTATCTGCCTAGCTTTTTCCCAACTATATTGGAGTCGGCTTCCAGTCGAACCAGATGCTGCTGAATATCAGTATTTTACATGGAGCGACTACCTATCAGACCTCCACAACCTAGTAAGTGGGTACGATACCCCATGGTAAGACTTGTTGTCAGACTTTAGAGCTTCTGAGTAATTGTATTTTTTTATGTGTATTTTGAGAAGAAAATAAAGATTGTGTTAAAGTGCAAGAAAGTAGTGTGGCTGTCAAGTCAAATATAAATTAACGACTTCAAAATAAACTATCTTTGTAGATAAACTACCTTCATAGTATAAAGAACCATTCAAAAGAGTTTGTTTAAAAATTTTGTCTCTCAAAACATGAATTCTTGATCGAAGCTATGGGCCTTTTTCTCAATTTCTTCCTATCCTTCTCGGTACTACCTATGTGAAAGAAAAGGAAGAGAGCACTGAGTAGTAAACCATTTTCAATGTAACTATGAATAGAAGGGTAGTTCTAGTTATTCTTTCAACAAGGACCCCCATTCGTTAGCAACTGTCATGTCGTCTACATATACCATTACGTCTGCTGCAAGAGAAACAAGTATTATGTCGCGGTTTTGTAAGATAAATTGTATCTTTAGGAAGATTCTAAGGCTAAATGACTGAAGTATTGGAAAGTAGCAGAGATTTTCATAATGATTCGAAAGAACTGACCGACAGTATTAAAGATCAGAATTTAATGAAAAGCGACCCGATTTACTTACAAAATACTCGTAATATCATTTAGTGGATTTGTGCGTTTCGTTTATGTTTCGTTCCGGGACAAAAAGTCCAAGTCTCAAAACCTCCGATACTCCAATGTCCAAGTTCAACGAATTACTATGTATATTAATTTGTTTGAACTAGTCAGAAGGAGAGTTAAACCTGGTGTGAAAAAAAATTATGTTGCCTTACACTAGGCTTTTTATATTTTTTTTTTACTCTTTCAAATCGATTAATTATTTTTCAATGATTAATTAATTATGAACAAACGTGAGAGTGAGCGCCACGCATCCGTTTAAATATTTTCTTTGGACATGTTCACTTGTTTTACGACGGGATCGCACGAAGGGGATAATTTTTCTTCCTATTGTTGGCTTCAATTCTCAGTGGTCTACCTAGGAATCTGTACATTAGATTCGCCTTGTTCACATTGGCCTGTTTCTACTAGAGTTAACTTAAGACAAGTTGCACGACCCGTGAATATACAGCGCGACGTCGGGCGATATCGCGCGGGACACGTGCATTTCGTATCGAGCGACAGAGTCGCGGAATAAATAATGTCCCCTAGTAAAAATGCGGCTTAAAGGACGTGATGTTTATAAAAAAAACTCTGGACTTTTCAAAAACTCTCATTTTTTTCAATTACCCCTACAACATACATTCGAACAGGCTTACAAATCAAACGTTTAGCATAAATATACAATAAACTGAGCTAGTGTGGAGGCCGTACGTGATTCAAATACTGCTGATCTGTTTTGAATATTCGTTTAATAATAGTCAAAAATGGCGACCAGTGTATAGGCTGTTTAGGATCTTGAATGGGTCTAGATTTTAGTCTAGATGTGATCTTGTAGATATAGGTGTACCTAACGAATAAACGATTACAAGTTCATAATCATCTTCCTGCCCTTATCCAATTCTACTTGTGGTCAGCGCAACACGTTTTCTTCTTTCATTCTCCCCTATCAGATGTCACAGCATCATTTACTCCTTTTGCATTCATAATAATATCATTCGTCACACAATTCATGCATCTTTTCTTTGGCCTTCCTCTTCCTCTCCATCCATATACATTCATACCCATTACTCTCTTAGTCACATGAGTGTCATCCCTTCTCATCACATGTCCATACCAGGACAAATGATTGCCTTTCATTTTTACTGTAACAGGCGCCATTTTCAAACTTTCCCTTACATACTCATTCCTTACTATAGTTATTCTTGGTTTCATCAAAGCAAAGACTAACACAGATCATTATCTGCCTAGCCTTTTCCCAACTATATTGGGATCGGCTTCCATTCAAACCAGATGCAGCTGGATATCCGTATTTTACATGGGGCAAAATCAAAATCAAATATTTTTATTTCACATAAGCCCATGAGGGCACTTATAAAACGTCGACAACAGGTGCTCGGTTTGGGTTGGTCAATTCTATGGAGAAGAACCGGCAAGAAACTCCATGTCGGAGCGACTGTAGGACCTCCACATCCCCGTAACTGGGTAATACGATACTTCATGGTAAGAATGGTTGTCAGACTTTAGAGTTTCTGACTAACACTAACGACATATGACAGCCGGGACAAACGGCTTTACGTGCTTTCTGAGGCACGGAGGAAACTCGCTATGACAGATGGTCACCCATCCACAGACCAACTTCTGCAAGCGCGCCTTGTCTCGAAAGATGTCAGCCTGGGCGGCTGTAATTATTTAGCCACCACAGATCATAATAAATATAAATAGTACCACAGATACAAAAATAGTCTTCAATCAATACTAGCATATAGATATAGAGCTGTGTGACGAAACGTATGCACTTTGAGGTCGTGCGATCTAGACTAACCTTTCACGGAGAAATAGGACTCGACTATTTGTTAAATGGCGAATGTCTTTAGGCTCAATTTCGTTTAACACAGATTTAAATATTGATTAGATTTTAATTTTAATTTAACGAAACATAAATTACTTGTAACTTTTTTTAGCTTTTTGTTTAAAGAACTTTGCCCTACTGATTAAAATCCACGGTGTCCATCAATAACCTTTAACGTTCCGGGGCCACGGTTACCTGACAAGACAGTCCCGCGACCCCGGCAGGCTTTAGCCCTCTCACCTACTTGAACCTTAAACTCCATTTAACAATCGCACTTCACATCCATAACTCCATTAAAATAATGACCACTCGAAAAAAATCAAACAAATTAAATTTTGCACTCTAGCAACACGGGGACGCGACGTTCAGAAATTGAGCTAATTGCAAAAGGCGGGAAACACGTCGAGAGGATTTCCGAACGTAAAAGCAAAGATGGCAGCGTGATTTTTCCTTTTTAATTATCGTTTTCGAATGGAACGAGTTTAAATTGAAGGGCCCTCGAAGGGGGAAAATGGCGGGAATGGGGACACCATGTTTTTTTCTATTTGTTTTTATTTCTTTGATTGGGGAACGAAGGAATTTTGGCGTTTGTTTTTTCGTCTGTTCTTTAATTTGTGATGGTGCATTGTTTGTTTTTAAGTTGCAGTAGATTAGATAAATAATCAAATTGTGTCACTGATAATGTCCGCAATAATAATTGTGACTTTCGTATGGCGGGCCGTTTTTCACTGAGCCACCACTGACTGCTTTCTTATTTATTTATTTTACTTTTAGTGGAAAATAAATTTTCGAGCCGTTTGGGGTTAAACTCTAGGGCCGTGGGGTCAGAGTGCTCAGTTTCTTCCCATGATTCAAGGGCTGGTTTTAACCTTGGCTACTAAGTATTATTATTCAAAGAGGCAACGTCGCCAGTCTCATGGGCACATTACCAGTTGACAGCAGCGTTGAGGTGAATTTTTTCGATGCGTTGTAATAGGTAGTTTAGTTTTATTATAATTATTTTAGTTATTTATATTCTTATCGTTGTTTTTCTTTTTTTTTTTGAGCATCTCGTGGCTAAATAATTGCAGCCGCACAGGCCGATCTTCCTGTTAAGCCGCTCTTGTCGAGGTCGGTCTGTGAATGGGTGGTCATCTGTCATGGCGAGTTTCCTCCGTGGCTTTGAAAGCACGTAAAGCCGTTGGTCCGGCTGTAATTTGTAGATCTTTGACAGTCGTTACTATTAGTCAGAAGCTCCTAAGTCTAACGATCAGCCCTACCATGGGGTGTCGTATTACCCAGTTACTGTGTTGTGGAGGTCCGATAGGCAATCAATCTACGTAAAATACTGATATTCAGCTGCATCTGGTTCGACTGGAAGCCGACCAAGGCTAGGCAGATGATGATTCCTGTTTTTGATTTTGTCCATTTGAAAGTCATTGATTTTATTAACTTATTGTTTATAGACGACTACAAAAATCATCTATAATTTGACGTTATCAGTTTTGATGGCAAACCTCTTTTCTAAAAATAAAAGTTTGGTATAAATTGTGCGAAAATCAAATGTAAAGTTAGAGACATTTTCTACGCCTCACGGTTGCATACAGAATATATCTGGCGTCTATTTTGCCAGTGCGGCGTCGTTAGTAGAGCGTTAGTGATGGGACATGGGTTATCGATAAATTGTTGTGAAATGTCGATAATATTTTTGGAGTGAGACAAGAGAGTTATTTTCATCGTTGCTTATAGGTATTTATAAAAATAAATTTTTGATACTTTTTCTGCTATTCTTTTCATAAGTAAAGGAGTTTTACCCTGACCTTTCTTTATTGATATCACATTTGTTTTCTATAGTGTAAGATGAAAGCGAAGCAAGGCTCTGTATTTGTTATTTATTTCTGTGATATATATCATTATCTGTTCCCTGTGGTTTCAGCCCCGCTGCTCGGCGCCTATTGATCATAGCGTGATGTTATATAGCCTTTCTCGATAAATGGGACTATCCAACAAAAAAGTTTTTTTTTTCGTAATACGAACCAGTAGTTCTTGATAGGTATTAGCGCCTTCAACCAAAGAACAAACATTTCAGCTTTATAATATTAGTATAGCCACAGATAATATAATACTAGCGTACAGATACCCCATCCCATACAAAGAAACGTGACCGCCGTAACTACGTCATTTCTTCGGCATATTCGGCCAATTTTCTAAAGTGGCTGAGCCCGGCTTGTTTCACTCAAGTCGCGGCTAGATGGTGCTAGCAGCGTTGACTCGCTACCTTGTGGGTCGCGGCTAGTTACACAAACACCAATAGATGGCGTTAAAACCATTCTGTACTTTTGCACTACATAGCCCCGTGACCTTGAAGCTTACGTCGTCAGTCACTCGGCAGTAATAAATTCACGTTCTTTCATGCATGCCTACTTTGCGATAGCGCATGATTTCTTGAGCGTGGTAATGGTACAGCTACATGTTTTTCGGCAGACTTGGTTATTTTTTAGGTTCGGCGTCAAACGTCAACGCAAATTATTATAAAATAACAAGTAGGTAGGTAGTTCAGTCAATTAGAATAAATTTATAATATCGAAATACCTAGCTCTTGAAATGATTAGGTATTTGCTGCAAATTAGATGACTTTAAAAGGAGAGTTATTTTTTTAACAGAGTTGTAAAAATTTTCGCCCTCTCTTAAGGGCGTGGAACGTGTGAACAGCACCATAAATATTAGTTCCCTTTTTCCCCTTATCCTATGAGTGTCGCTTCAGTATTTACATAGGTTTATTATCAGAAAAAATCACTAATGACCAATTTTAATTTTTTGATAGACTTTGCATTCCCTGGTTTGGCTTCTTTACATAGAGTTAGTTTTAATAAAAACATGAAATAATAATATAAATATCTCAAGGGGGTCCTTAGTGATAATCTATGAAACTAGGGTCCATGTCTGTAATCTATGGTCTTGTAGAACTGTCAATGTCAATTTGTCAATAAAAAAAAAATCCGTCTTCACTTGTGTGTCGTACAGAAAAGTTATTTTAATCTAAAACCTCGTAAATCCACACGATATTTCAAAAGGTTATCGGCCCAGACATAGCATACGGCCTAATAATCGTGCTGGATTAGTTGTTTTATCAAGAAACGCTGCGGTCAAGCGGCAAAACGTCGGTCAGCTCGGGGCTCCGGTGGCGGTCGGCGGTTTGGTCGGTAAAGGCCAATAAATCAATAAAGCACGTGAGACGGGTGATTGCGGTAAAGCAACAATAATACGGCTATGGATTCCGTCGGAAATATGGCTTCTGGACAAAGCTATCAGCAGCTTCAAGGTGTTGAAAACTGGACAGCGTGGTGTTTCAAAATACGAGTCCTCCTAAGAGCTATGGATCTGTTAGACGTCGTTGAAGGCACATTCGAGGCTAAAGAAGATCAGGTGAAATGGATGCAGAAAGATGCGAAAGCTCAAGGTATGTTGGTAACAAGCATATCTGAAAAGGTGATACCACAAATATTAGGCTGCAAAACCTCAAAAGAAATTTGGGATAAGCTAAATACAATATTTGAACAGCGAGGCGAGCTGTCTGTGCATATACTACAGCAGAAGTTCTTTTCAATGAAATTTGAAGAGAAAGAAAGTGTATCAGAGTTTCTGGGACGGTTCGAGTCTCTCCTGAGTAAACTGAAGAATCTCAACGCTGAAGTGAGTCAAACTATGGCCATCACAAAGATAACTTCATCTCTCCCATCACAATTCCAGCACTTTGTGTCAGCGTGGGAGTCGGTGCCAGCAGAAAAAAGGACCATGGACGAGCTAGCGGCGAGATTACTGATAGAAGAGCAACGTGCTTCAACCAAAAACAAAGAAGATGAGTCATCTGCATTCGTACACAAGTCTACAAGAAAATGCTATCGGTGCGGCAAAGTAGGACATCTGAAAAAGGACTGCAAATCAAAAAGTAAAGGTACAATAATTAATAATACTAATTGTAATTTTTGTAAGAAGAATAATCATAAAAGTTCAGATTGTTGGTTTAAAAATAAAAATGAGAAAAGTCAAAATGTAAACAAAAGAAATCAAAGCAATGCATTCTCTGTGTTCGAGCTATCATCATTGTTTTACAGTCAATTAGAAAGTGATAATTGTTGGGTAATGGATAGTGGAGCTTCAGAGCACATGTGTCATGATTATAATATGTTTATAGACTATAAAAAACTAGAATGTCCTAGATCAATAGTTATTGGAGACGGCAAAATCATACAAGCCATTGGTATTGGAGTTATTTCTTTAGAAGCATTTACAGGTAAACAATGGATAAATACAACATTAAATAACGTTCTACATGTTCCTAGCATCAAGATGAATCTATTTTCAGCAAGTTCAACTACAGATAGAGGTTATGTTTTAACAATTACTAGTAAAATGTGTTATTTCAGGAAAAATAACAATAACAGTGTTTGTGCACTAGCATATAGGAAAAATAACTTATTTATAATGAAGTTTAGGTCTAATAAAGTTCAAAATGCTTGTGTTGGTAAATCAAGTGACAGTTTGTCTGTATGGCATGATAAAATGTGTCACCAAGATATTGAACAGGTGAAAAGCATGTTAAATAAATGTGATATAGATTTCAGTGTTAGTAAACAAGAGGAAATAACATGTGAGCCATGTCTTTTGGGTAAGTTACATAAGAAACCATTTCCTATAAGTATAAATAGGGCAGACAAGCCCGGTCAATGTTTACATATGGATTTATGCGGACCAATGGAGACGGTGTCATTAGGTGGATCCAGGTACTATCTACTCATAAAGGATGACTTTTCAAAGTATAGAACGGTTTATTTTCTGAAAAATAAGTTTGAAACATTTGATAAAATTAAAACCTTTTTAAATTTTGTTACTAAAAACTTAGAATATAAAATTGAAATAATAAGATCAGATTGTGGTTCAGAATTTATGAACAAAGAGGTGAAGTCTCTCTTAGATCATTTAGGTATTGTACATCAAAATAGTGCTCCGTACACACCGCAACAAAACGGTTGCATAGAACGTGAAATGCGTACAATAACTGAAGCGGCTAGAACAATATTATTATCAAGTAATTTAGATAAGTCTTTATGGGCTGAAGCTGTCAATACAGCTGTTTACGTTATAAACAGAACTGGTAAAAGTAGGATTAAAAATGTAACTCCATATGAGCTCTGGTATAAAAAGGGATTATATGATATAAATAATTTAAAAGTTTTTGGTTCAAAGGTAGGTGTACACATTCCAGATCATTATCGCAAAAAATGGGATAGCAAAGCTGAAATAGGATACTTTGTAGGTTATAGTGAAACAACAAAAGGTTTTAGAATTTATTTTCCCCATAAAAATGATGTTTTGATTAAAAGAGAGGTAACATTTCTGAAAGGCAATTTTAGTAGTCAAAAGCCAGGTAATATTTTTCAAGATCATAATAATATAACCCCATTATTATTAAAAGAAGAAATAAATAATAAAGAGGATGAAATAAGAGAAGAATATCACAGTTTTAATGAGGAAGGTGAAGAAGATGTAACACAGTTATCAGATCTTGATGAAAATACAGAAGTACAAACAGAGGAAATTCTAAACTCAGAAGAAACATCCGAGTCAGAAGAAGAAGAGGCAGAAGAAACACCTCAAGTATCAACACATTCACGGAGAGGCAGAGTAATAAAGAAACCATCAAGGCTAGATGACTACGATACAAACCTTCTATCCATCGGTACAGAGCCAGCTACTCTTGAGGAAGCGCTTGACTCTGAAGAAAAGGAAGAGTGGAAGATTGCTATGAAGACTGAGCTAGATACTCTGATAGAAAATAACACATGGACAGAAGTAAATAGCGTACCAGAGGGGAATAAAGTAATTTCTAGTAAATGGGTTTTTAAAGTTAAACAAGTAGGTACTAATAAAGTTTATAAAGCTAGGTTAGTGGCAAGAGGCTTTGAACAGTCTGATTGTGATTTAGAAGTATATTCTCCTGTGGCTAAATTGCCTACTTTTAGAGTTTTTATAGCAGTTGCAAATAAACTTCAACTTCCAGTTCATCAGATGGATGTTGTAGGTGCTTTTTTACATGGTGACATAAATGAGAGTGTATACATAAAGTTACCAAGCGGTGAAACTTGCAAATTAAATAAATCATTGTATGGTTTGAAAAAGTCTCCTAAATATTGGAATAACAAGTTTGATGACTTCATGAGTAAAGAAAATTTCAGTAAATCTAAAAATGATCATTGCTTATATTTCAGAAAGGTAAATGAATGTATGCTATACGTTTTGCTGTTTGTTGATGACGTTCTTATGTTTTGCACTGAAAACAAGGTTTTGGAAGATTTTAAAAGCGAGCTAAGCAGTAACTTTAAAATGAAAGACTTAGGTTTAGCCAAATGTTACTTGGGTATCGATATTGATCAAAAGAAAGGTACAACGGTAATTAGTCAGAAAACATATCTTACTAAAGTTTTAGAGCATTACAATATGTCAGATTGCAAACCAGTTTCTACTCCAATAGACCAAAACTTTAAGTTTGAAATACTAAAAAGGGAAAAATCAGAAAGTCCAGAAATAGAGAAAAAGTGTAGACAACTCGTAGGCAGTTTAATGTATGCAGTTTGTGGCACAAGACCAGATCTATGTGTATCAGTTTGTTTCCTCAGCAGGTACCAACACTGTGCTAGTATTATGTTGTACAAGGCATTGAAACGTATTCTAAGGTATATAAAAGGTACATTAAATTACTCTTTGGTATATAATAGCACATCCACAGAATTGCAAGGCTTTGTTGATGCAGATTGGGCCGGTGACACACAAGATAGAAAATCTACCACTGGTTACTTGTTTAAAATATTCGATTGTACTGTAGTATGGTGTTGTAAAAAACAACTTAGTGTGTCATTATCCTCCACTGAGTCTGAATATATTGCATTAAGTATGGCTATTTCAGAAGCATGTTGGCTGAAAAATTTGTTGTGTGACTTTGATGTTGTCTGTAATGAAGTGATCTTGTATGAAGACAATCAGTCAGCAATAAAACTTGTTTATAATAATGAAAATAATAAAAGATTAAAGCACTTGGATATTAGGTATCACTTCATTATGGACAAAATAAAGGATAAGTGTATTTCAGTAAAGTATATTAAAACACAGGATAATTTAGCTGATTTATTAACTAAGCCATTGGGAAAAACTGTTTTTGAGAAGTTTGTTAAGTTAATTTTTTAAGAATATAGGCTATGCACATAATCTATGTAACGTTGGTCATGCATTTTTAGTTAAATTCTTTTAAAAATAAAGGAGTAAGTTTGAATGTGTCATTAAAAAATGCATCACTAACAATCTAGTACTAATTAGCTTAATGTTTATGTTTTAAACAGGGAAAACGGGAAAATATTATGTTGAGGGGTGGTGTAAAAATTTTCGCCCTCTCTTAAGGGCGTGGAACGTGTGAACAGCACCATAAATATTAGTTCCCTTTTTCCCCTTATCCTATGAGTGTCGCTTCAGTATTTACATAGGTTTATTATCAGAAAAAATCACTAATGACCAATTTTAATTTTTTGATAGACTTTGCATTCCCTGGTTTGGCTTCTTTACATAGAGTTAGTTTTAATAAAAACATGAAATAATAATATAAATATCTCAAGGGGGTCCTTAGTGATAATCTATGAAACTAGGGTCCATGTCTGTAATCTATGGTCTTGTAGAACTGTCAATGTCAATTTGTCAATAAAAAAAAAATCCGTCTTCACTTGTGTGTCGTACAGAAAAGTTATTTTAATCTAAAACCTCGTAAATCCACACGATATTTCAAAAAGAGTCAGTTTCGAGTGTGTAGAAAACATTTTGCTGTTATTACTTAATAAGCAATATTTAGCTGTCTGCACACCGAAACCGCCGCGCCGGCCCAACGCACAGTGGATCGACTCCATACAAGCGAGCGGACATAGGATTATTAAAATATGATTTCATGATTTTTGAAAAACTAATGATGCCAATGTATTCCTCTCGATAATCTAAAATTAAAGTATGGTTTTTTCGATTAAACCCCTATTTTAGGAGTAATTTGAGAAGTAAAACTGATTGGTAGATGTCACATGTCTTCGAATTTTTGGTTCTAGGACATGCTGGTTTCCTCACGATGTTTTCCTTCACCGTTTTGAGAGCAGTGGTGTTAAAATAAATTACACAAAGTAATGCACCTGGCGGGGTTCGAACCCACGACCTACAATTCGTAAGTCGAGACCGATACCACTGGGCCACCACTATTTCATGGAAACATTTATTAAAAAATGTTTTCTGGCGATTCCCGCCCATTCCCGGGTTCTGACGCTAAGATTATAGATTGGCATAATATTTAGAAGATTTCGTCCGAACATACTTGGTACCCCTGAGCACGCCCCTTGGAGACGTGGGACAAAAAGATTTTTTTTTTTACTTTTTTATCAAAAATTCGATGCCAATATGCTGTCAACCTAAATACTAGGTGGCATCTAAACTTAGTGGTTTTGATACTCTAGAGGGCGTTACTTTTCTATTGATTTTCTGTTCTCTTCATTGCACCGCATCGTGAGTTCAAGGACAAAAGTTTTATTTGTGTGAGTGAGCTACAAACATCTCACTGCACACAGCGTGACACATCGAATGCGATGAGATTATGAATTGTATTTTAATACAGCAAGAGTGTATCATTCAACTTTTCTCGCGTTTTTTTACAATTTGAAGGTCACTTTCAGTTTAAATGTTGATCGTAATATGATTCGCGGCTTTAACAGCTATTTTAAATACCTACGAAAGTTTGTGAGAATTGGTGGATGTTTGTTACGTTATTTTCGAACTTATAATGGCAATGTTATGAAATAATTAGGTACATTGACTTAAATAAAAACATTGGATGATTTTTTCCATTGATCATTTTTGTAAATATTTCATTACTAGCGGCACTAGAAATGAAACGTATTATTTATATAAAAAATTATACGTCGGCCTAGAATTCGAATTAATTTCAAATAATGCCCGAAACTAAAAAAAAAATACACTTGTTTAAAACAATTTTTGAACTATTTGTTTTATAAAAAACAAGTTAAAAAAAAACCTGAAATGTGGTAAAATTCAGTACCTAAAAATATATTTTGATTCTTTCTGTATTTTGTATTTATTGTTTAAATATGTATAAAAAACATTATCTCACTACCTGCTTGATTACTGTTTTGTAAAATTTTATAGTTCCAGGCTCAAAAGGCAGATAGTTAGAATACGTGAGTGAAGCCACGAAAGTAAATAGGTACAAAATCAAAAGCGAATTCAAACTCGCGTAAATAATTATGCCGTCTCGTGTCTTATTTAACTTTTATTCTAATATTATTATTCCGCTCAAATACTTCTTTAGTACCTTTAAAGCTAAAACACGTTTCCTATTTGAAATATTAGGTAGTCCAATAATTGAGAACAATTTAATGAACAAAAAAATATGGGAGTATTTCTCAATATCTGGCAACCATACACACACACAGCTGTTGCACGGTGTGCGTTTGTGTGTCGGTCCCTCTTATCTGCCACGCACACATAAATAAAAAGTGGTTTCAGCTTGTTTGTCGCGTAGGTACGTTCTATCTGTCTGTTTCTTTGATCTGAGGTTCCAGATTTAATAAAATAAAATAGAAATGTATTTTTTATATTTCTATGTTAGTAATATATTTATAAATTAATACCGATTTTTGATACACTTAATGTGAAAAATTGAGTAAAACGCCATCTATTGCAATTAGCTCTAAACAAGATAGCTGCATCGAACGACTTTATCATTCTATGAGTTCGAATCATGTTCGAATGGAAGTTAAAGTTTTCAATTATCTTTTTTTGTCGAAATTACGTGATTTATGAGTGTAAATAGATAAACCAGCCTTGAGCAACGAAGTTTTAATATTTACTTATCTTACTTAAGCCAAAATCTGCCGTTTAACGCAATTTAGTTGTTGTAAATTTTGTTAGAGTAACCTATACTGCCATCTATGATTTTTTTTTTAAACTAATTATAATCCTTTAGAGATGAGACCCCATGGTATAGCTATAAATAAATGTGTAGATTCAGTCTGTCCGATTGAGAAGACTGGAAAAAACACTTCGTAGGGTTGTTTCTAAACCTGTAATAGAATTGCAAAGAAGACATCAGTTTTTATCTATGCTCTACTATTATCTTTTACGTAGAACATCATAATTAGCACAATAACACCGATTAACACTTGACTGCCCGCATCAGATCATAAAAATACCATTCTAGACATTCTACGTGATAACACGCGTACAGAAAGTCACGCCTTTTTACCTATAGGGGTAACTACATAAATAGATAGAATTATTTGTTTGTCTGGAACTTTAGTACGCCACCTGTATCGATTCTACCATCGGACTTCTAGACGTACTGCTAATTACCATCCCTACTTAGTCGTCACCAATTTGCAGAAAGCGCTTTCAAACTTCCTTCAAAAGCGCAAAGTAAAAGGAACTCACTACTTGCGTTTATATATGTTCTCGACAACATACAACCTGAATCTCTTCAAAGTTATATTGAACATGCTTCTTCTGGTAAGATCACTTCATCGTAGACTTTGTATCTGTCATCTCTGACATAGAGTAGAATCAAGAACAAACGAAAATCAAATGCAAAAAACTTAGAAATTGGATTTTAGTCAGTACAATTCTAACAGTCCCTCCCGTCCTGCCCTGGGTGCCTTTGCCTACATTTGATTAGATTACCATCATAAAAATAAGGATAGATCTATGGTTCAGCAGTGGACGCCCTTCAGCAGCTGATATGATGATGGAAACTTAAGGAAGTGATATAAGGACACGGCTGCGAGTACTACGCACCTGACATTTCAAGAACATCACCATTAAAGGCCAGCGTACGTTTTTCTACGGCATCATCTGCCAGCAATTTCGGCCGATAAGTTTCCCAAAAACTTTCATATTTTATAAAATTCTCCAACAATTTTCCCGGTAGATATCTGCAGAAAACAGGAAAGGTACAGAATTAGGGTCGGAACATAAACAAAGGAAGGAAAGATGTTATTAACAAAGATAGTGAGTACGTTTATGAAGCAGGGGTTTTGGCAAAAGGTTCACTGAGGAACAAGTTTACTGATATTCTAACTAAATAATAAAATGATTTTGTTAGACACGCCTGCGGAGCTCATCATCATCATCATCATCATCTCAGCCATAGGACGTCCACTGCTGAACATAGGCCTCCCCTTTAGATCGCCACACATACCGGTTGGAAGCGACCTGCATCCAGCGTCTTCCGGCGACCTTTACAAGGTCGTCGGTCCACCTCGTTGGTTGACGTCCTACGCTGCGCTTGCTAGTCCGCGGTCTCCACTCTAGCACTTTTCGACCCCATCGGCCATCTGCTCTGCGAGCAATATGGCCTGCCCATTGCCACTTCAGCTTGCTAATCCGGTGGGCTATATCGGTGACTTTAGTTCGACTACGGATCTCCTCATTTCGGATTCGATCACGTAGAGAAACACCGAGCATAGCCCTCTCCATAGCTCGCTGAGCGACTTTGAGCGGAGCTCGTGGCTAAATAATTACAGCCGCACAGGCCAATCTTCCGGGTTGAGCCGCGCTTGCTGAGGTTGGTCCGTGGATGGGTGACCATCTGACAAAGCGAGTTTTCTCCGTGCCTCTGAAAGTACGTAAATCCGTTGGTCCCGACTGTCATTTGTAGATATTTCACAGTCGTTACTGTTAGTCAGAAGCTCATAAGTCTGACATGTCTTAACATGGGGTATCGTATTGCCTAGTTACTGAGTTGTGACAAAATGTCATCGACTCTAACATTTTCTTGCGAAGTCGGCGATTTGTAACGACTGGATCTTCTCAGTTGCTTGTACACGGTGGTGAAACCCTAAACAAATATTGACTGAAGAGTGCCCAGTAGTTTTGTTACCCACCGGTATTTGTTGCGTTTATTTTGGGTATCATTGTTAGAAGAGGAGCGAATCCTGGACTTAGCAAATACGTAGAAAATAGTGGGTTTTTGCTTAGAGAGCAGAATTAAAAGTTTTGGAGAAGTAAGCTCTATTGCTAAAAGCCTTTCCGATAAAACTAATACCTACCCATTAAAAATGTGAACGTTTGGATAGATGAATGGATTTATGTTTTTTTTTTAATGATTCTACGGTTTAGACTTAGGAAATCGTAGAGAATAAAATAACAAGCAATTAAGACATCAAATATAAAGCCTCCTGCAGACACACGCGATTAATCGCGCTGCGACAACGAGCCAAGCTAATTTCCACTCTAAAAATACTGTGAATGGACCGCGACATGTCGCCCCGCGCGATTAATCGCGTGTGTCTCCAGGAGGCTTAACTTTCGCTCACGTTCATTTAGAATTTCACTATGGATTCGGACCGTACATGTGGTGCTATCTATTTTCGTGTGAACGTTATTGTTGTTTTCCTCGGGAACAGTACTTTTTTTCGGGATGAAAGGTACCCTATGTCCGTCTCTGTACACCTGACAACGTATATGCAAAATTTCAGGATGATCGGTTCAGTGGTTTAGGCGTTTTAAGGTATCAAAGAAATTTACTTTCGTATTTCTAATGTTAGTTAGTGTCGTCCAGAAACTTTATACCAACTGTCAATTGTGCCAAAAGCCAAGGTTCTAATATCAATCAGGGGGCCTACCATGACGTCTTAAAACGTGATTAGTTCAACTGTGGGAAAGAAACAGAGATATGCAAGTCATCTAGTGCCATCTCGTTCCCACAGCTGAATAACTCATGCTTTAACCGCCACCAGTTCCTCATTTGCTACTTATTCTTGTCACACGTTCTCATCAACAATAATGACAATTAACGCGACCTATTCGATCTTGTACAGAACCTTTAACACTCATTACAAGAAAATGAGATGTGTTGACCATTGTATAAATTAGTTCAGACGGTATTATGGTTTGTTTTTATTGTGTTTATCTTTTTCCGCTTTAGTGTGATGTGTATTTGAATGTTGGCAGCATCAATTGCAAATCTAATACGAGTAAGTCTGTCAATTAGAGTTTTGAAAAATATAGGACACGTGTGTTTGCTATTCTTAAATCAATAAATCATTACGAAGATAAAATGCATTAATATCAGAAGCAAGTAAAATTGTAATATACTCTACTATGTCACTCAGGATCAAAACAGCTTTCAACTGGTGGAAGAATTTTTTTGAAATCGGTCCAGTAGTTTCGAAGCCTATTCAATACAAGAAACAAATCTTTTCTCTTTATAATATTAGTATAGATAATTGATTATTCTAATCCCTCTCAGCAGTCAACAGACATTTTTTTAACTTATTTCCCTCCAAAACCATCGACACACTGGCAACACTATTGCAAAAGCGCGGGAAATAAGTCCGCCATTACAATGCGTCCTCCGTAGTCGCGTCGTACTCAGGACACGTACGTATATGTTGAAAACTTGCTATTTATTGATATACGATTTGTTATGCTTCACTATTATTTGTGGGGTTAGGTCTAGGCTACGCATGATGTATTTTGGGCCTAGTTCGAGAATGAAGATTTATTTTACAATACCTTCATTCATTAACTAGTAAGCACAACCAGCCTTGTCCACTAAATAAAAGTTTCAAGTCCTTCAGTTAGATCGAAAAATATTTGAGATTTATTTTAACTTTTTTACATAAATCATGATCGACGAAGACACGACGCTTTCAAAATTCACAATACGTTCGTGGTATATTTTTTCTGCGTCTGATGCCTCAAAAACGTTGACTGGGGAGTCCCTTATTTTCATTTATGTATTTATATTCTTTTCTCAATATTCATTGATAAAAAAAAACAAAGATATACGTATCCATTATTTTTATACACTAAATTTATTTTTTCTGGAATCTAGACTATTGTAATTTTTCTCGTAAATTTACAGACTCAGTTTTCATTTGATGGGACCCTAAATGCCGTAGAATTCTCAGCCACAAGACTCCACCTTTACTTTCAATATTAGAACCAAACTAATAAGACAACCTCCGTACTGCCAAAATCAAACTAATTAAGTTTCCAGGTGTTTATAACCGACGGAACACCCCCCTATCAAATTCAAATCTCTCCATTGATCCCTATAGGGGGGGCTATAAGTACATTCACACTTCCGCATTACCCCAAAGACAGTCCTTTCGTGAAAGGGGGTCAAACTATTGCTATTATCTTAGGAGGATCTTATTCGAAGTTGACACTGCTATGGCGTTTGATATCTTAGTCAAATATTGCGTTCAACCTGTTTTTTGGGTTGGTAAAGTCATCCAATGAGTCCGTCAGCATAGGTAGAGCGGATTGTCAGACTTATTGACTCAAAATCTACCCTTCTCTTTCGGTTGCCCTTTGCACCACTGGCCAGATTTTCCTGCTTAGATACTCTCGTGACGCCGGCAGGCGTTTATGAAGTTGAGGGTTAGACAAGTGAAGCTCGCCGCCAGATAAGGACTCAGCCCAGACACAAAAGCGCGTGTTTCCACACGCGCCTGATGGAAGTTACGCTCATAGCGACCTTAAACTAAGGGGCCCGATAGTGTCAAATGTCGGCCGGGATTTGGAAAATGTCTCAAGAGGTTTATTCAACCCTGGTGTGTACCAGTAAAGTAAAAAGTAAAGGATCAAAGTGGTGTTTAGTCAGTAACTGTCGTACCACATGAAATATCGTTTTGACGTTGACAGTTTTTTTTTGACAAGCGTTCAACAGATGTTTATCTTTCTTGTGGTAAGACGGTAAGTGTCTGACAGTACCTTCCGCTTCAGAGCGAGAGGAAAAATTGATGATTAGGCAACCCAAAAAAATGCGTTACACAAGTGACAGAGTCTCTTTCTAGGCGATTCATATTTGTCCACGTTTACACATAATTGACTTTTACCGTCTTACTACAAAAAGTTTAACGTCTGTTGAACACTTGTCTTAAAAAAGTGTGTGAGTGTAACTGCAAAACGACCCTTGAAGTTGACAGTTTTTTTAGACAAGTGTTCAACAGATGTTAAACTTTTTTGTAGTAAGACGGTTAACGTCAAAGTCCACGTTTATAGTACTTTACGTCACTAAAACCTGAAAACTCGAGATAATGCCTCCTGCCGTCGAGTTGTAGGGGACGAAGCCGCTGGCTTTAGACTGTTTTTACACCATAACGCGAAAACGCGCAGCATCTTTGGTCGCTCGGGTCATGGCTAGCCCTAACAGGGTTCTGAGGATGATTGCTGGCAGAGTGGATTGTCCATATATAACTCACTGCTGTCAGTTACATGTTTCTCCGTATCGTGTTGTTTACTAACACTAGATTTTAAGAACAATTTATTTATTTAAGGATTACCAACGAGGGAAACATTACATGAAACGTTACAAATAGTCTTGCTTATATACCTACTCGTAACAATATCCGTAATGAACACTCAATTACAGGTAATCACAACTTACACAATGTTACTAACCCCTTAATATGAGTTTATAGCTCGAAATAAAGAATTTGAATTGAATTGAATTTAGCTAGTATTACATACATTTCATATCCTGAATAGTTTTTTCATCTGATACTTTCAGTAACGAAAACCTTTACCAAATAGTGCAGATCCTTCCACAAACACCGACGAAATAAGTAAACATTTTTCTTTTCCTTTTTCCCTATTTTAGCCAAATCGGGTGGGATTAATTATCTCCCGTATATATCTCGTGAGGGGAAAGGAAAATTCGATGCAAAGTTTCGTTTAGAAACGTGTAAAAGGTTGTTTGCGTCTTTTACTTTTTTACGCTGAAAGCGTAATATGCGGAAGTTTATTTGCTTATATGCGACAACTATAGGTAACTACAAAGTAAAAAAGAAAAACAAAAAACCCGACTGCATAAAAACTAATTTTGAAATATACGTGAAAAAATTAACTTAAATTAAAACTAAAAAGAAAGAAACAAGCCCAACAGAACAGTAGGAAGAAGCAGAACAGAACGACTCACAGTCGGGGCCCATTCAAATTTTACAATCAAATCTTCCCAAGGGGCCCCGACTGTGAGTCGTTCTGTTCTGCTTCTTCCTACTGTTCTGTTGGGCTTGTTTCTTTCTTTTTAGTTTTAGTTTAAGTTAATTTTTTCACGTATATTTCAAAATTAGTTTTTATGCAGTCGGGTTTTTTGTTTTTCTTTAAATTATTTTTTTTATTTTATACTTTTTAGTGACGATTCATTGTTCACTGTTTTTTTTGTTTATATATCGTTTATACTTGAATTAAAAACTTAAATCAATAAGTAAGAAAATTAGCGAGAATGATTATTTTGTTAAACAACTTTAAATCGTTATATATCCTAAACTATTACTTAAAATGAAAAATGATAAAAGAAACCTAAAGATGATTTTAAAATACCTATTCAACGACACCCCACTTGACATAGTTCATCGACTTTTATTTTTTTCATTTTGACAATATGGCGTCTGGTTGTCACTGTGGTGAATTTTGATTACTGTCATGTCTTTAGTGACACTCGCAAGGTTAAGACGAATCGATTGACGTAAGAATTATCAAAATCGGCCTACGCGTTTGGTCTCTAGAACGCCACATAGAAACAAACATACAAACATACATACATACATACATAGAATGATAAACACATTACCCTCCTTTGCGTCGCGCAGTCGGGTAAAAAAAATAACCCATAACCCTTTCTTTTAGCATTGACGTATTCAATAAAAACATTTTAAAAGAGAGCAGCATTGGCGTATTCAATAAAAACATTTTAGAAGAGAGCTTAACCCTATAGAAAAATATCAGAATCTGGTAATTTTTTATAATCTAAGCTTTTGACCACGTGACCTTTTGACTTTTTTTTTTATTTGCCCCACACTACGAATTTCCCCCTGTATCGTGGGTGCGTTTACAAACATATAAACTCACATAGGGGAACAGTGTATAAGACGGGGACACGAGGTATGATGGGAAATCACACACCTAAGGCAAACTTAACACAAAACTAACGTAGCACAAGTGCCAACAGGACGCCATTTGCGTCTGGCCGCTTGCAAATGACGTCCTGATGGCGCTTGCTCTACGTTAGTGTTGTGTTAAGTATGCCTAAAGAGTGTATGTCCCCATTATACCTCGCGATTATTAACGTCCCCGTCTTATACACTGTTCCCCTACACAAACACCCAGACCCGGAACAATTTGCAGATCATACAAATATTTGTTCCGTGCGGGGATCGAACCCGCGACACGCTTAGCAGCAGTCTATTGTTCAGCCACTGGGCCAACCGTATTATTTAGCTACAAGCTCTAAACCGACCCCATAGATATTAAAACCCACGACCCCACTGTATTACTTTAGCGAAACACTAAAGAAAATATAAGTGGTATTTTATATCAATCTAGTGGCAACATTTGTGATGAATGTGCTGCCCGGTTTTAATATCTCTTTTTATTGCTAGTTTGTTGGTGTTCCCTGTTATTTCTACTGTTTATTGTTTATATTCTTGTTTTGTATTTATTTATTTGTTTTGCTTTTTCAGTTATTTTTCTGGGTAGTTTTATTTTATTTGTCTTTTAGAAAAGTTGTGGGGTTACAGTGATTTTTTATGAAATGAAAATTATTATTTATTTTTGCAAGTAGGTTAATATCAACACTTACACGTCGTCTTTTTACAAACTAGATGAAGCCGGTGTTTTGTATCTGACAACTCTGAGAAGAAACAGCCGAAACAAACTCAGAGGTCACAGTCTCTTTTAAAGTCCAGACATTATATTGGTCATGTCATACGAGGATCATGTAGGTTAATGTCTGAGATGGTCTTTAGAAGAAAGAACCACACAAATTCAAGTGGACCTGTCCAGTCAGTGCAAGCATTTGTCAGTTATCGTGTAGCTTGGCTCATTACTCAAGGTTTTGTCAGATAGACAGAAAAATGTCAAATAAAATAATTCATGGATTTTAAGCTATTAGCTTTTATCGCGGGCTCTGAGCGCGGCGCGGCGACCGAATCAAGAAATTCCCAAAAACGAAAGGAAAGATCCTAAGGAAATTACTTGACACCACGCATCGTCTAACTTCGTTTCAGTTCGGGAGACTTGCTCATAAAGGTATGGACAGACGTACTCATTACTAGCAAGAATGCATGCTTTTATTGAGCAAGGGGCAATTTTATTGAGGGAGAGGGAGATGGAGGAGAACTTTCCTTGACGTTTCACTTGATTGACGTGGCTGACCATAGCCTAATTAGTACAGTAATAAATATAATAAATAATTGTATTTGCATAAGTTGATAAAAAATGCTATGCAATAGCTTTACCGCGGCAGTCCTCGAGTGCCACACTTTTTTGTTTTTATTTCGAGATGGCGCCACATACCTTTAAATGATGATTGGATTAGGGTGTATCAAGCAGAACACAACGAGAATTGATTGTCAAATTCTAAAACGCGAACGAAACCGCGGTATGGGCTAGTACTAACTGTACTAGCTGTATTAACTAAAGGACAAGCCCTAATTCACGTGCGATCACGTCAGCGCGGGATGTGGTCACTTGTCTCTATCATTGTACATTATAAAAGGCCCTGAATTATATACGTTAATGAGCTAACAGTTACTGGGTTGTGGAGGTCCGATAGTCAGTCGTTCCATGTCAAATACTGATATTCAGCTGCATCTGGTTCGACCGGGAGCGGACCATTTGCTCTTTTGCAATAGCAATTCTAGAGTGATAACACTGGAACCCAAAGAGCAATTTAGCGTGGTAAAATCATCAGATATGACAGGCCTGTTGGTCTAGTGGTTAGTGACCCTGACTGCTATGCCGGAGGTCGTGGGTTCGATTCCCACCCAGGACAAATGTTTGTGTGATGAGCACGATCATTTGTTCTGTGTCTGGGTGTAATTTAGCTATAATATTTATGTATTTAGAAATATACAAGTATGTTTATCAGTTGTCTAGTACTCATAACACAAGCTCTGCTTAGCTTGGGACTAGATGGCGTTGTGTGATAGTTGTGGAATATTATTATTTTTATCAAAAGTGTCCTCCCACCCATGGCAGGAGGGACTGTCAGACTTCTACTGACTAAATCCACGGTGTCCTTCAATAGCCCTTTACGTTCCGGGGTCAAGGTTGCTGTTTAGTCCCGCGACCCGGCAGGCTTTAGCCCTCTAAGCCCCCGTCATTGTGCTGAGACTCTTTGAGGCGCGCGTGGAACACAACGCGCCGTAATCGGCAAGGGTTTCACCACTTTTTACCAGTGATTTTTTACTGTGAGAGAGAGAGGACAGCGTCCTCCCTCCGCCCCTGCCGCAGTGGTAGACGCCCACGGCGTCGGACGTCGCAAGACGATCTCCAGCCACCGTAGGCGCAGACATGCGGGCGGCGAGTTATGAGTGACTTGCCGTCCGATCATGGACCATGCCCGGGTCGACGGCGCGTTGTGTTCCACGCGCGCCTCAAAGAGCTGTCAGCAATCTGACGGGGCCCCCAACGAGGGCCTAGCCTGCCGGGGTCGCGGGACTGTCTCACCTGGTTACCGTGACCCTGGTACGTGGGCTATTGAAGGATCACCGTGTATCTTAGTCAGTAAAAGTCTGACAGACCCTCCCGTCCCGCTCTGGGCGGGAGGACTCATTTGATGATTTTAATACGCTAAAAAAAGTGATTTTTCACCGGAGTATGATGTATCCATCAGCTCGATGTCTACCATTAAGAGTATCTTCTAACTCCATATCTCCCTTGTTTCAGATGAGGCAGCCAAGCTGGTGATATTGGCGGGATGCAGGGCGGCGGTGCGCCCGCCGCGGACGCCGACCAGGCGCAATTTGAGGCGGACAAACGAGCCGTCTATAAGTACGTCATCATTATCATCAGCCTATTAATGTTCCCACTGTTGGGACACAGGCCTTCTCTCTGTGAGAGGGAGTGGGCCATAATCCACCACGCGGGCCCAGTGCGGGTTGGTGGATGTCACAAGTCTTCGAATTTTTGGTTCTAGGACATGCCGGTTTCCTCACGATGTTTTCTTTCACCGTTTTGAGAGCAGTGGTGATGAAACAAATTACACAAAGTAATGTGCCTGGCTGGATTCGAACCCACGACCTGCAACTCATAAGTCGGGGCCGATACCACTGGGCCACCACTGCTCTATAAGTACGTATTGCCTTAAAAATAAATAAATTCATTTATTTTCAGGCATTTATACCCTTTGCCATAACATAAACCAAGATATAAACAAACCAAATTCAGTTAATAGAAATCAACAAAATCTGAAAAAATAAACTGGCCAAGTGCGAGTTGGACTCGCCCATGAAGGGTTCCGTAGTAGCAAGCATAGATTAGGGATATAATTATATTGAGATTAGTAAGTAATATACACAAACAATAAACATAACTTTGTTTTTCATAGTGTTTGTATGAATGGCAAAGTTATATTTGCGGATTTTGAAAATGTACAATATCCCAAAAACTGCTATCTCATCCAAACCAATTTTCGTTGGAAGTTTTTGTTGAGGTCTACATTATATATATTTTTTAGTTTTATCATTCTCTTATTTTAGAAGTTAGAGGGGGGGGGGGGACACACATTTTACCACTTTGGAAGTGTCTCTTGTCCAAACTGTTCAGTTTAGAAAAAAATGATAGTAGTAACCTCAATATAATTTTTAAAGACCTATCCTTAGACACCCCACACGTATGTGTTTGGTAAAAAAAACATTTTGAGTTTCTATTCTAAGTATGGGGGGCACCCCCAAAATTTGTTTGCCTAATGCGGTTCACATAATACATCTACTTACCAAGTTTCAACAGGATAGCTCTCATACTTTCGAAGAAAAGTGGCTGTGACATACAGAGGGACAGACAGACATGACGAATCTATAAGGGTTCCGTTTTTGCCATTTGGCTACGGAACCCTAAAAAACTAACAAATCAAATTAATTAGAAACAAAATAAATAATTATAAATAGAAATAAAACATGCCAAATCAAATAAAAACCATACGGGTACGATTCCATCAAAATAGAGTGCGGCACATTAAATTGTACGCGAACAATTTGTGCACTACTTTAGTCGTGCGCGTACTAAGCTAGTTAGTATGTATCACGTGGTATGTTTAGCCTCTATGAGTGTGCCGGGGTCGCGGGACTGTCTTATCAGGTAACATTGACCTTGGAACGTAAAGAGCTATTGAAGGACATCACCGTGGATTTTGGTCAGTACAAGTCTGACAGTTCCTCCCGCCCTGCCCGGGCTGGGAGGACTCATTTGATGATTACACCACGCAAAAAATAGACGAAATTTTCGAAGCTTCAAATCTAAGCCTCTCTCTTCATCTTGACTTGGTCTAGGACAGGACTGATGAAAATTATTTTATATCTTCCAGACACCCCCTCTTCCCTCTACTGGCGCTTCTTCTGGAGCGTTGTGAACAAGCCACGGCTGGGGCGGAGCCCCCGGCGGCCGAGGCTTTCGGCGCAGACCTGCAGGCCTTCGTGCAGCACCAGAGGAGAGACCGGCGACCCTTTCTGGTGGACGACCCCGAGATAGATGGACTTATGATTAAGAGCATCCAGGTGGGACTTTTATTAAAGATATACAACTCCTAGCAGTAGTCACAAGTTGATAGTCATAAGTAGTATACACGTTGCAGTCGCAAATCGCAATCCCCGGTCACAGCCGTAAGTTGCAATCCCTAGTCACAGCCGTAAGTTGCAATCCCTAGTCACAGCCGTAAGTCGCAATCCCTAGTTACAGCCGTAAGTCGCAATCCCTAGTCACAGCCGTAAGTCGCAATCCCTAGTCACAGCCGTAAGTCGCAATTCCCAGTCACAGCCGTAAGTCGCAATCCCCAGTCACAGCCGTAAGTCGCAATCCCCAGTCACAGCCGTAAGTGGCAATCCCTAGTCACAGCCGTAAGTCGTAATCCCCAGTCACAGCCGTAAGTCGCAATCACCGGTCAAAGCCGTAAGTCGCTAGATTCTGTAGTCACTGCTACAAGTTGCAAGTCGACTATTTCCTTAACTTGTCGTATATGATTATTTCCCAGAATTTGACCCTTATTAGCAACACTATCGATTGGTGTAAAGTGACTTTTTTCCAAAATCAGCGGGTTCGATTCCTGGCCAGGATTATTGATTTTTCTAAAATTTAACGATGCAGTTTTAGTTTTCGTCAAAACCGGCCTCGAGACTCCTTTCACTATTTTTCGATATTCTTCATATTTTCGGATGTAGCCATCCACGCTCAGTTGTAATAATTCTTCAATAAAAATAATATGCATTTTATTTCACACATAACCAACGACCATTTATATCTAGACGCCTCATGCACGATCTGACTAACAAAAATTATTCTGTCAAGTCGCTGAGGTACGACGTAAGCGAGGGGGACGGGGTACTGCGTTCTGATTGGCTAATACTGCGTTCTGATTGGCTAACTCAAGGTCAGTGCGACAAGGGGACTCACAGGAGTGGTCGAGTCACGACGGTTTTAAGATTTTTTTACCTAATGTGTTGACAGACATCGGTCGCCTGTGATTAGGAGTCTAGATATAAATGGTCGTTGCACATAACACATCCATAAATTGTAAATGTATCTTAAAAACTATGTTAGTAAAAGATGTAACTTGTACAGAGAATGAATAAGCGGGCAATCAAATTTCCCTGCAATGACATTCAGGAGACTGTTTGAGCTGCCAATAACAAAAAAAATCAATTCGGACCAGGATTTCTTGAGATTACCGCAACCAAACAAACACTTCAGCTTTATAATGTTAGTATAGATCTGCAGTCAGTTTTATTTTCCACTTTTCCAGGTGCTGCGAATCCACCTGTTAGAACTAGAGAAAGTGCAGGAGTTATGTCGAGATTTCTGTGGAAGATACATCGCATGTCTGAAGACCAAGATGCAGAGTGAAAACCTGCTCAGGACTGATTACTCTTCAGGTGAGCTGGTCATCATACTACCAGGTTTTTTTTGGGGTGGTAAAATCATTAAATGGGTCTTCCCGCCTTAGGTACAGCGAAAGGGACTGTCTTACCACAAAAATATAAACATCTGTCTATAAAAACAGTCAACGTCAAAACGACATTTCACGTTGATAAAAGGCTCGTTTTGCAGTTACACTTTTTTTAGTTACTCGCTAAAATCCATCGTTTTTCTTCAGTAAACCTTTACGTATCAGTGTCACGGTTTCCTTTACAGAAGGTCAAGCGACCCCTGCAGATGTTTATCATGGGTCTGGGTGGGATAACTCCCAAAAACACACAAAAACGTGTGTTTTGGGAGAAACGAAAGCAGGAAAAACGGCGGGTGGACTCCCACCCAAGTCGGGACGGGAGGGACTGTCAGACTCGTACTTACTAAAGTCCATGGTGTCCTTCACTAGCCCTTAACAGTCCAGGGTCACGGTTACCTGATAAGTCAGTCCCGCGACCCCGGCAGGCTTTGGCCCTCTAAAGGCCGCTCCTCATTGTCAATTTTCTCTGTTTGCAGGTGGTGTAGAGAGCAACAATAACCTATCCGGGTCGATAGACGAGCACTCGAGCACGTCGAACTCGCCACAATATCAGGTATGAAATGTATGTTAACCTTTCATAAATTATACATTTATTTTATACTATATTTATCTAACGAGGTGGACCGACGACCTTGTAAAGGTCGCCGGAAGACGCTGGATGCAGGTCGCTTCCAACCGGTATATGTGGAGATCTAAAGGGGAGGCCTATGTTCAGCAGTGGACGTCCTATGGCTGAGATGATGATGATGATATTTATCTCATCTAATCAAAAGCATTACTTTGTTATTTGTAAACTCCATTTTTAATGGGGAGTAAAATAAATTTAAATTTGGAATGGGGAATTTGTAAGTTTAAAAAGGTGAAAAAAAATAAGTGAAAAAAAAAAAAATTAGCGTGTCTTGTGAGACACGCTAATTCAGAGTCATAATCGGACTCAAAGTCAGACTCAGTCAGACTAAGAGTGAGACACAGGGTCAGACGAAGAGTATGACTTCAAGTTAGGGTCAGACTCATTAGACTCGGTCAAACTCTGAGACTTATTTTCTCATATAAGGTGATAAAAAGCTCCTTGCTCCCGAGTTGAACACTTAAGAGTGTTCAATTTGGGAGCAAGGAGCTTTTTATGCAACACTAGCAACTAGTAACACTATTTAAGCTCACGAACTTTGAATCCTGAACGGAGCGATGGATTCTTGACAATCCGGAGCGCAGCGAGGGATCCGAAAACAATGCTTTCACCTTTAAAATAGTTGTTTGCTCCTTTCAATTCAATAAAAACACTCTTATTTTATTTGTAAATAGCAATATAAATTAAGGGACTAGTGATTTATCTTTCAACCCCATTATTTTTCGCCCCCAGTCGCCCCCCGCCCCACTGCCGGCGGCCCCGTTCCCGGCGGTGTACCCGCCGCACACCGAGCTGCCCTACGTGCCCACACCGCGGGACACACGTGAGTACCTACCTGTAGTATCTCTGTGGTACAGTCGCCCCCCGCCCCCGCCCCCGCCCCGTTCCCGGCGGTGTACCCGCCGCACACCGAGCTGCCCTACGTGCCCACACCGCGGGACACACGTGAGTACCTACCTGTAGTATCTCTGTGGTACAGTCGCCCCCCGCCCCCGCCCCCGCCCCGTTCCCGGCGGTGTACCCGCCGCACACCGAGCTGCCCTACGTGCCCACACCGCGGGACACACGTGAGTACCTACCTGTAGTATCTCTGTGGTACAGTCGCCCCCCGCCCCCGCCCCCGCCCCGTTCCCGGCGGTGTACCCGCCGCACACCGAGCTGCCCTACGTGCCCACACCGCGGGACACACGTGAGTACCTACCTGTAGTATCTCTGTGGTACAGTCGCCCCCCGCCCCCGCCCCCGCCCCGTTCCCGGCGGTGTACCCGCCGCACACCGAGCTGCCCTACGTGCCCACACCGCGGGACACACGTGAGTACCTACCTGTAGTATCTCTGTGGTACAGTCGCCCCCCGCCCCCGCCCCCGCCCCGTTCCCGGCGGTGTACCCGCCGCACACCGAGCTGCCCTACGTGCCCACACCGCGGGACACACGTGAGTACCTACCTGTAGTATCTCTGTGGTACAGTCGCCCCCCGCCCCCGCCCCCGCCCCGTTCCCGGCGGTGTACCCGCCGCACACCGAGCTGCCCTACGTGCCCACACCGCGGGACACACGTGAGTACCTCCTTCTCGACGGCCCCGTTCCCTAGCCTCGTTCCATGTGGCCCCGTTCCCAGTAGCCTCGTTCCATGTGGCCCCGTTCCCAGTGACCTCTTTCCTGGTGGCCCTGTTCCCGGTGGCCTCGTTCACGTTAGCACCGTTCCCAGTGGCCCCGTTCCCTTTGGCCCCTTCCTAGTAGCCTCGTTCCCGGTGACCCCGTTCCCAGTGGCCCCATTCACGGTGGCCAGTATTTGAGACTCGGACTCATACAAACTAATGTTCTATGTTTGTTTACAGCGTCTCTAGTGGTACAAGGTTCAACGCCGATCAGTCAGATAGGCGCGGGGTTGCTCTCTACCGACTCCTTCACTGGTGAGTTATACCCGGAATACTCTTATTTTTATCGAAAAAATCCCGATGAGTTGAATATAATTATAAACTACGTCTCAGTCTGTATAAACTTAAAGGGGAGATAGCTTGCTCAAGACTGTCAATAAAATTATTTTTCATGTTAGGTCGAAAACCAACCCCCTCTGAACGGTAGGCATTTTTGTATTCTTAGTATCGAAAAGCTGCTTCAATAGTTTCTTTAAAAAAGGCTTTAGATAAAATATGGATCCGATTAAGCGATCCCTGAGCATGATGAAATCGCAGCAGGATGTTTCCTCGTTTTAAACTTTTCTATACATTTCATCTCACCGCTTTCCGTCCCGCGCTAAGTTACCGCTCATAGCGGCGAACCGGTTGTGAATCGTCTCCTACACTTCGCTGTCAACTAATTTCCCATTTTCCACATCCACAGGCACAAACTCAAACAACTCCTGCTCCTCAGTATCAGGGTCACCTCCTCCCGAAGACGACAGCACAGAAGACTCCAGCGGCAAGCGAGGAGTGCTGCCCAGGCACGCCACCCAGGTCATGAGAGCCTGGCTGTTCCAGCACCTCGTGGTGAGTGCCACTCCATCATCAGGTACAAGCGAGGAGTGCTGCCCAGGCACGCCACCCAGGTCATGAGAGCCTGGCTGTTCCAGCACCTCGTGGTGAGTGCCACTCCATCATCAGGTACAAGCGAGGAGTGCTGCCCAGGCACGCCACCCAGGTCATGAGAGCCTGGCTGTTCCAGCACCTCGTGGTGAGTGCCACTCCATCATCAGGTACAAGCGAGGAGTGCTGCCCAGGCACGCCACCCAGGTCATGAGAGCCTGGCTGTTCCAGCACCTCGTGGTGAGTGCCACTCCATCATCAGGTACAAGCGAGGAGTGCTGCCCAGGCACGCCACCCAGGTCATGAGAGCCTGGCTGTTCCAGCACCTCGTGGTGAGTGCCACTCCATCATCAGGTACAAGCGAGGAGTGCTGCCCAGGCACGCCACCCAGGTCATGAGAGCCTGGCTGTTCCAGCACCTCGTGGTGAGTGCCACTCCATCATCAGGTACAAGCGAGGAGTGCTGCCCAGGCACGCCACCCAGGTCATGAGAGCCTGGCTGTTCCAGCACCTCGTGGTGAGTGCCACTCCATCATCAGGTACAAGCGAGGAGTGCTGCCCAGGCACGCCACCCAGGTCATGAGAGGCTGGCTGTTCCAGCACCTCGTGGTGAGTGCCACTCCACCATCAGCTCAGGGTACGGAGACAGGAGACTCAAGAGCGAAGAACAGGCACTAGCTCTTTTTCCTTGTCTTTAACTGCTGCAGTCTGGAGTGTGACCTGGAAGACAGTGGCAATGGCTTTCAAAGCATTTCTAGTTTCTGCAACGGCTTTGACCAGCATTCGTTGTGTCGAAATTTGGTCGATGTCCCCTTCTTCTGGATCCCCTTCGCGGTTATTTTTTTTTAAACCACCCAGAAGTAGGAGCCCCGCGAAGCGGGGCACCGTCGAGCCACCTTGATACAATCAGTTATTTGACCTAGGAATGCAAGAGCGAGCGAAGCGAGCTCGGGAATTTGGGGCACCCCGACACGGACTGGTTAGGTTAGAAGGAGACCCCGCCATCCCCTTCGTGACTGCTGCTGGACTTCTGGACTCGTATGTATTTTGCTCTAGTATTTTAAAGCAAAATGTATTTTGATTCAGACACTCTATGAATAGGTATACAGTTTACTCTTCAACTACAAAGGCAAACTGCGATCGAACTCAGAGCAACCCCGGTCTGGGTCAGCATACAGTTTACCAATACGCAACCTGGGCATGGTCCATGGTCAGACAGCGAGTCGCCCATTACTCGCCGCCCGCATGCCCACATCAGAAAACCTTAACATAGTTCATTTTGAAGTCACATTTGAATCCAAACCGTCTCTTGTCCCCAGCACCCATACCCCACGGAAGAAGAGAAGCGCACCCTGGCGGCACAGACCAGACTGACGCTGCTGCAGGTCAACAACTGGTTCATCAACGCGCGCAGGAGGATCCTGCAGCCCATGCTGGACTGTGCTGACAAACCTGGTGAGGATACCTTCCTTTATTCTCCTTCTTCCTTTTAACTTTCTTTGATTCCTCTCCTTTCTTCCTCCTATAAATTCTCGCCTTTTCAAAGGACTTCGAAATAAGGACGTTCTCAATTAGTCGGAATCTTTTTTTTTCATGAATGTTCCCCGATTTCTCAAATACGCCTGGACTGTTTAAAAAGAAAATTGTTTGAAGGGTAATACCTCCCAGGAGATCCCATGAGAAATCGAAGAATAATTGGAAAAAATATTTTTATGACCTACAAATAGTTGTTCCGGGTATGTGTGTTTGATTGTACGTTTGTACATGTGAGTTTCTATGTTTGTTAACGCACCCACGACACAGGACAAATTCCTAGTGTGCGGCAACGTTATAAAAAAAGAAGAAGGGGACATTTTCCAATTGTTGAGGATAATGATTAATGATAAAAAAATTAATAATAAAATTAAGGATAATAAAAAACAAATATAGAAATTATTTTAATTAGACTTAGAAGAGAGATTAGAGATTTTAAGTTTAAATGTAATTAAAATAATTTATAAAATTTGTTTTTAATGTCCTTAATTTTATTTTTTTACTTCAAATATTTTATAACATATTTTATTTAAAACATTCCAAAAATATAGTTACATCTTTCAGAATGAAGAATTAATCTTTTGTTTCAACTTGTAGTGAGACAATCTTAAATGTATTTTTATTCTATAAATATTTTTTTAACTGTGGTATATTTACATAAGTATGTAACTAAAACTAGAAATTTAAAAATAAAACTAAATATTTACAACAAAATACTAAATTTAAACTAAAACTAAACTAAAATACCTAATTACAAAAAAAAAATATTATTTTTTTTTTTCTCATTAATCATTATCCTCAACAATTGGAGAATGTCCGAGTGGCAGAAATCAACCATGCTTGCTGCTCTCGCACGTCTAATTGTCTATGCGTTGTTTTGTTCACAATATTTACACAACATAATATAACGCTTGTACCCACTAAAAAGGGTAACGCCTCGGTGTTTTTTTTTAATCTGAATAGATTAAATTGGCAAATTAAATATATTTTTGTTTTTCACTTTCCAGGAGGTAAGAAAGGCAAGAATGGTTCGTCTATAAGCAAGCGGTACTGGCCCGATGCACTCTCTAACCCACAGTTTACTGCCGGTAAGAAGTTATTTTAAAAAACCTACTGGCGGAAAAATACTATCAGTATTTAAGTACTGTTTTCCCCTTTGAAATAAACGCGTTAAAAATCTGTCTCTTTTTTTTCTCGACTTAAGGTGATTCCTCAGTAGTAGTAACTAACTCATTTTGACCAAATCTTTGTGAAAGTGAATAGAGCGAATATTATGATTATTCTTATATATAAAGTTATACTTGTCATTGTCGCGAATCATATTTTGATCAAGCTACTACTTGTTACTGATAAGCAAATTGCAAAAAACACATAAAAAATTGAATTTCGCGGGCTACTACTGAGGAATCACCTAGGCCATTTGACCAGCTATTGACATGCTTGTACCAATTTATCATCATGCAAACGTATGGGAATTACAATTTAATTATATTCTATAAATTTAAAACCAATAAGATTATCCCAGTGAATAATGTTTCCGAAAAATCTTTATTCTTTCGAGAAGTTTTCTTAGTACGTGATCAACTTTTCTAGAGTAACTTTTTCTCAAGAAAATCGATTGAAAATCGAGTAACAACACTGAGCTTTGTAACTAACTTAAAATCCCAACTTTTCCAGGTCTCCTCTCATCATCAGAAGACGAGGACCAGGAAGGAGACCCGTCAGGGGACGAGCAGGACTCCACGAGCGAACAGACAGACCACACCACGTACCCTATACAGCAACCTATGCATTAAGACGGTAATGTGACGTTTTGGACATTCGTTCTGTAATCACTTTGTGGAAATACTGTCAGTTGTCAAAATTTGAGGTTAAGTGGCAAATTTTTGAGATGAGCTGTCAAATTTTTTGAGGTTCGCTATCTAATTTTGAGGTTAGCTGTCAAGTTTTGAGGTTAGCTATCAAAATTTGTATGGGCTCGCTGTTTTTATTGTTCACACCTTTCGTGTTATATTAATACCTAATATGAGGGTTTATCTAATAATTTAAATCTTTGAAATCTTAGGTTACTGAATGTCCAGATTCCTAATAGGGTACTACTGAAACCAAAAAATTGAAGAAAACCTATCCTCTTCGTTCTATTCCTACGAAAAACAAGTAAACATGTCCAAGGAAAATGTGTTAAATGTGTGCGTGGCGCTCACTAACGCATTTATAAAAAAAATGCGGTTTCACGAGAAACGTTTTGATATGAACGCGGAATCTGGACATATTATAATTTAAGTCTGAAATATAAAACAGCATATTATTTTTGATGGTAACTGAGTTTTTTCAAGCATGTGAAGTTTTACATTTACAAAAATACTGCGTTCTTCGAATAAAATATTACTTACAACAAAATTATTTTAAGTTAACAAATTAAATTAAAATACCTTTGCTTTTTCAAAATGATCATTAACGCGGGAATACATTTTGACAGTTGACAGATTCCCACAAAACTAGTGAGGTACCCGTTCCGAAAAAACACATAATCGATTGAAAAGAAAAAGAACTAAATCGAGTTAGTCGATTCCCAGTTATGATTCAATGTATACGTATTAATTTTAAAAAATCTTCATGACAAACGCCATGTCATAGTGAAAATTCATTTATTTATATAAAAAAAAGACATAATATAAAGTATATTGACAGTATACCGTAAATGTAAGTGTAGAATAGAAGGATTTTGGGTAGTAACAGTGTTTTGGGTTAAAAATAAATAAATAAAATAAGACATTCGAAAAGTCAAATGAAAAAGTGATGTGCAAACGGTATTTAGTACGATTAATCGACTATTAGATCAACTTATTTTACTTGAGTAGAAAAATAAGGTCTTCAAACTATTCAATTTGTTTATTCATTAGGTTATAACAGGAGTTGATTCAAAAAAGATGCGAGAGTTTTTTTATCGCTGTAATATATCGGTTTACGGAGGACAACTAATTTGTAATTAAGAGTCTCCTTTTAAATATTACAACAAATAAATAAAAACAAATACATAAAAATTCATTCTGTACCCTTAGTGAAAAGTGATACAGGCAGGGCAGTCGAGTTGTATCACTTTTCACTAAGGGTACAGAATTATATTGGACGCCAATATACTATCAAAAATCTTGTATACGAAAATTTATACGATATCATTTTTGTATACGATTACAATCTTTAGATTTCATTATTTACCGGCGAGAAAAAAATAAACAAACGTCAAATTAATAATATTAAAAATAAATGTGTGTTATAATAACTTTATTAAATTGTTGAATAATTCATAATTGGAAACGGATATAGCTCCATATAGTTAATTAAAAAAATAGTTTATAATAGTAACATAAAATAGCTTTTTTTCTACCATAAAATAATAACCAATTAGTTTGCACATTACTTGTCATTTAACTTACAAATTCTTAAAAAAAGTTTTAAAGGACATTGTTACTATTCAAAATCTAAACTAGAACTCTGTATACGTAATCCATACCTCAGATATTATAAAAACTATTCATATTAGCGACAAAACTAACGGAATATAACAAAAAATGGTGGTCGTTTTACCTATTTTATTTCTTTAATTACGCGTTATTAATACTTAAGGTGCTCCCATTACCAGTGATTTTGAATATATTTTTATTGGATGCGTAGTTTAAGCACATTAAACTTTGTCTAAATATTTAATATTTATGTCGATATTATGGCATACTGTAATGATTCTTCTGTGTACACAGAAGAATATAATAATAATAGAACTGAAACTTAAATTAACTCAAAAAAAAATAACCTCAAATGAGGTGAACGCCTGAACATGACCCATTAACAAAATTATGAAGTTATTTTAGTGTCAGAAGAATCTATAATTAGCAGTTTCCATGATTATTTTGCTTGATGATTGATGAAAAAGTATAGAAAATAATCAAAATTTCGTAATAAATAATGTTTTGTAACCAAGAATGGGTAAAACGGCCGTCATTAAAAACACGTTTTTGACAAACCCGCTTCTGTTTGTAAACACAAAAAAACATGTAAAATAATAATAATCTTTCGCATTTAGACATACCATTTTTTCATAAATTAGCTTTAAACACAAGCGAATTTGTCAAAAACGAGCAACAGAACAAAAAAAAAAAAGCTCTAATAGACAACAAGCCCTCAAAGAGGCCATTTTGTTTAGCGTTTTGTCAATTTTTAAAAAGCCGGTTGTGAATTAAGCACTTTTTTAAGTTTTTCTCCCCATTTGACCGACTGAACGCAAAGAAATAGATTCTAAGAATATTTTCTACATTCAAAACTAGAATAAAACCGTCCAACTGAGATATTGTATGTATTTATTTATAAAAAAAAAGTAATTAGTTTTCAAAATATACTCATTGTTATTTTCCTTTAATTTACTTACACAGCCATACTAGAAATAAGTTTGTCTTTGGTTGGTGTGGAGAACCGGTAATTACCGGAAAAAAAATTGAAAAAAGTTTTTAGAAATAGGACACTTTAGGTTAAGTCAGTTGAATATAATAACGTCATTTTATTTTGTATAAAAAGCAGATAAATATTAAGAAAAATAATATGTTTCCTATATCTTATCTTTAAGTTAGATTCTAAGTGAAAACATGACCATTATTTTTTATGTCTTTCTTTGAAATAATTTTATGTCTACAAAAACATATTTATAAATGTATTTTTTTTTCAATTTAAGAAAAAAACATCACAATTTTAATTCCGGTATCTCCACACTAGCCAATATAGTTTCTAAGTATTTAAAAAAAACGAATATACGATTGTAAAATATACGATTCCCTTTAAATATAGTATACTTCGAAAAACTTAACGTTCAATCCAAAATTGTATACGCGAAAAAAAGTATTAAAATCGTAATAATTGACATTTAAAATTTAGTCAAAGAATGTTGAATGAATAATCGACTAAAATATAAGTGGTTAGTCACATCACTAAATATGGGGTATTTTTTATGTAGTTCGGATATTTTAGTATGTTATACATTTACGAAAATTAACAAACACGTATTTTTTTGTTTTACCAAAAAATAACAAAGTTATCGCTTATTAAAGAATATCTACTTGTAACAGATGTTCATGGTCACCCGATGGCTTATCAGCTATGAGCTCGACGCGACTATCTGTGACGCGACACAATACGTAAGGTTGAACAACCTGTATCTACACCGATCCGATACGATACTGTGTTCTGGCTTTAAAATTATTGTTATTCACGTACCTAAAGTTTTTTAAATTATAGCACTGATCTTCTGGGTTGTTTACTTCTTGAGCTCGCATACGGGGTACACTTTCTTGTTCGTTCATTGTTCTAGCTGCACGAAGGCTTTTACCACTGAGTAAATTAACTAGTACCATTTCGTAGTACACGCGATTTGAAAATCGTTGGGACGTCATTGTTACGACCGACGTGTGCGTCGGCGCTTGCGCGAAATTGCGACACGAGCCACATTCTCTTTGCGCCAGAGTTGACTGAGCTTGCCGGGCGGCGCGGCGGGCGGCTCGCGTTTGTTGTCCTTTACCACGCCCCGCACCCCGCGTCCTGCATCCCGCGTCCCGCACCCCACACCAAACCCCGTTCCACGTGACTGATGTCGCATCGCGCGCGTGTTTAATAATAATAATAATAATATTCCACAACTATCACACAACGCCATCTAGTCCCAAGCTAAGCAGAGCTTGTGTTATGGGTACTAGACGACTGATAAACATACTTATATATTTCTAAATACATACATATTATAGATAAATTACACCCAGACACAGAACAAATGATCATGCTCATCACACAAACATTTGTCCTGGGTGGGAATCGAACCCACGACCTCCGGCATAGCAGTCAGGGTCACTAACCACTAGACCAACAGGCCAAATTATTACAACGAATAACGTTGTGTCTATGATTTCCTTGTTTCTCGGATATTTTTGCTCGGATTTGTTTTATTAGTGATATAGAACCACAGTAAAAATATCGGAACTACATAAAAAATTACCCTGTATATGTCGGCTTGGCAAAAAGATTCGAAATCGAAGAAAAAAATATCAGATATCAGAATGTTGTCAGATATGATAGAAAAGGAATTGAAAAATCATACTTAATGCATATGCATACTCAAGATACATAATTATTTTTGTAAATAAGATAATTCCTTGGATTTCGAGTAGGTAACACTATATTGTGGTCAGCTTCCAGTCGAACCAGATGCAGCTGAATATCAGTATTTTACATGGAGCAACTGACTATCTGACCTCCACAACACAGTAACTGGATATAATCTTAAATTAATAGTCTTTTTTGCCAAATCTATATTATTTAGTATGTTGCCTGTATTATTAGTCAGTTTAACTAAAAAAAATGTCAATTATTCATTTGACATTTCTATTTAGATGTAAAAAGCATTGGCGGGAAAAAGTTAAATGATTGTAGATTAAAAAATATCGTAAGAAATACAATAATACCGCTATTTCGTTTTAAGTAATGTTTTTTTAAAATGGACTTCCAATTTTTTATCTTTTAGATGGTACTATTGAGACGTTTAAACAATAATAATTAAAGAGAATAATTAAAAAAAAAACATTAGTTTATTTTTTGAAAAATACGCGGGTTTCACATTCTAAATACGGTAATAGCATAATCTACTTTAGATTTGTAATTTTTTCTTGATTTTTAATTACCTACTACGCAAAATAAGAAAAATATTATTACTTGTTGATTTTGGTAAAACGAAGTTCTCTCTCTCTTAAATTAAGCTGAGAAAATATTATACAGTCGAACCTGGATAAGCGAAAACTGGATAAGTGAGAAAACTCTATAAGCGACAATAATGGTCAGGTCCCGTCATTTTTATTCCGAATACCTCAATGAGTGACAGTGTAGGAACCTCTTTTAGAGAGAGTAATTTTTCACATCTAGACCTCTGTAAGTGAGAGTTTTTTCCTTTTGGCCTCTGTAAGCGAGACTATTTACAATAATATTTCAATACAAATCTCAAAACTCGCAACTTTAGGTACTTAAAACCAAACCATATCCTTGTTTGTAAACAAAGAAAGCCAAAGCGTCATTGTTTTCGATGGAATTACAAACGGCTGCAGCACATGTGCGCTTGTCCCTACCTGATATCTTCAACATTTGGTTTCTCGACTTTTGTTAACCTCTTTAAATGAGAGTAACTACACTCAAACCTTCGTAAGTGACAAACTGCTTTAGTGAGAAACCTCTATAAGCGAGAATAACATTCGGATCCCTTGGATTCTCGCTTAACCAGGTTCGACTGTATTCCATTTCTTTATTTATTCACAAATGGTATATAATTATTCCATCATTTGAATCTTTCCACACGTTAATGTCTTCCTTAAAAATAAATACTAGCTCAATAGTACTGTCTAAAAATAAATGTAAAAATATTAAGTTGAAATCGTAGTATAAATACGATATTTTTTGATCCTAAGAATGAATTTTTAAGCTGGAGTTATGGAAACCATAGAAATAATGAAATATATAAGAAATGGCAGATCAAATATGTTTTGGTTCAAAAAATTCTTTAATTTCAGTATCCACTGCTATTTTTAAGACACAATATGGTAGCCTCCCATTTCTTTATTTTGTGTTATAAATATTTTAGTCAATACCAATTCGAAAATAATACAATTAGGTATTAAGAAGATGACCTAATATTTAGGCTTGCCCTTCCATCATTACTGATGAAATGCGAGTATAATATTATGGTATACCATGAAAAATAAATGCCAACAACGTTTGCTATAAAAAAGTCAGCACTAAAAAGTTATTAGATGTATTTAATGTCGGAAAAAGGCTTTCCTAACTCCAGTTTACCAATTAAAAAAGAAAAAAAAAAACAGTGATTACCCTGTTATACGAAAGAAACGAATATACGTAAAATGGAATGGTGAAGTTAAAAAAAATAAGATTTTTTTATGATAATATTATTAATAATTATGTATTAGTACATATTATACAGTATACTTATACATTGCGTAGTGTTAATAATGTATTTTTAAATAATAAAGGAACTGTGACTTGGAATAATCGCCAGTAAATTAGCTTTTAAGGCCTGTAGGTCATTGTGAGGCCAATTGAGGCCAAATCGGGACGATTGGAGGCCAATGAAGGTCAAAATGGTCAATGTGAGGCCGATTGTTGGCCGTATATTGTTTTTGGAAAGCGGACGCTTTGATTATTTTTAAATATTTACAAAAAAGATAAAATGATAACAGATTTTTTTTACTAAATTTAGTACATACATAAAAGAAAATAAAAATTAAAAATGTATCTCACTAATTATGAAACATTATATTAATTCCTAATAAATTCAGCATTATTAACCGATTTACACAAAAAGAAGTCATGTTGTATTAAAAGAGGTTATGTATTTTTATTTTTTTAAAACTTTTTTAATACATTCGAACAGCAAATATACTGCCACTTAAAAAAAAACCAAAGCGTCCCCTTTTCCCCAGCCCACATTGCCCACGAGTGGGCAACTCCGCCCACAACGTGGGTCAAGTCCAGCACTAGTATACAATAGCTATACTCGCTTGTTTAGTCATAAGAATAACTTCAACGTTATACTTTTATGGTACACCATCATTTTTGCTAGTCAATAAATACGTTTTAGGCTGATTTTAGTGTTTTATTTTAAACTTATCATCGTCATCATCAGCCGGAAGACGTCCACTGCTGAACATAAGCCTTCCTTTTAGATCACCACGCCATACGACAATCCAAAATCAAAAAATAAATAATATTTTTGTTTTTTGAAGGCACTTATAAAACATTCACAAACAGGGGCTCGGTTTGTGTTGGTCGTTTCCATGGAGAAAAACCGGCAGAAACTCCATGGTTAATCCGTCCATGGTCTATGATTCGCGACTCTCACGATGATGTCGTCGCTCCACGTAGTGAATAAGTAAGAAAATCTATAAGTACCTTTATGTATGAAGTTTCTTGGGGTGCTAAGACAGGAAATCTCCACGTGCGCCCGTGGACTGGAGTTCCCTCTCGGATACGTCCGGGGGGAAGACCAGTTTTTTGGGACGGTGCGCCCTGGGATGCGGGGAAAAACTCTTCCTTAGGCACTGTGTGCCTAAGGGGTTTCTTTGCCCGTATGCAAATAGCCTGTCGGGTGGACGCTCCAACGCGTGTCCCTCTGAACAGCAGAGGGCACAGCGGCGGAGCGGGCTTGCGGACGGTGAGTAATGGGTATGCTCGCCGTCCGACCAAGGACCAAGCCCGGGTCGGTGGCGCCAAATGCCTGCCGGGGTCGCGGATTTTTCTTATTTTCTTAATCCAGGATACCGTGGCCCCGGAACGTAAAGGGCATCCGACGGAACACGGGTGGATTTTAGTCAGTAAGAGTCTGACAGTCCCTCCCGCCCCACCCAGGGCGGAAGGACTCATTTGATGATTTTGCCACCCTAAAAAAAAAAAAAATGTATGAAGTTTCTTGTCCTTTCTTCTCCATACAAACCTACCCTTTCGAATGGGTGTAGAATCAATCCCATCCCATCCCATTTCCTTTCATTTTAATATTCGACATTCAAAAGTGCCTCCTTAATTTTTCAAGTAACTTAGTAAAATGACGTCGAGAAAGGCTTGTTTTCCATGGAAGAAAAAGAAAGTAAGGGTAAAGAAGATGTGTAACTTTTTCCTGTTTCTATATTTCTGGAAACACTGATATACATATGACTTTACCCCGACTTTGCTAAAAATACTCTTCAAAATGGCAATATACATACTCTAATAATAGTGTATGAAGTCGCTGAAAATGGACTGCTTACAATTGCCGAGGTACTTAGCAAAAATCTCCTTACCCTTAACGTGACAAAAACCAAACTTGTAACATTTTGCAAAACTTCAGCCTCCACTCCTCCACCAGATTTGACACTCAAGTTCCACACGTGCTGCAATGATCACAACAATCTTCCACTGACAAATTGTACCTGCACTTGTATAGATCGTACCTCCTCTCTCAGATATTTAGGTATTACAATAGACGAAAACTAAACGCGGTGGGGGGCCGAGACGGGGCAAACGAGTGTGTGGATGGAATGAACATGTGAAGTATACTCATCGCCAGGCTAGGGATAGTTTTCAGACCTGGATACAAAATAATCGTCCCTCTTCAGGACCTATCTATGAAAATATGCGTGAGATGCGAAAACGTTTTAAAAGTAGGCTGAAATACTGTCAAAACAACGCTGAGCAAATTATTATGGATAGGTTAGCTGATCAACGAGCAAATAAAAAATTCGGCGAGTTCTGGAAATCCACGGGTAAGTTGGATGGAAAGCCAGGACTGTCTTCGAGTGTGGAAGGTATTAGTAAACCCGAGGGAATCGCTAATATGTTTAAGGAACACTTTCGAGTACAGTCCCCTCTCGGGCCCTTAAACGTGATGGACGATACTGAGCCCAGCAGGTGTGGAACTGAACCTTTAGTGCGATTCTCTGCCAAGCAGGTTAAAGCAATTATTAATGGTATGAGTCGAGGCAAATCTCCCGGACATGATGGGCTCAGTATTGAGCACTTGAAACACGCGGGTGTGCATTTGCCGCGAGTCCTGTCTATGTTTTTCACAATGTGTATTAGTCATGCGTACTTACCAGCTGATCTGATGATGACATTAGTAACTCCCATTGTGAAGAACAAGACAGGTGATATATCGGATAAGAGTAACTATCGTCCCATTTTAATTTATTCCGTTACGCAACAGACCTTATTTATAATGAGTTCGCAGTCTTGAGAGTACGGCAACTATTTATTTTAAACGCTACATTACATGTACATAAAACCCTCAAGAAAAGGTCGGATTATGAAACAATTGCCTCTAAAAGCGTCTTCAGCATTCCACTTCCCGAAGCAAATAGCCTCTTAGCCAGAAGATGCCCGTATTACTCACATATACATACTTACAACAGAATCAGCAAAAGATGCGACATTAAAGAATTGAGCCATTACTCGTGCAAGAAAACTTTAATTAAATGGTTTACCAAACTGTCATATGAGGAGACAGAAGAAATTCTAAGTTAATAGACTCACAGACACAATTGGCGACCAAAAAAAAAAATGCTAACACACACACACACACACTCACTCACACTGTCTACTTACACACCACTCACACGTCTCACTCCACTGACTCCACTTACAAACAACTCGCACACTACATAAGTACACATACGCAGCCCTTTATACTTCTTAAGAATTATTATTTTATTGTTTTGCTTTTCTTTAGTAACTCTATGGAAATATTATTTTTGTTAACCTTAATTGTTCACGACTAGATTATATTTTATCAGAACGAAATTAATGTCCACGATAAAAAAAAAAGAAATATTGTGACTGCCGCAACTCAGGTTCCCAAGATACAGGTAAAACCTAGTTTGGGGACCACCGATCAAACAAACCATTATTTAGTTAAATTAGTTACAGATAAAACAATAACTGCCGTACCACAAAAACTTTTAAACGTCTGTTGAACACTTGTCTAAAAAAGTGTCAGATTATGACGTTGAAATAAGGTCCGTTTTGCAGTCACATTTTTTTTAGACAAGTGTTCAACAGATGTTTAAGTTTTTGTAGTAAGGCTGTAAATGTTTAGATTTAAGGTTATCTTTGTAACAGTTAAATAAATTTATTCTTATTTCTCTCGCCACAATAATAGCTAAGGTGTTGGACGGTATGCTTGATACTTGCTTAAATAACTATATACATCTTCATGATGCGCAGTTCGGGTTTCGTCCCGGACTATCAACCGAAAGCGCTATTTTGAGTCTCAAGCATACCGTTCAATACTATACAGCTCGGAAGACGTCGGTGTACGACTGTTTCCTAGATCTCTCCAGGGCCTTCGATCTTGTCTCGTATGATGTGCTCTGGGATAAGATGGTAAACAGGGGTATACCGGCAGAAATATGTGGGATACTGCATTATTGGTATGGCAACCAGACCAATCATGTGAAGTGGGACGGTACGCTTTCTGAGCCGTATAGGTTGGAGTGCGGGGTGAGGCAAGGTGGCCTGACATCCCCCACGCTCTTCAACCTATACGTAAATGACCTCATAGAGGGACTCAGCAGTATGCGTGTCGGATGCAGTGTTGGTGGAGTAAGAATTAACAACATCAGCTATGCGGACGATATGGTGCTGCTGGGTCCGTCTGCGGGAGCAATCAGGGAGCTTCTTAAGACTTGTGAAGTCTACGCTGCCGCACATGGTTTGTTGTACAATGTAAAAAAGTGTGAGTACATGGTTTTTAGGGTCGGTGGTAAATGTCGGGAAGAAGGGCCCGAACTACTTATAAACGGGTCAGTAATTAAAAAAGTATCGACATTCAAATACTTAGGTCATTTTCTATCCGACGACCTTAAAGACGATGTAGATATACAGAGGGGCTTTGGCGGTCCGGTGTAACATGTTGGCCCGTAGATTTGCTCGGTGTACGAATCAAGTCAAAATAACCTTGTTCAAGGCCTATTGCCAGAGTTTGTACACGAGTAATCTATGGGTCAGTTACACCAAAAAATCGTTAGATGTTCTGCGCGTCCAGTATAATAATGCTTTCAGAATGTTGTTGTGTCTACCTCGCTACTGCAGTGCGTCGCAGATGTTTGCGCAAGCTCGTACCGACGGTTTTCACGCAATTGTACGCAAGGAAACCGCTTCATTACTGAGACGAGTGAGAGATAGTCCCAACAGCATCCTGGGAACTGTTGCGGAGAGGCTATGCTCTCCGCTTATGAAGCAATTTGTGTGTAGGATAATTTTTAAGTACTAACACTAGATAATAAGTTGTTTTAATGCTTAAGTACTAACACTATATGGATTTTGTAGTCCGAAATCAACGAATTTAATTAATTTAATAAAAACTTATCTCATAAAAATCACATTCATTCACTCTCGATGCGCGTCAGGAAACTTATTCACATCATGAAGAAGTTACGTGACTGTACACCTTATAAGGTTCTTCGAACAGTATACCTAGGTTTATGCCAATCTGTACTCCAGTATGGAATCTCCATCTGGGGCAGTGCTGGTAAAACCGCATTTATAGAAATAGAAAGAGCTCAAAGAGCTGTTATCAAAGTAATGCTAAAAAAGCCTTTCCGATTTCCAACGGATCTGCTTTATAAAGAATTTCCTGTTCTACGGGTACGACAATTCATCATCATCATCATCAGCCTATAATGTTCCCACTGCTGGGACACAGGCCTCCTCTCTGTGAGAGGGGGGTGGGCCATAATCCACCACGCGGGCCCAGTGCGGATTGGTAGATGTCACATATCTTCGAATTTTTGGTTCTAGGACATGCCGGTTTCCTCACGATGTTTTCCTTCACCGTTTTGAGAGCAGTGGTGATGAAATAAATTACACAAAGTAATCCGCCTGGCGGGGTTCGAACCCACGACCTACAACTCGTAAGTCGGGACCGATACCACTGGGCCACCACTGCTCTAAACGTACGACAATTATTTGTACTAAAAGCCACACTACGTACTCACAAATCTCTAAAAAATAGGTCTGATTTTTTTTATTGGGACAAACCCACCACACTATTCCCAAACCACTGCAACTCCTGAGAGCCAGAATCAACAGTGGCAACCACCAGAAAAGCGCCAAGACAATGAAGCTCGACGTGTCCCGGAGAATGAATTTACCTGTCTTGGATCCTGCACGAAATTAATCAGAAAAGAATAGTGGAGGAGTAGGAAAAATATGTTTCCACTTCCCTCCATGCAAGCAGGAGACAGAACAAAGCAAGGCCAATAGGCACAAAGGGACATTACAACTGGGAGAAGCCCAGTTGCCTTGCACCACGGGTAAAAATGACTACTAATATTAATGGGTCCTAAATTGTGAGCTGCTATATTTGATTCCAATAATAGGTATGGCAAAAACGCTTGAACGCACGGAAGTTTGTTCGAGTTTCCACAAGGTCCGTATAATAAATGACTCCAGATGTAGTCTGAACAGTATCCAACATAATATTGCGTTCGTTCTGCCAAAGAATACACTCCCAAAGAATATGATGTGCTGATTGTTCATATTCACAGTCAGGTGACGAACATTGACAAAAAGGCGAGGGAACAAGCTTAAAGGAAAACAATTTACTTTTAAAATTACCATGTCCCGTGAGAAATTGGGCAACACAGTGATCCACCTCCAACCACGTCCTAGCCAGCCGCTCACGAACGGATGGGAAGAACTGGTGGAGGTGCCGCCCCTTGGGAGAATTATCCCACCTATTTTGCCATTCGGATAAAAGTTCCTCCCAGACGTCGCTCTGGGGTTTAAATAATCTAGATATCTTATCACGGTCACGTTGCGGCAGGAAATCAGCGTCAGTGGTCTCCCGTGCGGAAAAATACATTGCAGCACGTCGCTGCACTTCAAGATCTACTGGAAGAACACCAGCAAGTACCGGTAAAGCTTCAGTACTGACGGTCCTATACGCTTTACTTAAGAATAACAAAGCCAAGCGCTGGCTTTGAAGTAATTTACGCCGTGCCGCCCCTATGGTGGCCCTATCGGCCCAAACAGGTGCTCCGTAGCACAAACAACCCAAGTAAGTAGCCCCATAAATAGTTTTTAAGGTTAAAAATGACAAACCCCAAGTAGACTTAGATATTCTCGTTAGGGCATAAAAGTTATTTTTAGCTTTTTCACCAACTGTTTTTATATGTTCTATGAAAGTGAAATTCCTCTCTAAGACTAAACCAAGATAGCACACGGATTGCTTTCTCTTCACGGGAACATTATTGAATTTAATACTAGGCCACGATTTTAGTTCACCTTTTAAAATAAGCTGATATGTTTTTTGTGGTGCAAACGTCAGACGGTTTCGATCGCCCCACTGAGATATTAATCGTAGGCAAGTGTCAGCCAGATTCTCGAGGCCAGCACGAGTGCTTGACTGAATGAGCAGAAGGCCATCGTCCGCATAACCAGTTAAAGAACAACCGCTTGGAAGTGGAATCGCGAGGAAATCATCGAAGCCTATATTCCATAAATGAGGACCGATAACCGAACCTTGAGGACAGCCCATGGTAAGAGGTTTCGATACGGAATGATGTCCGAGTTTAAGTTTCGCGGAACCATTAGAAAAGTACGAACAAAGAAGGTTAAATATATTATTATAGCAACCACGAGCTTTTATCTTAAGTAGTAGCATTGGCCACCATGCGTTATCAAAAGCCCCGGAAATATCTAGAAAGATTCCAAGTACGTACTTGTGCTCGGAGGTATTAACTATTTTTCTAACAGAAAGTGCCGCGTCAACGGTTGATTTGCCGATAGTAAAACCGAATTGGTTTTTATGGAATTTGGGCCCGTCCGGTAACAATCGTGGGACGATAAGACGCTCCAGGAGCTTTCCCAAAGATGGTAATAATGTTATGGGCCGGTAAGACTTAGGGTCATCTGGTGGCTTGTCGCCGCTTTTAGGTATTATTCGTATAAAGCCATGTCTCCATATACGAGGAAAAACACCTTCAGCAATACACCGATTGTAAACAGTTAATATCGCGTCACCCGCTGTTTTACACGCTTCCTTTATCATACGATTAGATATTTTATCTTCACCTGATGATTTGTTAAGGGGCAGTCTCCTAACAACATTAATGAATTCGTCAGTGGATGGAAGGTCTGACGCTGGTGATTTAGGCGGAACTGTAGCCCATGCTCTAATCTGTTGGTGGTAGTCATTATCATTAACAGGTGAATCATCAGGGATAAGACTATTTAATAAAACTTCCGTTGTTTCTTCAATACCGGTGGTGTGTTTATTATTTACTTTAATATTCTGAACATACGCGAGGTCGACCGATCGATTAGCTTTAAATTCATGATATAAAGGAGACCACGGACCTTCTTTTTCTAATTTATCGACTACTTTACGCAACAAATTAGCCTTAGATTTTTCAACCGAAGCTCTGTAACGGGACCTGGCAACTCTAAATGTATTTAAAGCAGAGGTTAGTGAGTCTCCGGTGACTTGACGTTTTTTAAGCTTATTTAGATGTTTACGCGCTCGACGATAGATTTTACGCTGTTCGGTTAGGTAGTCACACCACCAATCACATCTGCGTACACTGGTCATAGGTCCGCGACCAATGGCAATGTCAGCACAGTAAGTGAAGGTGTCTGACATAATTTCAGCACTTTCTTCAGCTGACAGCCCATCACGAGTGAAATCTTTGGCATGACACGCAAAAAGCGATCTAAAGAATTCCCAATTAGCACCCTTAGTTTTATACCTAAAGTTACCAATTACATGTGAAGAACCATGAGTAGAATCCGGAACAAATTCGTACACGATCAAGCGATGATCACTGCAAGACGCGTCCGGTAGGACACGCCACCTATCCAAGCGTACGTCTGCACTAGAAAGTGTGACGTCAATACAAGATTCGCCCATTTGGCTGCAAAAAGTAGGTGGTGCATCGGGGGTGTTATGAATAGTAAGGTTCATTTCAGCAATGAAGTCTTCAACAGCGCAACGCCGTACGTAATCCGTGGACCGGACTTTGCCATACCACAGGGACGAAGACGCATTAACATCTGCGCCTACGATAACTTTGCAGCCCGCGAGTGACCGCAAGACGTGACGGAGGTTATGTATGTGAGGACCAACAGGGTCTGAATATTGAAAATAGCAGCTGACAACGTAAACTTTAAAAGTAGCGGATGAGACTTCCGCAACTGCACAGTGAGGCGTCATGAGATTACGTAAAGACGTTACTGTAAGGTTAGAAGAACGCGACACGTAAATTCCGGCTCGTGCCTTACTATCTAACTGAACTACCTTGTGACGTAAGCGCGTGTTTTGGTATTGTTCTTGAACCAGTACAATGTCTAATTTGTAATCGATAATTAATTTGTCCAATTCAGAAGTCGCCACCCTATCATTGTGAAGGTTTAATTGTCCTATTATTAAACTATCCATTTTATTAGTAATTAGTGTTGCGTATTAATTGTTCGAGCCTGACTTTATAGGTGGTACACTGTTGAGACCCGCACCGATGGTCAAACGGTTTTTTAAAACGTTTACACGCCACACATACCGGTGTAAAATTTAAATTATCCTTATGCGGGCATTCTTTTGTTTCATGTGCTTCTGAGCAGTTAGCACAGGTAGGCGATTTATTTACGCAGTATTTTTTTACGTGACCGAACTGTTGGCAATGTAAACAACGAACTACATCAATATCATCAAAAAATCGGCAAGTCGCGAAGTCAATAAAAAGCTTCTCTTTGGTACTAATTAAATGCTTTCGAATGGCGTTGTCGATTTCGATGCCTACCCACTTCCGACCATTGTCTAATACACGTCTACGTATAATTTTTGTCGACTTAATAAATTCTTCTTCACTAATTACCAATTCGTCTTTGATATTTTGACGGTACAACGCGTGCAAAAAAGGTTTGTCGTCCATTGAGGATGGGACGTCTTTAATTAATAAACGTGGCCTGCGGCCTTTCGGTTTTTCAAGTCTTAACCCGGCGGTCTTAATAGCATCAACCGATTGAAGTTTACTTATTTGACTGTCATTAGCGACACGTAATACAACGCCAGATTTCGCGATTTTTTTCATGCCTACAATTTGAAATCCGTCGTCACTTGGCTTAATCGCTTTTTTAAGCGCTTCTTTAGTGGCTGAGGAAGTTGCGAATTCAGCTGACCTTTCGTTGGAGGGGTATGCTATTACACACGGCAGCGGTGGTCTCGACTCCATCACTGGAGCGACCTTCGGCAGACGAAGTTTCAGAGAATCTGAATAAGAAAGTTTATTGGAATTTGTTTTTACAAGGCTGACATTATTATTTAAATTAACTTTGTCCAATTCGCGCTCGATATTGGCTAACTTCGTTTCATTAGAAGATGACCGTATGGCTAACAAAGAAACAATGGACGTAATCCGCTGTGTCATGTCCATAATCGCGGATTTATTGGCTACATTAATACGAGAACCCTGATCATTCACAAGGTCGTTTATTTTAGACAGGTATGCAGACGCCTGAGTAACTAAATCGCAATAGTCTTCGTTTGAATTACTGACATTATTTATTGATAACGGCGATTTCTCAACAGAATCGGTCAAATGTTGCCGTTTTGCATTATCCTCCGGCGTTAGATAAGACGGAGACATTTCGGTAAACAAGCGTTTAGAGTAAGCGGAGGTCGGTGACCTGGGAGGTTTAGTTACGCATCGCGAAGTGTTTTTTCCGCCCCCGTCCGGTGGATCATCATTACTGGACAACATTTTTAAATCAAAACTACAAAAAGATTTAAATAAGATCGTAAAAACAAGACGAAACAACAAAATATTTATTATTCCTTCCGAGGTACCCCCACAACCAAAAAATAAAAATTACTTACCGAGCGCTGTTAACTAATTTAAAACTATATTTACCAATGAAATACGCGTAATAACACTTAAAAACTTACAATACCACCACTATAAGCACAAAGGCACACAGCTAGGACAATTCACGAGCCGGTAATTGATAACGAGACACGAGAAACGTAATTATCAACGGCACGATTCAAATCACACCTACACAGCGCAGTTGCACAGAGGGAAGTGAAAAGCGAAATAGGTCTGATTATCAAAACTTACTTTCTAAACGCATTTTACACATCCCTCTTCCCAATGCAACAAGTGCTCTAGCTAGACGTTGTCCATCCTACACCCACATTCACGTTAATAACAAAATGAACAAATTATGTGATATCAAAGACATAAGCTACCATTCTTGTAAGAAATTAATTCACAAAATGCTCCTCTCCTTACCATACGACGAAACTGAAGACATCATTAGTTAACGAAACCTGTATAGTGCTAAAGATTCACAACCATGCGTACACACACACGCAAACACACACAAAACGCACCCACAATCACAAAAACCATATAAACACACATACACACAAACACACACGGACACACCAAACACACCCATAATCACACACAAAAAATCATATACTCGTAAACACACTTACATGCGCACGCACTCATGTGTGCAACATTGTTAAGCATTTTATAATCTCTTTATTGCATTTTATTTTAACTTGTGTATTTTTTTTTGTCATTATTTTACGTAACTTTACGCACTTTTTTCACCAAATGTTCCATACCAAAAGTGTAATTCACATCGACAGTATTATTATAACTTGTTAAATGTTAAGTTATCGCAACTCCGGCCCCCAAGATACAGGCACAGCCTAGTTTGGGGACCACTGTCTTGTACCTAATTAAGTAAAATAAAACTGTTACACAAATCCCTTTTGTCATAGGTTAAGAAAATGTTTGTAATATGGTTTAATAAATTATTATTATTGTCTAATAATTATTTTGAATTTGTTTTTTTTAGTAATATGTTTGCAGGTTTGCAAGCAATGACCAGGTAATAAATAAAATACAATTATATAAAGTTTACAATATTTTTATTAAACAATATATTTTTTAGATACAAAATTCCTTAACTATTATTTACAATTATAACCTAAAATTCGTATAAAAATATTCATAGAACCACCGATTTTCCTTTTTATAATAAAAATAATAATTTTATTGGTAAAAGAAAGTCTTTATACATTAAAGCTTTACTAAACTCTAATTTTATAGTTTGGTTGGAATTAGACTACATGGTCTAGTTTTTTTTATGATTAGTCGATTTAGTTGTTGTTTGGTAAAATCCAGCCATTTTGTTTTTTAATTTGTGCAGCTCAGAAACCGCGCGAAATGCTGCTAGTCATATCTTTTAGGCCGGCCGCATACATCAGTTATTTTTCCGAACGGAATTCGAAATGATGAATGAAAGTGAACAACACACACAAAAGATGCACACACACTTGTAAGAATTCACTGTGTTCGGATAGAAAACGGATCAGGATTCCTGATCAGGAAAACTGATGTATGCGGCCGGCCTTAATCTCATGTCAATTTTATGAAAATACAAGCCAAAAAAATATATGCGTCTTGGAAATATGTTCGTATGTCCGAAGATGTACGATGATTTCCGATGCATATACTTTTTCTAGGAGATATGTACTTGTAATACTTTAATTATACATTTTGTTCATTTTTTTTAAATAAAAAAATTCGGAATGACAGAAAAAAAGAAATTAGGATGACATTTTGAATTTTAACGGCCGCATTCTCAAACGTAACTTTGAACTGTCGTTTAAGAATAAGGCTATTTTATTAACCAAAAAATAGTAAAGAATAAATTTAATTTAATATAAGTACATAATTTGAGCACATTTTTCATAGGAATGTTGTTGTATTCGCTTGGAATGTTTTATTAATACAGACTCGTTTTTCATAATATATTTTCGAGCCATTTTTCTCCAACCCGATAACGTATTAAAACCGAAACCACGGCTTATAAAAGTGGCCACACTTATCGATGAGGAATCTTGAATCGGCTTGAACTGATCAGAAAAAAAGCGTCAATACCTATGAAACGTAGCGATGGCGTCGCTACGTTTCGGTTCGGATGACGAGAACAATGTTTTCAATATCCCATCAGGTGGCCTACCATGAACTCTTAACGCGATCCAGTTTAGGCTGTGGGAAAGAGATGGCGCTAGACGACTTGTATAGCTCTCTCCCTTTCCCACAGCCTAAACTGGATCGCGTTATGAGCTCGTGGTAAGGTTCGAGGTTATTCAAAGCTCTTTCTGATCGGTTCAAGCCGATTCGCGTCAAATAGTAAAGTCACCCGTTAATCCAATTAAATTGGCAAGTAAAAGAAATTATTTAAGTATATTAATTTCATTCACGTATCTTTTAAATTTTTATAAAGGCAATATTTTAAGGTATTTTGGCTAATATTTCTAAGATTTTTTTTTCTGTCTATATTGTAGAGCTGAGATTTTTATGACAATGACAAAGTTGACTTTGGTTTTGTCATATTTTGTCAGAATTAAAATTACGATAGGCTTAAACGCACAATGCATTAGGATTCTTTAAAAAAATATTTCATAAAAGAAATTAAAGTCACAAAATATGTCATTCAATCTTTAGGTAGCATTTTCAAACAATAGATTAATTAGCTACACTATAGACAGAAAAAAACAGTAAAATGAGCAAATATTCCTTTAAAAACTAAACGAACTCCTTTAAAATCGGAATCCTATACAGTCAGTCGTCGACACAACCCTATATAATATTAAAATAGCCTATAAACCACATAACAGACAAGGCACAGCGCTTGTACTCGTATGACCAAATGTATGAGCGTGGATGACTTCAACCATGCTTATACATCGAGCGAGAGCGTTGATGAAGACGTGGAGAATCTTAGCAAGTTACATTCTCCATATTTAGGTATACCATTTTGATTTTTTCTGGTGACTGCACCTATGTCAATTTGTGGCCAAGCCGTCCCCCAAAAGCGTTTAAACAAATATAGTATTTAATACCCTGATATACAATATTTTATTGTCAACACTTTGCTTTTGCCAGTCACTTCGGTTTGTCAGAGTTTATTACACGTAGTTGTCATTTTGACAGCAAAATACGAGTAAAAAAAATACTGATTTGGTGCATAATTCTTTTGATAAACAGCACATTATTATGTAGTTGCTGTTTAAATGTCTGCGTTTAGCATTTAGCTACTCGTATACACGTAACTTTAAATAATTTATTTGTTCGTCAAGTTATATCTACAGTTAATGTTTTCTCTTCAGCCAATCGCCGTCCACTGCTGAACGTAAGCCTCCCCCTAATAACGTCATCCATTCCAGTCCTGGGCAGTTCTCATCCATCCACTGCCAGCCACCTTCTTGAAATCATCGATCACACGGTGTCCCACACTACGTTTGTCCATACGCTGTCTCCATACATACACACGTCTGCTCCATCGTCCGTCTGAGCGTCTGCAGACATGGCCGGACCTCTTTCACTTCAGCATGCTACGCGCAATATCTTTGTTTATATTACATGATGTCATTTTTTCAAATTCTGAGAACTCTGACAAAAGTAAAGTGAACTTCAAAGCAGAAGGGGACAGCAATAATAACCTAACACATTCCCCACCTTATTCCTGATTATTAAACCTATGTTCCGATAAAATAAAACTATTATCAGACCTAATTAAAGATTCCCTTTCAGCTTCACTAAAACTAGACTTAACAAAATCACTCCTTAACACATTTAACAACTCTAAACTACAGTCAGTTTTAACGAAACTTAGTTCTTGGACTTTATCCCCTGGTTGGTTTAGGGGTAAGTATGCTGATTCTCGATTTGGCATTAGCTTATGCGATCCGCTTATAATCAAAGTTGAGCTCCTCCTTATTGTTTGCCTTCCCAACTCGACAAACTCGAGCGAATTTTGCCCGATAACCAAACTTTTGTATGCTTTTATGAAGACATACGCGAGGGTCAAAAATCCAGTCACAATCATGGAGTAGGTTATGACTGGCGCGAAGATCGGACCCACGGTGGTTGCCAGGTAGATCCATCGCCAGATTGGTGTTGAGAGCTCGTGGATTCCCTGGAAATAAAAGGTGAGTTAGTGACTTTGACTTTGGTTTTGTCAGACTTTGGAGTTGTCAGTCAGTTTCGGGATTGTTGCAACTTTTGAGGTTGTAGAGACTCCTTATTCACAAGCTCACGTCACGTTAGCATCATAATCATATTTTGTTTGTTAACATTTTTAATAGAGAGTTAGGATTCATTTTCATAATTATGATATTCTCATAATGTTTAGAATTGTCAAAGCAAAGATTTTTTCTATATGACTCTCTGGCCTGTGTGATAGCTATAACCTTGAGGTCTTCAAGTCAGGAGTGAATTCGACCACATCTTCGCTTAGTCTCGAGATAGTGGACAATCAAAAGAGAAACCATTTTGAAAAAAAAAAAATTAAGGCGGCTGGATTTTAACATTGACTCTTAATTTCGTAATCTAAAAGAATTATGCATTTGAAAATTATTGTTACCAACACAAGGTCTTACCTATACGGTTCTATTGTTATAAACCAATTAGGTAATTGACATTAAAACTAGGGAAACAAAAGACAGTCGTGACTAAATTAAACATTTTCCAAGAAAGTCTAGCATCTATGAAATGTTTGTTTCTTGAGAAAGTAAATGAAAGTGATGTACATACGCTAAATGGACGCCCAAGTATGCTGTCAATATGTCGACATGTTGTGTTTTCCCTTTGTAAGATTGAAATGGCATTTTGCTGTTGGAACGTATTAGCAGAGTACCTTGCCAGAAAACTTAGTTTAACAAATGGGACTTATCACTTGTCTACTGTCTCCTATTGACATTTAGCACATAAGCTGTCAAAAGATTATGATAGATTATTTAAAAAGAAAATCAATAAAGGCAGAATCAGGTCGTAGTTCCGTCTGCTGGGTCACAGCGCTGCCCGCATCGGGCAAAAAATTGCTATTGGGTTTTTACATTAGAAATATTTCAGTAGCACGCACGGGATTCGTGGGATGAAGTTGGCGGATATCCCCTTACTCTCCTGCCCCACGCAAGCTTTAGTTGTTAAATACCATTGGAAAACAACAAATTTATTATTTGCGGAAAAACTACTTTTTAGGATTTGATCCACAAAAGCTCCTTAAAAATGGCGTCATTTCAATGAATTTGGTATCAATTAAAAGTTAATAGTTAAATCTTTAAAATGGTACTATTTTTTTTTATTATTCTTTTTAGTCATTAAGTACTCAAGATCGTGGAATCGGAGTAAATGATTTCATAGTTTTGCTCGCGTGTATAGTTCTTGGCAAGTCACAGGGCTTATAAATTTTTCTAACACCAAAATAGATGACTTACTTCTTCAATCCACATAACAGGGAAGATGGTGTCGGGGAAGTTGTTGATGTTGTTGATCGGGATGTTGGGCGCGCGGTCCACCTTCAGGTTCAGCTGTACCCTCACGAAGCCTTCCAGGGGAACTCCAATTTTCTGCAAAAGAGATAAGGATTGTTCGTTAGTCAAGTAACATTTCTTTTGTCCAGTTTTAGTCAATAGGTTCCAAGAAAGTAAGTTTGTTCTCAAAGCATTTCATATTTCTGTGTGTTATCTCGTGCGCGGTCCTCACAAGTGCCGGGCGCGAGAGGTCGCATCCGCCAAATCGTTTCCGTGAGGATACGGCGGTGCTCCGCCCAAGCCGGGCAGCCTTCTACCGTGTTCTCCGGGCAGTCCACACAATGGTGACACCCTGGCGTTTCTTCCTGCCTAATTCAACACAGGTACCTCCCGAAAAAACCGTGTCAAATGGAAAGTGAGGACGCCGCGTCGTGTTTCCAGCCACTCCTCAAAGAGGGGTCTTACCGCCACGATTACCTATGACGTGCCCGTTCCTTCATCACATTTTTTTTTATTGTGGTAATATCATCAAATGAGTCCTCCCACCTAAGGCAGGAAAGGGAGGACTGTCAGACTTTTACTGACTAAATCCACGGTGTCCTTCAATAGCGCTTTACGTTCCAGGGTCATGGCAGCTCATTAGTCCCGCGACTCCGGCAGCGTTTGGCCCTCTTAGGGGCCCCGTCATATTGCTGACAGCTCTTTGAGGCGCGCGTGGAACAGAACGCGCCGTTGACCCGGGCATGGTCCATGGTCGGACAGCGAGTCGCCCATTACTCGCCGTGGTTATACAAATGAGATTTTAACTCGTTTTCATAACTTACCGGTTGTATCATGAAGTAAGTTTCATGTTTCTTCTTGTTGGGCTTCAGACCGTCAAAGGGCAGCAGCAGGTTCGGGTCAGCATCGTAGAAGTGAGGGAAAGACAGGTATACGGGAGCGTCTGGAATGGAAAACCAAGTATTTAGAACAGTTATTCATCTGCTTGCCTTTTCCCAACTATATTGGGGTCGGCTTCCAGTCGAACTATATAGATGCAGCCGGATATCAGTATTTAGAACAGTTCATCATCATCATCAGCCTTTAAATGTTCCCACTGCTGGGACACAGGCCTCCTCTCTGTGAGAGGGAGTGGGCCGTAATCTACACCTGTGTCCCAGCAGTGGGAACATTATAGGCTGATGATGATGATGAATGGATATTACTTACTGTATTGACAAGGACTGATGTTTTGCAGGCCTTTGGGAGGGCACTCCTCTCCAGGATAATAGCATTTATTGTCAGGGTTGACATTTGCACTCTCGAAGGTGGAAGGAGGAGGTGTGTAGAGTCCTGCTTTGATGCCTGAGGGAGAGATAAGGGGACACCATTAGTGACGTATAAAAAAAACATTTATTTTTGAGGTCATAAAATCGGCTGCATCCAGTTTGACAACTTTCGCGTTTCATCAACTGTATAAAATGGCGTCAGGAAAGTGCAGTTTCACTACTATTTTAATTTTTAACTGACTTCAAAAAAGAAAGAGGTTCTCAATTCGACTGTATTTTTTAACCGACTTCCAAAAGGAGGAGGTTCTCAATTCGGTTGTTTATTTTTTATGTTTGTTCAGGCATAACTCCGTCGTTTACCAACCGATTTGAAAAATTCTTTTTTTGTTGGAAAGGGTATACTTCCCGAATGGTCCCATTAAAATTTTATCGAAATCGGACTAGCACTTTTTGAAAAATCAACAAAAACCTAAAAAGTTTTCAACATTGTCTACACCGATTACTCCGAGGTTTCTGGTCCGATTTCGATGATTCTTCTTTTGTTCGATACAGTATATCTGCCATTAGGTCCCATAAAATTTTCATTAAGTTTGGTGCAGTAGTTTTCATTTTTAGCTCATTGTGAAAAAAACTTTTTCAAAAAAAATGTAACCGACTTTCGAAGGAAATTTTTTTTGTGGGTTATTTTGAACTTTTTTGTGGGAAGTCGGTTAAATTTTTTTTTGAAATAGTTTTTTTATGTTTGTCGTCTCATTAATTACGACTGGGTGAACCGATTTTGATGATTCCTTTTTTGTTTCATGCAGTATCTACATCTGTCATTTGGTTCAATATTTTCTTTCAGTTTGAGCCATAATCAACGTTGTGTACTTGGACGATGTTATTACCGGTACTATGGATTACGTATTTTACAAGACTTTGGATTGAATATTTGATAGGTTGGAAAGAGCGTCGGATGTATTGAATCCGGAGGTCGTAGTTCAAATTTTTCTTTCCCAAGAAAATGGCATCTGTCCTATAAAAGAGCTTACGTACAATAAAAACCGGCCAAGTGCGAGTTGGACTCGCCCATGAAGGGTTCCGTAGTAGCATACACAAACAATAAAAATAACTTTGTTTTTCATAGTGTTTGTATGAATAGCAAAGTTATATTTGCGGTTTTTGAAAATGTACTATATCTCAAAAACTGCTAACTATATCTCTTCCAAACCAATTTTCGTTGGAAGTTTTTGTTGAGGTCTACATTAGATATTTCTTTTAGTTTTATCATTCTCTTATTTTAGAAGATACAGGGGGGGTGGGGACACACATTTTACCACTTTGGAAGTGTCTCTCGCGCAAACTGTTCAGTTTAGAAAAAAATGATATTAGTAACCTCAATATCATTTTTCAAGACCTATCCATAGATACCCCACACGTATGGGTCAGGCGTAAAATTTTTTTTGAGTATCAATTCCAAGTATGGGGGGTACCCCCAAAATTTGTTTTGTTTTTATTTTTGTGTGAAAATCCTAATGCGGTTCACATAATACATCTACTTACCAAGTTTCAATAGGATAGCTCTAATACTTTCGAAGAAAAGTGGCTGTGACATACGGACAGACAGACAGACAGACAGACAGACATGACGAATCTATAAGGGCTTCGTTTTTGCCATTTGGCTACGGAACCCTAAAAAGTAGAAGACTTACCATCTTTGTAGACATCCTCCTTATATTGCAGCGGTAGAATCCTGCACAGATCCTTGTCGTACACGTGGACTATGTCGGACTTGGTCAGAGAGCGAGGCGGAAAGAACGAACCTTCGGATGCACTGGAATCAAAGAGAGACATGGTGAGTTATGGTTGGTTACGATGGTCGTAGTCATAGATATATTAAAGAAGGAGATATGGCGTGGAATTCAAAATGTATAGAAATCCGATGAAGCCACAATTGCCCCTCCATGACGCTAATATTGCGCACACAATTCTGTCAAAACAATACTACGAACAATTGCACACACGCGCCATCGATAACTCAGTCATTTAAATATAAACCTAATTCCTTACACTACAGCGTACTTTTCCCGTATAATTTACTCACACATTATCATTGTGAGTTGTCGCGACACGGCGGGCGGATACGACTCTCCCGCTCAAATACAACGGACGCACCATGCGACATTACGGCTTGGTGAGGTATCGTTATGACAGTTTTACATTGCTTATCAAGTCACTCAGTAATAGACTGACGTGGTTGTAAAAGAGCAATGTATTTAATGCAAAAACAATACAGTCGGAGTAATATAGGAAAACAAGAATAAAGTAGTACAAGTGATAGCTGAGCGAAACGCTCAACACGCCCCCTTGCCACTTCTCCTGTTTTTAATATACTGTGGTCGTTGTTTATCATTTTGTGCCTACTAGTCACAACTGCGATGTAATTTCGGATTGATGTGTAATGTGAATTTTCTATTTAATTGTATAAAATCTTGGTTCCTCTAATTAACCGTACAGACAGATGTGTTGCTGGGGAGTTTGTTCCGCCTCTTCTTCTTCCCAGCCAACACACTAGGAGGTGTCGAAGGGTGGGCGCTTTGGGGGTCTGTCTTGTGTAAAATTAACCTTCAAAAAGTGCTGGATAAATCAGCTTATTTTGAATAAATGACATTTAATTTTGTCAAAAAGGAAGCTGACAGCTATAACCTTGTGGTCTTCAAGTCAAGAGTGAATATGTTACTTCTAGACAAGCGTGCTTCACCGTCGGACCACATCATTGATTACCATCGGGAAATATCGTGGCCAAACACGAGTCCATCGCTAAATTAATTTTCATTCATCATCAGCCTATAAATGTTCCTACTGTTGGGACACAGGCCTCCTCTCTGTGAGAGGGAGTGGGCCGTAATCTACCACGCGGGCCCAGTGCGGATTGGTAGATGTCACATGTCTTCCAATTTTCGGTTCTAGGACATGCCGGTTTCCTCACGACGTTTTCCTTCACCGTTTTGAGAGCAGTGGTGATGAAATAAATTACACAAAGTAATGCGCCTGGCGGGGTTCGAACCCACGACCGTAAGTCGAGGCCGATACCACTGGGCCACCACTGCTCTCTAAATTAATAAATGGCTTTAATTTATTTTGGGGAGATTCTTTTCAAGAGACTGGTGGCGTTGCCTCTTTGATTAGATATGCTGATCAAGATAAAAGCCAGCTCTTGGGTCACGGGAAGCGTCAATCAGTCATTTAGATATGTTTGATATTACGCTGTCTAAGTTACATAATACAAATGACATTGCCACAAAATTCTAGGCCACAAAATCACGATGTTTATCTAAAATAAATAACTAAGTAAATAAATATCAAAATAAATGTAACATTGACCCGATTCTAATGTGTTGACGGAAACGGGACATATTTTAGCGAGGAACTAATAATATTAGTGTTATTATATCATATCCGTTTATCTATTATATTTGACGCCTTCGGAGGAAACGGCTCGTTTACACAGGTCGTGATTCTCGCCTGGCGAGAAGCGAGAATTCTTGCTAAGCGAGTCAGGTTCGTGTTTACGTCTCAAGCTAAGCTAAAAAATAGGGACTGTCTAAGGCTTAGACGGTAATCTGCTTAGACTCTAAGCTGATTACCGTGACCCTAAGGGCAATTCAAGGAACGCGATAGATTTTAGTCAGCACGAGTCTGACAGTCCGTTCTAGCCAGGGCGAGAGGACTCATTTGATGATTTTAACACCCAAGAAAAGGTAAATTATAGAAGAACAAAGCTTATGATGTCTCGGAAAGCACGTAAAGCGGTTGGTCCCGGCTGTCATTTGTAAATCTTTGACAGTCGTTACTATAAGTCAGAAGCTCGAAAGTCTGACAACTAGTCTTACCGAGTGGTATTGTATTATCTAGTTACTCGGTTGTGGAGGTCCGATAGGCAGTCGCTACATGTTAAATTCTGATATTCGTGCTGCACACTAAGAATTATCACTGCATCGTGAGTGCGATTATAAACATTTTTAAACTCACATTCACAAACACACTCGCAACAACTAGCGGTAATCAACACATAATATTCCGTGCGGAGGTTGAACTGAAGTCACATACGCAGCAGTCAGTCGTTCAGCTACTACGCGACAAAATCTCGCGTGATTTTAGCGAGAAATGATCCTCGTGTAAATAAGCCTTTCTACGTCACATTATCTAACATAAAGCTCTATTTACATTAGCAAGTCGACCCCTATCTTGTGCGAACACTATATTTATTTGTTCAATAAATACTAATGTATTCTTAGTATTACGTTAAGTTTATTTTATGAAAACACGCGTAGAAATATGTACACTTAGGTAAAAGGTACAGGAAAATTTTGTAGACTAGTATTTGCTCGCGGCAGAGCCTATTTAAATATCAGAAGAAATATACCGCGGAATGTCTTTTCATGGCTGCTTGTCTTTTCCCAGCTATAGTGTCGGTGGCTGAAGCGTGAGGTGGAGGATGTCCTCTCCCTCATTCATTCAGCCTCCTCCTTCACTAGCATTACTGCTTGGCAGGGGGAGACGCCGGCATTCAAGTCCCCCTTGCTCTGTAACACGGTCTGAACCAGGGTTGGAAGAGAGAGTCAATCGCCTCCGTTGAAACAGAGCAGTCCTCCACCGTATGCTCTACCGTATCCTCCGGGTGGTCCACACAGTGATGGCACCCAAGCGTTTCCTTCTGCTGAATCCGGCAGGAACCACCCGAAACTGCCATGTCTGGGGAGGAATTGCGTCAGGTGGAAGGTGAGGTTGCTACTCTTCAAATAACGGTCTTAGTGCCACAATTGCAGCGTGCCAGAACTTTGGGTATGAGAGTCGTTCCCTTCATACCGCCTTGAGATCATCACTCGTAGACGTGCTGTGGGGCTCCAGATCCCACGGCAGCAAAGAATGGCCTTACCACTGAGATTATAATAATATTCCACAACTATCACACAACGCCATCTAGTCCCAAGCTAAGCAGAGCTTGTGTTATGGGTACTAGACAACTGATAAACATACTTATATATTTCTAAATACATACATATTATAGATAAATTACACCCAGACACAGAACAAATGATCGTGCTCATCACACAAACATTTGTCCTGGGTGGGAATCGAACCCACGACCTCCGGCATAGCAGTCAGGGTCACTAACCACTAGACCAACAGGCCAGCCAAATTACGGCCGATGATGAGCCATGTGGCTTAATCTCTTTTTGTGATATTTTTTCAAGAGAATAAACCTTTAAGTAAGTTTACCAATAAGTGACTAATTTCTTAACAATATTTACTTTGAAATAAGTATTTGCACATTTTTATTGGTTTTCTTCAGAGTTAAAAGGAAAATCGTTTGGCCTTGAAACGACGTAAATAAATAATATTTGTTGGCAAAATCCTGTACCTTCTTATATTTATTTATTTACTTACGGGTAATTCTTTTAAATCACTTTGCTTACGGACATCCAGAGTATTGGAGGCACAGTGGCAGTGGTAACGGCCTCTACTTACGAGTAGTTTGTTGTGTGTTCAAAACCAGCCAGTAGCAATAATTTGTGCATTTCATTGTCACTGCTTTGCACCAAGAATTGGAAGACATTGTGATATCAGAGTGATACTGATCTCATCACAAATGCAACGCAACTCGGACGGTTCAGTAACTCGCTGACCGATAATGAACCATGCTCGGGTCGAAGGCGCGTCTTGTTTTAAAGAGCTGTTAGTAGTCTTACGGGATCCCCATAGAGGACCAAACGCCTGCCGGGGTCACAGGACTGTCTAAACCGGTAACTGGCACTTAAAGGCAATTGAAGGGACTTGGGTGAACCTTTCCGTTCCACCTACAGCGTCGGCGGGAGGACTCAGTTGACTCAACGTCAACTCAACTTCGCGGTGTTGCTCGTGTTTCTTTTTTTTTTTGAGGCAAAATTATCAAATAAGTCCTCAGGGCCTGGGTGAAGCGGCAGGGACTGTCAGACTAGTACTGACTAAAATCGAATAGCCCTTTACGTACCAGGATCTCGGTTATCCGTTTGTTTTTTCTATGGGGCGTCAGATTGCTGAGAGTTCACTGAGGAGCACGTGAAACACGACGCGCCGTCGACCCGGGCATGGTCCTTGATCGGACGGCGAGTCCACTTATTACTCGTCGTTCGCATGCCCGCGCGGGTATCGGACCCTTGACCTCATTGTTTAGCTTAGCACTTGAAACCACATTAAAATCGATATAACCTAAAACGAGTAGCAACAATTCATGACGACATCTTTGAAACAATTTACGTTCGATGTTAAAAACTTACCCCCTTACTTATAAACATTGATTAGACGTTACTTATCTTAAATAGCTCTTAAGTCACTTGCCATCTCTATTCATTGAAATAGAAATGATAAGGACAGGTGATATTTAATCGGTAGCTAAGCAACACAAGTTTTTATAAGTAAGGCCCTTATTGTTTATACAACAATGGTTGCTTAAAATACTTAAGCTGTCTTATTATCGACAGTAAAAAATAGTTTATCTTGCAATTAAACAGGGTTGGCATGATTAAAACAAGTTGTTTTAAAACACATGTTTTTAATTTTTAATTATTAATAACTTTATTTTGAATTGTCTTTTTATTTTACTACTAGCTGTTGCCCGCGACTTCGTTCGCGTAGTATTTGGTTTTATGGCGCCTATATCAATATTCTCTTTTTAATTTTTTGAGAAAGTGAGGGTGCCTCATTTCCCACTTTAAAGTTTGTTATCAAGGGTGTAAATTAGAGATATTTGAATGAGATTCACGTCAGACAGTAAAAAGTATATTTCGTAAAAAAATAAAAATACTTAAAAAAATATATAAAAAATGGAAATGAAAACTTCCAGACACAACACTTTATGTACGACATTAGTAGTTTTTCCTTCTGGTGCTAAATATAAAAAGATGGTCAGCATTACTGACACGTGAGCGTGTGACATATAGTTGGCCGTGGGAAAAACAGTTGGACCTTAGGTTGACATCAGCTTCCTTCAGGGTCTGTCCTTGGAACTTATTTATGGTTATCGCGAAGTAGGCGGTTACCGGGAAATGTGTGCGTTTGAACTGGAAAGGGAAATTGTTGGGGATGAGTGGTATTCGCGGTATCAATGTAGTCTCCTCTGAGTCACACCCAGTGAGAATTTCTGTGTAATGCAGGCTCTAAGGGGGAGGGGCCCGTCATTGCGCTGACACTCTTGGAGGCGCGCGTGGAACACAACGCGCCGTCGACCCGGGCCTGGTCCACGGTCAGAAAGCGAGTCGCCCATTACTCGCCGCCCGCATGCCCGCGCCTACGGTGGTCGGAGATCGTCTAGCGATGTCCGTGGCCGTGGGCGTCTACCACTGCAGCTGGGTTGTGAGGTGGACGCTGTCCTCTCCCTCATGCATCCCGCCTCCTCCTTCGCTGGCATGACTGCTTCTTAGGAGGCGACTGCTTCCCACTCCGTCTCGCCCCGCAGCATGGCCTCGACCAATGCCGGGCGCGAGATGTCTCCGCCTATCGCCGTCGTGAGGACACGACGGTGCTCTGCCCAAGCGGTGCAGTCCTGCACCGTGTGCTCCGGGCGATTCTCGCAGTGGTGACACCCAGGATTTTCTTCCTTCCCTATCCGACACAGGTACCTCTCGAAACTTCCGTGTCCGGTGAGGACCTGCGTCAGGCGGTAGGTCTGGACGCCGTGACGCCTATATCCAGCCACTCCTTAAAGAGAGGTCTTACTTGCTACGCTGCGATTGGGGCGTGCCCGGACCTCGGCTGCGACAGTCGCTCCGTCCAAACTGCCCAGGAGCGCGCGGGAGCTCTACCCGCCGCGCCTCGACTTGTCGAGGCAGCGGGGTTTCGCCATGCGCCAGACGCGCTAAAGCGAAGTCGCCTCCAGACCCCAGGGCAAAACGGTTACATTACAATCCTAAAATATCTTTGCTTTGTCACAGTTTCGTGACACCGAACACGTTGGTGTTTCAGTATTGTCTAGGTCGATTGTGATTTTAAACGTAGTGTCTATTGTTAAAACAAAAATAAATTACGCATCTTGCTTTGTTAGCGACATACTGCCGCGCGAGCTTCATAACGATTGTATGCAGCTTCGCAAGTGCGGAGACGAAAACGCGTATCGTCTTAATTTAAAATTAGTATCGTTTCTATTTACAAAAAGTATAGTGTGGCTATTATTTGATATAGACAAAAAAAAACAGATAAGAATCGAACCTGGAACTCGACCATCCGCTAAACCATGCACTCCGCTGCCAAATTCTTCAAAATAGGGCTCAGGCGCAAAATGTTCCTTTCGCAAAATGTCCACAGGTAGCAAAATGTTCCTTTCGCGGAATGTACCTTTCGCGGAATGTCCCATTTCGCGAAATGTACCTTTCGCAGAATTTACCCTTTCCTCAAACACGCATGTATTGGCACCGTGCACGACTTTAGCGCCACCTAGCGTTTGCACTGTTGACGGCTCTGACCGTTCTAATTGAAATCAGATTTCTTTACAAAACACATGGTTTTGGATTCCATGGCGATCCATCAGCTCTGAATAAAATTAAATAAACATAGGCAAAATGTATTCTATAAGAATAATGTCAAATACAGGATTAAAATGAGGATTATGATTTATTTACTTTTTTCTCTTCCCGGCAGCTAACCATCTCCTGCATTGCTCATCTTTCCAAGAACCGCTTGGGAATCAATAAAATTTAAATTTACTATTTCTGCTAGTATTCTTGCAGTTTACAACACAACAACTGCTGTGACCTATGTTTTTCTGGTGGAATAACGCGATTATAAAAATTACGTACAGATATGTCTGACAAATTGATTCGAAATTGACAGATGACAGAGTTCAATGAACTCTGAGACAGAGCCGTCGTACTCCGACTGCTCCCCATCACCTGCCGTTGAAGAAAATACGATATCTCGTCAGATATTCATTGAAATCAAATGATGTCAAGGGAAATTTTGTTCAAAATTAAATGTTTGTAATGATTAACGTATTTATTTGGGTAAGGATTAATATTACGTTCATAAAAATACCGTCGCAAGTAATGTATTATTTTAAAACCAATTTGATTTCCATAAAAAAGGTTATAGTGAGTTAACCTTAAAAGATAGATATATGCTGTCGCGGACTTTATTTTAGAACGTTTCATGAGGAAAAATTCCGTCATACATAATTTTTGCGTAATGTAAACCGTTTACGCAGCGCACGCAACGGAAGCTCTCAATAAGAATTTCCCGATTTGACAACATGTTTCATTGCTGCTCTGCTCCTATTGGTCATAGCGTGATGTTATATAGCCTATAGCCTTCCTCGATAAATGGACTATCCAACACAAAAAGAATTATTCAAATCGAACCAGAATTTCCTGAGATTAGCGCGTTTTTAATAGTTGGCATAGGTGAATGTGCTCTTAGACAATCCCACATTAGTTTTACTTTTCGCCACCATGGGCGCTGCAATCGAATAGTACTACCCCCACCTAGTACTTCGCACCCAGCGAATAGTAATCGCTATGTATGTCATGAATGACATGATAAACAAATGAAGAATACATACTTACGTCAATCGAATTGAACTTGACGACAATGCATATTTCATCCCAAATTATTCTCTGCGATTCTTTAAATCAACATATGTTTTTTATTTATGAACCGATTCTCATCAAATAAATACTAAAAACTGCGCTTTGATCGCCCCGTTTCAATTTTCGGTAAAAATGTACAGTTTTGACTTTCCTACCATTTTATTATATGTATAGATATAGATAGTGAAGCTGGGCTCTTGGTGTCCCACATAAGGCATCTTCAATCTTATACATCAACAGAGAGTGCTAATCACGCTGAACAACTCTTACTAAGACGTCATTCCTATATATACGTATGTTATGGTGTAGCTGGGCTCTTGGTGTGCCACATCAGGTGTTCTAGATCTTCAGTTTTTATACGTCAACAGAGAGTGCTCATCAGGCTGAACAACTTTGCTAAGACGACATTCCTATATATGTTATAGTGTAGCTGGGCTCTTGGTGTTCCACATCAGGTGTTCTAGATCTTCAAATTTATTCTCCCAGCAGAAAATACTCATCACGTGGAACAATATTTGCAATGGCACCATTTTTGTATCTCTTACAGTTTAGCTGGTCTGTTGCGGTTCTGCACCAGGTGTTCAAGATTTCAAGATAAATTATAGCCTATATGTTGGCCAGACTTAATACCTATACAACAAAAAAAGAATCATTCAAATCCGTCCAGTACTTTTTGAGTTTATCCCGGACATACATACAGACAAACAGATAAACAGACAAACAGACAAAAATTCTAAAAACTATATTTTTGGCTTCGGTATCGATTGTAGATCACACCTCAAGTATTCTTTTAAAAAAATATTAAATGTACAGTTTTCACTTTCCTACCATTTTATTATATGTATAGATGGACACTATTAACTTGCCACATCGTTCTCACATAATGTACCATCTGATGATGAATGATGTAACAAAAGTTCTGTAATAATTTTGGCGATTGAAAAAGAGTGTCCATGGAGTTTCTTGCTCATTCTTCTCCATAGAGATCTACCGCTATCGCTTTTATATCGCTTTGGAATGAGCACCTACGGTACTTTCACAGTTTTTATGTCTTGTGTCTGGGACTGTAGCATCATAACTATTTTTGTACTTGTTTTATTTTATGTCTTTTGACAATTCAAAAGTGCCTGTAATTGGCCTAGTTGAAATAAACGATTTGATTTGATTGATTGATTGTTTAAAATCAGTGTTTAAACAGTTTTAAATACTTTTTGTGGCTCATGAGTCATGAATGTTTAGAAAATGAAAATAAATTAATATTTAGGAGTCTAAACAGCTTGATATAAAACCATTTGAGTTACACTAATGTAATACTAATGCTGTGTTATATTTTTGAACTTTTGTGGATATTTAATTAAATAATACTAAATTAAAGTAAATTAAACATGAGATGTTTTTTTTCATTGATCGTTTTTTCGAAATATTTAATTACTACAGCGAATTTGAAAAGATCTTGTCTAGAAATGAGCGTTAGCGTAAGTTTAGACTTCGACAAAATTTTAATTTCTTTTTTAAATTTATATGTCAAATTAATTTGAAATAGTGTTCGAAACTGCTATTTGTTTTATAAAACTTAAAAAAAAAGTTTTTATTTACAACCCTGTAATTAAATGTCCGCAAAGCAGCAAGCAATTATATGAATTATTGCTCAATAATATAAACTAGTAATTTATCTATACATATAATAAAATGGTAGGAAAGTGAAAACTGTACATTTAATATTTTTTTAAAAGAATACTTGAGGTGTGATCTACAATCGATACCGAAGCCAAAAATATAGTTTTTAGAATTTTTGTCTGTTTGTCTGTTTATCTGTTTGTCTGTATGTATGTCCGGGATAAACTCAAAAAGTACTGGACGGATTTGAATGATTCTTTTTTTGTTGTATAGGTATTAAGTCTGGCCAACATATAGGCTATAATTTATCTTGAAATCTTGAACACCTGGTGCAGAACCGCAACAGACCAGCTAAACTGTAAGAGATACAAAAATGGTGCCATTGCAAATATTGTTCCACGTGATGAGTATTTTCTGCTGGGAGAATAAATTTGAAGATCTAGAACACCTGATGTGGAACACCAAGAGCCCAGCTACACTATAACATATATAGGAATGTCGTCTTAGCAAAGTTGTTCAGCCTGATGAGCACTCTCTGTTGACGTATAAAAACTGAAGATCTAGAACACCTGATGTGGCACACCAAGAGCCCAGCTACACCATAACATACGTATATATAGGAATGACGTCTTAGTAAGAGTTGTTCAGCGTGATTAGCACTCTCTGTTGATGTATAAGATTGAAGATGCCTTATGTGGGACACCAAGAGCCCAGCTTCACTATCTATATCTATACATATAATAAAATGGTAGGAAAGTCAAAACTGTACATTTTTACCGAAAATTGAAACGGGGCGATCAAAGCGCAGTTTTTAGTATTTATTTGATGAGAATCGGTTCATAAATAAAAAACATATGTTGATTTAAAGAATCGCAGAGAATAATTTGGGATGAAATATGCATTGTCGTCAAGTTCAATTCGATTGACGTAAGTATGTATTCTTCATTTGTTTATCATGTCATTCATGACATACATAGCGATTACTATACATGCGTGTTTGAGGAAAGGGTAAATTCTGCGAAAGGTACATTTCGCGAAATGGAACATTCCGCGAAAGGTACATTCCGCGAAAGGAACATTTTGCTACCTGTGGACATTTTGCGAAAGGAACATTTTGCGCCTGAGCCCTATTTTGAAGAATTTGGCAGCGGAGTGCATGGTTTAGCGGATGGTCGAGTTCCAGGTTCGATTCTTATCTGTTTTTTTTTGTCTATATCAAATAATAGCCACACTATACTTTTTGTAAATAGAAACGATACTAATTTTAAATTAAGACGATACGCGTTTTCGTCTCCGCACTTGCGAAGCTGCATACAATCGTTATGAAGCTCGCGCGGCAGTATGTCGCTAACAAAGCAAGATGCGTAATTTATTTTTGTTTTAACAATAGACACTACGTTTAAAATCACAATCGACCTAGACAATACTGAAACACCAACGTGTTCGGTGTCACGAAACTGTGACAAAGCAAAGATATTTTAGGATTGTAATGTAACCGTTTTGCCCTGGGGTCTGGAGGCGACTTCGCTTTAGCGCGTCTGGCGCATGGCGAAACCCCGCTGCCTCGACAAGTCGAGGCGCGGCGGGTAGAGCTCCCGCGCGCTCCTGGGCAGTTTGGACGGAGCGACTGTCGCAGCCGAGGTCCGGGCACGCCCCAATCGCAGCGTAGCAAGTAAGACCTCTCTTTAAGGAGTGGCTGGATATAGGCGTCACGGCGTCCAGACCTACCGCCTGACGCAGGTCCTCACCGGACACGGAAGTTTCGAGAGGTACCTGTGTCGGATAGGGAAGGAAGAAAATCCTGGGTGTCACCACTGCGAGAATCGCCCGGAGCACACGGTGCAGGACTGCACCGCTTGGGCAGAGCACCGTCGTGTCCTCACGACGGCGATAGGCGGAGACATCTCGCGCCCGGCATTGGTCGAGGCCATGCTGCGGGGCGAGACGGAGTGGGAAGCAGTCGCCTCCTAAGAAGCAGTCATGCCAGCGAAGGAGGAGGCGGGATGCATGAGGGAGAGGACAGCGTCCACCTCACAACCCAGCTGCAGTGGTAGACGCCCACGGCCACGGACATCGCTAGACGATCTCCGACCACCGTAGGCGCGGGCATGCGGGCGGCGAGTAATGGGCGACTCGCTTTCTGACCGTGGACCAGGCCCGGGTCGACGGCGCGTTGTGTTCCACGCGCGCCTCCAAGAGTGTCAGCGCAATGACGGGCCCCTCCCCCTTAGAGCCTGCATTACACAGAAATTCTCACTGGGTGTGACTCAGAGGAGACTACATTGATACCGCGAATACCACTCATCCCCAACAATTTCCCTTTCCAGTTCAAACGCACACATTTCCCGGTAACCGCCTACTTCGCGATAACCATAAATAAGTTCCAAGGACAGACCCTGAAGGAAGCTGATGTCAACCTAAGGTCCAACTGTTTTTCCCACGGCCAACTATATGTCACACGCTCACGTGTCAGTAATGCTGACCATCTTTTTATATTTAGCACCAGAAGGAAAAACTACTAATGTCGTACATAAAGTGTTGTGTCTGGAAGTTTTCATTTCCATTTTTTATATATTTTTTTAAGTATTTTTATTTTTTTTCGAAATATACTTTTTACTGTCTGACGTGAATCTCATTCAAATATCTCTAATTTACACCCTTGATAACAAACTTTAAAGTGGGAAATGAGGCACCCTCACTTTCTCAAAAAATTAAAAAGAGAATATTGATATAGGCGCCATAAAACCAAATACTACGCGAACGAAGTCGCGGGCAACAGCTAGTTAGCTATAAAAACCTTCGGTTGGTAGCTATTTGCGATGTTTTCCTTAAGGTTTATGTGTTTAAAGGCAATAAAATAACAATTATCTATATAATCAATTAATTCTAACTAGCGACACGCCCCTCGGTTTTACACGTGTGCAATTGTAGATGCCTTTTCCCAATTATGTTATGGTCTGCTTCCAGTCGAACCAGATGCAGCTGAATATCAGTATTTTACATGGAGCGACTGACTATCGGACCTCCACAACACAGTAACTAGGTAATACGATACCCCATGGTAAGACTTGGTTGTCAGAGTCTCGAACTTCTGACTTACAGTACACCTCTCAATATATTTGTATAAAGAATCTATGTACAAAATTTCAAAGCTATAAGCTTGTTATGTTACCTGGGGCCCAATTCTGCTAATTTAAAAATGGCTCAATTGAATATCAATTGGATCTCAGTAGCAGTTTTAACTACATTTGGTATTCTGCTACTAATTTAAGACCAATGGTTTTCCAGTGACATTCCATTGAACTGCTATCAGAATATTTGCTAGTCTGCTCTTCAATCGTGTTACAATTGTAAATCGATTGTGGACTTTATCGGTATTCTACTCTTATTTGACGTTTATATAACATTTATGTCAATGGATAATCGGTGTCAATTTCGCTATTGTTGTACGATTACATTAACAATAGATAATCTTAGGATTTTACAAGTCACTAAGAAAAATTATTAAAAAAATTACTGTTCAACTGAGAGTCAATTACACTTACACTACGACTCCATTACGACTCTATTGAGATCACATACAAGTTTTTGCAGAATACCAAATTTGGTCTAATCGTAATGGAGTCGTGATTGAATCTCAATTGAATATCAATAGCATGTGAGTTAAATAAAATTAGCAGACTTGAGGCCCTGCTTGTCCATTCAAAAACATGATCATTTCACGGTCGGTACCCCCGCTTAACTCGCGCCTTCTCTGTTGTAAACTAATTGATAATAGTTTGGCAATACGTACCTTCTTCTTCTTCTTTGTGCCCTTATCCCATTCTACTTGGGGTCGGTGCAACACGTTTTCTTCTTCCATTCTCCCCTATCAGACGTCACAGTATCATTTACTCCTTTTTCTTTCATATCATTCCTTAGACAATCCATCCATCATTTTTTTGGCCTTCCTCTTCCTCTCCATCCATCAACATTCATACTCATCACTCTCTTAGTCACATGGGTGTCATCCCTCCTCATCACATGTCCATACCAAGATAGACGATTCCCTTTCATTTTTTCTGTAACAGGCGCCACTTTCAAACTTCCCCTTATAAACTCATTCCTTACTTTGTCCATTCTTGTCACTCCACACATCCATCTCAACTTCCTCATCTCCGCTACATGCAATCGTTTCTCATCCATCTTTTTCACCTAACCGTACTAATTTGGAAATGTGATTGTTTTGTAATTTACAGGTGACATTTAATTAAAACATTTTTGGAAATATACATCATACAATCATCATACAATTTGGATATATACATCGATGTGCAATATACACCAAACGGATTCATGTAGGCCACATTTTAAAAATTTAAAGGTACTAACTCTTCCTTGTATATACATATATGAAACTACTGTATTCGTAAAGTCACACCCGAACTTATTTAAATTTTGCACTAGGGCCAGACACAGGGAAATGGTGCAAACAGTGGCCAGTAAAACCAAACTATTGCACCAAAGTATCTTTTGTATGGGACCACGTATATATAACAATCTTCCACCGCCTTTCAGATCTATGAGCGATATTAAAACATTTTAAAAAAAACTCAACGAACTATTGATAAGCAAATGTTACTACTCAGTCACAGAATTTTTAAATGACAAGACACTGAAACAGCCGGTTTATTACAACAAACTATTATAGATACTAATAAACTATGAAGTGACATTGTGTAATTGTTATTAATTCAGAATTTCAAATATTATTTTTTACTATTATCTATCAAGCTTATTAATCTGACATAACATTTAATAATATAAAAATTTTAATTTGTATTGCATGACAATTTGATAAATTTATATTATGAATTTTGTATGCCTAAACGGCGGGACATAGCAGATTTTACCTGTAACCAATACAACATCTTATGTACCTATGATCCACAATAAATGATTTGAATTTGAATTTGAATTTGAAAAATATAACATGGCGTAAAAATTATTGGAATTGATTCAGTTAACTGATTCTGAACAAACTAAATTCAGGTTTCGCATAAAAAAATAATGTTGTCAATGATTTCAAAAGGAAGGTTACGCCCATGCAACATTTTGCCTAAACCTACTTCATGCAAGCAAAAAGTAGCGCCATCTATGATCAATCATACGAACTACGTTGCTTAAATCGATTACGTAACCTGAGAGTTGTCTGAGTTGCTTTGGCCCGGGACTGACAGCTGGCGGCCAAAATAACTGGTGCCATTTTCGTTGTTTGGTTGAGCCAGTCCTTACGATATAAGTCAACTAGCTATTCCCAGCGGCTTCGCTCGCTCCCACCCCCCCCTCCTGAATTTTCTTTGCTATAAACCTCACGGAGCCCGAGACCTTTCCAAAGAATGCAAAACCGTGGAAATCGGTTCGTGCGTTCTGGAGTTATAGCGTCAGGAAGGAAAACCCGACTTATTTTTATAAAGTAGATGAATGTTGTGGATATTGTAACTTGGCTCACCGAATGTCATTGCAAGGGCTGTCTTTCCAGTGAGGTAGGTGGTCCAATCCATTGATCTTGTCCATGTATCCAAATCTGTCCATTTGCGTTAGTCCCGTGTACATTGTTGATACTTCGTCTAGGGTGCCGTTTCGCTGTGAAAAAAATAACAAAATAAATAAAGGTTTATATTAAACTTAACTTACCCCATCATCATCATTATATCAGCCGTAGGACGTCCACTGCTGAACATAGGCCTCCCCTTTAGACTTCCAATAGGACCGGTTGTAAGCGGCCTGCATCCAGTGTGATCCTGTGACTTTCATCAGATCGTCTGTCCACTTTGTGGATGGATGTTTCACGCTGGTGCGTGGTCTCCAAAGTTACCGACATAGCCCAACGAATTAGCAAGTTGAAATGGCAGTGGGCAGGTCATATAGCACACAGAACTGATGGCCGATGGGGCCGTAAGGTTCCAAAAATCACTTTCTATTGCCAACATAAATAATATATCATCCGCCTAGCCTTTTCCCAACTATGTTGGGGTCGGCTGCCAGTTTATCCAGATGAAGGTAGCTGAATATCATTAAGTAAGACTGCTAGTCATTAGGGCTTTTGACTGACAGTAAAAATCTACAATTGACAGCCGGGACCAACGGCTTTACGTGCTTCTAGATTCACGGAGGAATCTCCCTATCCCTATGATAGATGGTCACCCATCCACAGACCAACCTCGGTAACACACGCTTGATACGAGCTACAATGTCTTCTGACAAATGAAATCCCAAATGTAACTTTTTAATATACTCGGATATACTTCATATCATAAATATGGGTTGCTGTAAGTTGGCCACAAAGTTAATTCGCCACAGTTTTGTAAAGACCATACATTGAAAGTAAATTCGCCACATGCATAAAATTCATATGTAAATTCGTCATAGGTAACGTCTGAGTAATAGATTCAATTCCTTTCAAGATATTTTCAAAGTATATCACAAATTTTAAAACATAAGATTAAGAGACTGATGGGTATGAAAGTTGATGGAAGTAGAAGCAAAAGAAAAGATGGATAGATTGTGTGATATGAAAGAAAAAGGAGTAAACGATACTGTGACGTCTGACAGGGCGCCGACCACAAGTAAAATGGGATACGGGCAGGAAGGTCAAAGTTTATACGTTGTGCTGAGATTATATTAAAACTAGTGTAACGTAATGAATGTATTTAGTCACGACCTCCTTCATAAGGTAACATCTAGATCTGTTATATAATACTTACTGCTAATAGTAATCCCATCTGGCTGTTAGGTCTCTTTCCTTTCGGGTAGAAAATATGAGCCAAAGTCACTAGTGGGTCGTCGTATCTGAGGACAATAACACATATTTAATAATAATAATACTCCACAACTATCACACAACGCCATCTAGTCCCAAGCTAAGCAGAGCTTGTGTTATGGGTACTAGACAATTGATAAACATACTTATATATTTCTAAATACATACGTATCATAGATAAATTACACCCAGACACAGAACAAATGATCGTGCTCGTCACACAAACATTTGTCCTGAGTGGGAATCGAACCCACGACCTCCGGCATAGCAGTCAGTGTTACTAACCACTGGACCAACAGGACTGTCTGAATTAATAAAGGTCGAATCATCAAAAATTCCCTAAAATAAATGTGTGGCGAATTATAATTATTATCATAAGCCTGTGTGGTCCCACTGCAGAGCAAAGCCCTCATCCCTCTTTCCACATTTCACGATCTAGGCCAGTCCTATATGAATGAGTCCAGCTTTCCCACCATCTCCTGAGCCTGCCACGTTGTAACCTAACCTGGATAGTCCTCGTATAACCTGATCTACATTTAATGTCTGAACTTTAAAAGAGACTATGACCTCTGAGTTTGATTCAGCTGTTTCTTCTCAGAGTAATCAGGTACAAAACACCGGCCTGTCCTAGTTTTATGAAGAGACGTGTAAAGGTTTTGATATAACCTACTTGTAAAATAAACATATCGTATCATATCATATCATATCATATCATATCATATCATATCATATCATATCATATCATATCATATCATATCATATCATACCATATCATATCATACCATATCATATCATATCATATCATATCATATCATATCATATCATATCATATCATATCATATCATATCATATCATATCATATCATATCATATCATATCATATCATATCATATCATATCATATCATATCATATCATATCATATCATACCATATCATATCATATAATATCATATCATATCATAATATATCATATCATATCATATCATATCATATCATATCATATCATACCATATCATATCATATCATATCATATCGTATCATGGTAAGTCATGTCATGTGGCGCAGACGCTAAATTTAGATTTTAGCGTTAGTTTATGTTGTATATTCGTATCCATACCCGTGTCTTCGTTAACGGACTTAGAAAGTAGACTGAAATACTAACCGTCTTTACCACAAGAAAGATAAACTTCTGTTGAATACTTATCTAAAAAACTATCAACGTCAAAACTAAATTTCTCGTTGACATAAGGGTAGTTTTGCAGTTACACTTTTTTATTTAGACATGCGTTCAACAGCTGTTTATCTTTTTGTGGTAGGGCGGTTAAACTTTAAAAATGTCTTACCCAAAAACCAGTTCTTCAGCAGTGACGTGAACGAATGGTTTCGCTCTATCTCGGTAGGTGATGGCCAGACCTGACACCAGCAGGTTGAACACCCAGCTCGCGAGGTTTGGAGAGAAGGAGGTTACAGTCTGTAACCAAAGAAAGATGGATTAATTTTACTGTTACAGATTTAAACACACAGCGATTAAAATTGAACATGCTAAATAGCTTCACCGCGGCAGTCTCCGAGTGCCACATGTATTTTTTTTCTTTTGAAACGTGAACCAAAATTAACGAAGATAGAAGACACTTTAAAAATTGCTAATACGTCCCAAGCAAGATCAGTTTTTACTTCTGATGTCACATGCGAATTTTGATGCGTTGTCTTTGTAAATATGCATTAATTCAACAAAATGAAAGATTTTTCGGTATTTCAACCTCATCTGCCTGCCTTTTCCCAACTATATTGTGGTCGGCTTCCAGTCGAACCAGATGTAGCTGAATATCAATATTTTACATGGAGCGACTGACTATCGAACCTCCACAACCCAGTAACTGGGTAACACGATACCCCATGCTAAGACTGGTTGTCAGACTTTTAGAACTTCTGACTAAGGAAGCTTGCCCAATGACGCGAATCGTGCGATTTGCAAGTTTTACTAACTAAAAATAAAAATCGTCCTTGCCACTACGATATAATGATGCAATTCGACTGACTTACGTCGTCGTGGCGAGCGTATTTTGTTTTTCATCTATCTATAGAAAACCGCACGTTTTATGTCATATGTCGTAGTGGTAAGGATGATTTTCACTTGTAGTTGGAATCGGTCGAATTGCGTCGCATCACGTCGCATCACGACTGTCAAACATCAACTCACCAGTAAGGGAATGTTAGGTACCACCAACTTCTGGTTCTTGTCCACGGACATCTCGGGCACAAAGCGAAGGATCTTGTTGTGTTGGTACGTCACTGTGTCGTTGTCGTGGAATTTTATGTTCACTTTCTCCATGTCTTCCCTGTAACAGAAGGAGGGGGCGTTAGTAAGAGGGTAGATCATTGGCAGAGGTGTTTATTAGGCTGGAAGTGCTGATGCGAGAGAGCAGTTTATCGGCCCTGACTTACGAGTTGGACGTCATAGGTTCGAACTCAGTTAAACGCATTACTTTATGTAATTTATTTCATCACCACTGCTCTCAAAACGGTGAAGGAAATCATCATGAGGAAACCGGCATGTCCTAGAACCAAAAATTCGAAGACATGTGACATCTACCACCCCGCACTCGCACGTCTATACGATATGTGCGAAGTCTATTGTGAGGGCCCAACTGGCGTCAACACATACTTGACCAAAAATAGAAATAATTATGCCAAAATTGTTATCAACAAAAAAGAGGTAAAGGTTCCTAAGATAGCTTTCCCGCATGTCTTATGGATGCGGATTGCCATCTGTTGGCCGGCCAATTTAAAAGAAAGACCCTGTATAATTAATAATAATAATATTCCACAACTATCACACAACGCAATCTAGTCCCAAGCTAAGCAGAGCTTGTGTTATGGGTACTAGACAACTGATAAACATACTTATATATTTCTAAATACATACATATTATAGACAAATTAAACCCACCCAGAAACATTTGTCCTGGGTAGGAATCGAACCCACGACCTCCGGCATAGCAGTCAGGGTCACTAACCACTAGACCAACAGACTTGTCAATTGACAAGAATTGGCAGATCCTAAGTTCCCCCATAAAGTGGTCACTAGGAGGTGTTGTCGAGCATGTGTGGATGGCGAGTAATGGGTGACTTGCCGTCCGATCATGGACCACGCCCGTGTCGACGGCGCGTCGTGTTCCACGCGCGCCTCAAAGAGCTGTCAGCAATCTGACGGGGATTATAGGGCCAAAGCCTGTCGGGGTCGCGGGACTGTCTCATCAGGTGACGGTGACCCAGGAACTTTAAGGGCTATTGAAAGATCACCGTGGATTTTAGTCAGTACAAGTCTGACAGTCCCTCCCGTCCCGCCCTGGGTGGGAGGACTCATTTGATTATTTTACGACAATAAAAAAAGGAGATTCTGTCATCGCGCACATATCATTTAGAAGAACTAATATGTCAAAGGGTAAATGATCTATTCCCATCCAATACCGAGAGCTAATAAATACCATTTGGTATTAGTTTATTTCCGAATTTGTTTTCTATTCCCAACGAGTACCACATTTCAAAACCAATACCAAAACAAGTTTGAAGAAATTAGGTACAGTCAGTTTCAGAAAAATTAAAATGCTTTGAGTGATTTTAATTAAGGTGTAAAAATGACCTACTACAGTTCCAAAGAACACCGACGATACCTTAAAAAGCCCGCTATACCATTTATGTTCAAACCTACCAAGGTAGCTCAACGGAGCCCCGCTTTGCGGGGCTCCTATTTCTGTTTGCAAGGTTTAAAGTAACCCGACCTCACTTCGCTCGCTCTTGCATTGATAGTGTGTAAATTGTGTAGCTGAGTGTACAAAAAGTCACGTTTTGGTATTCGTTAGTAATAGATTTTTTATTAAAAAAAAATGTGGTACTCGTTGGGAATAGAAAATAAATTCGAAAATAAACTAATACCAAATGGTATTAGCTCTTGGTATTGGATGGGAATAAAATCAAATCAAAATCAAAATAGCTTTATTGTTTCCATGCACAAGATATACAATTAGAAAATTAAATTAAAATTAAAAATAATCAATTAAGGATAATCACACAAATTCAAGCTTAAAAAAAAATAAAAAAATTAATAAATTAAAATAATCAGTGAATTTGACAATTATTAGGAATAGTAATTAATAGTATTTGTAAAATTCATTTCTACAAGCCTACGGTAATATAATAATAAATAATTTAATAGGTATTAAGTCAAACAATAACAATATAATTAAGTTCCATGCATGGACCCCTCTCGGGTAAAAGCCTCCTCCAAAGAGACAAGACAGAGACATCTGGCCCTCTTTGGATGGGAATACACCGGGTAAATTAATAGAAAAATAAACATGTGCATACTAAACATTAGCTTACTACTATGATGTTTAAGAATGCTGATTGGCTGATAACAATTTGTACTATCGAATGTTTTCAGTTTCAGCATAGCCTTGTTTTGACCAGCCGTAACAAAGATTTTATTCTTTTTAAAAAAACATGTAACAAAGATGTTATGAGTTAGCCGTTAAAGTAGGTAATACAATTGTTACTATGGAAACAACCACTATATTGCGTAAGATGCGGTTTATAAAGAATAATTGCTATTAGTTTAAAAACTAAAAAACACGCTTTTAGTACGCACTAAAAATTACAATCTTCGTAATCCTCTCGTCGAACCTTATTGATGGATACCCATGACATGGTAAGAATTTGGTAAGAAAATGTCATTTCGCACTATTTTCAGCAAACCCTTTCATTTTATACCTAAATCATAGGGCTGCATTTGAAATAGCCAAGGTACGACCGCCATGTTGGATTTAGGTCACGTGATATTTTTATTCGTATCGTATCCCATTCAGCAAACCCATTTTTTTTTAGCGTGGTAAAATCATCAAATGAGTCCTCCCACCCCGGGCAGGGCTGGAGGGACTGTCAGACTTGTACTGACTAAAATCCACGGTGTCCTTCAATAGCCCTTTATGTTCCGGGGTCACGGTAATGAGATAAGTCCCGCGACCCCGGCAGGCTTCGGCCCTCTAGAGAGGGGGCCCCGTCAGAGAGGGGGCCCCGTCATTCGAGGGTGCATTTCAAATAGCCAATTCGCCATCTTTTATGTTCGCCATGTTGGATTTAAGTCACGTGACTATTTTTTTCGTATTCCTGACAGCAAACCCTTTCATTTGATACCCATATCATGGGGATGGATTTCAAAAAGCCAGTCCGCTATCTTGGGGCGGCCGCCATATTGGATTTGTAATGACGTTTCTTAGCTAGTCATGTATTGTCTCCAGAACTCAGAGCGTGTGCAAAATTTCATCCTAATCGAAGACCGGGAAGTGGGTCAAATTAAGTTTCCAAGATTTTCTTACATCCATACAAGTGAAGCTCCTGAACATAGGCCTCCTCCTTAGAACGCCATGCCGAACAACAATTCGCCACTTGCATCCATCGGTTGCCCGCGACCCTCACGATGTCGTCGGTCCACCTAGTGGTCGCCTACCTACGCTGCGTCTTCCGGTCCGTGGTAGCCATGAGAGAACTTTTCTTCCCCATCGGTTGTCAGTTCTACGAGCGATGTGGCCTGCCCATTGCCACTTCAACTTGCAATTTTTACGAGCTATGTCGGTGACTCTGGTTCTCCGCCTAATATGCTTGTTCCGGATTTTATCCCGCAAAGAAACTCCAAGCTACTTTATACCAATTTACGTTTTTAATACGAGAATACTTTAGGTATACCAAATTACCTTTTTAAAGAAGCAATAAACTGTCAGATGTTATCATATTAATGCCTTGAACTCGAACAACTTTAGGCTAATGAGGGTCAGAAGAAGATATTCAAATTGTTATCAAGATTTTGAAAACAAAGCATTGAATGTGACTTTTTTACAAAATATAAAACAAAGTCGCTTCCCTGTGTTTGTGCTTACGCTAAGGATCTTTTAAACTACGCAACGGATTTTGATGCGGTCTTTTTTATTAAATAGAGTGATTCATAATAAAGATTCTGGTCATGTCTGCCGCAGAACCGACGAAAGGTTGAGTAGGAAGGTTCTCGAATGGAGACCGCGTGTAGGTAAACGTAGGGTGGGACGTCCCCCAGCAAGATGGACCGATGACCTGAAGAAGGTAGCTGGCAGTGGCTGGATGAAAAAAGCAGGAGATCGTGCGTTGTGGCGCTCCCTAGGAGAGGGCTATGTCCAGCAGTGGACTGCAATAGGCTGAATGATGATGATGATAAGAAAGATTTATATGTATAATTTATGCAGATTAGGACATGACCGAAGCCGGGGCGAGTCACTTCCCGCTACCGCTTACCTCGTTAAAAACAAAAGAAAATAGGGTGGTAATGAACTTTGTAAAGCCTCCTGCAGACACACGCGATTAATCGCGCGGGGCGACATGTCGCGGTCCATTCGCAGTATTTTTAGAGTGGAAATTAGCTTGGCTCGTTGTCGCTGCGCGATTAATCGCGTGTGTCTGCAGGAGGCTTAATAGAACAACCTGTTAAAAGTAGGTAACTTATTTAATTAAAATAAATTAGACGGAATTTAGCAATTAGACGGAAAAGCGGCAATCCAAGTAAACAATAAGCGAAAAATGCTCCTACAAAAACTACTGAACCAAACTGAATGAAATTTTAATGGGACCACATGGAAAGTATACTGCATCGAAAGAATCACACAAATCAGACCAGAAACCACTGATCAATTAGCGCACATACAAAAAAAAATACACCGACCGGTTTGAAAACCTCCTCCTTCGTGAAATCGGTTAAAAATACCGATTGTTCACACAATCACAGTACCGTATAATTTCATCACTGCATTGGCAAATCATGTGTCAATATTTGATCAGCGATTTTCTCCAAAACCAAAGTTGGTTATGTAATAAAGTGATGCATAATATTATACATACGTTGTATTTCGTACTCTGGCAAGAAAGAGATAGAGATATATTTCTAGTTCTTTTAAAGTAGAGGCCTCTTAGCATTATCTTCATCAGCCTATAAATGTTCCCACTGCTGGGGCACAGGCCTCTCTGTGAGAGGGAGTGGGCCGAAATCCACCCCGCGGTCCTAGTGCGGGTTGGTAGATGTCACAAGTCCTCAAATTTTTGGTTCTAGGACATGCCGGTTTCCTCACGATGTTTTCCTTCACTGTTTTGAGAGCACTGGTGATGAAATAAATTTCAAAAAGTAATGCACCTGACTGGCTTTGAATACACCACCTATATTTTACTTCGTAAGTTAGAATCGTTTTTTTTTATCGTGGTAAAATCTTCAAATGAGTCCTCCCACCCATGGCGGGGCGAGAGGGACTGTCAGACTTGTACTGACTAAAATCCACGGTGACCCTTCAATAGACCTTTACGTTCCCAAGTAAAAAAAGCCGTCTCAAAGAGCAATCGTAGCGTTCAGCGATGAGCTTTCTTCTATAGAAGCATGGCTGGTCCTTGGTCGGACGGCGAGCTACCCATAACTGGCTGCCCGCAATTTAATACTGGGTGTAAGGGACAGCCCTCCGCAAACTTTCAGGGCTTGCTCAGTAGACGAAACTGAACAATCTCTCTCAGTATACATCACGAAATTAATATTTATCAACATTAAGGAACCCGTTTTGAACATAAAGAAAAATGTGGGTCAAATAACTCAAACACAATCTATTTGTGTGTCTCTATATTGACAAATTACAATATTACCTTGAACCAACAAATGTATCATTTAATATTGAATTAACACAGATTCAGCTGCAGCCAAGGTCGACCTGTGGATGGGTGATCGTTTATTACATAATGAGGTTCCCTCGCGTCTCGGAAAAGTTATTTTACACTTTTTTGTGTCTGTTTTTGAAGTGGGTTACATAAATAATAGTACATTGTTGTACAAGGCGTGAAAGTTACTTATTTACGTCCCGAGACGGGGTTTGGCGCCCGTAACGTAGTGAGGGCGCTAATAGTTCTAGAGACTAAATAAGTAATTTACCCGAGGTAAACATTGTGCTTTTCATTACGAATACGAGGAAAGTAAAATTAACAACATACCTATATTAATAGCTTAAGAAAAAATGAGTATATCGGATTGTCACTTTGCCGCATATATTAATTTTTTTTTTAAAATTTTGTGCTGTGGTCGTCCAGCTATACAGAGAGGAGGCGTGAGGGAGAGGACAGCGTCCACCTCACGACCCAGCCGCCGCGGGAGACGCCCACGGTAACGGACGTCGCAAGACGATCTCCGGCTACCGTAGGCGCGGGCATGCGGGCGGTGGGTTATGGGTGACTTGCCGCATCATGGACCAAGCCCGGGTCGACGGCGCGTTGTGTTTCACGCGCGTCTCAAAGAGCTGTCAGCAATCTGACGGGGCCCCCTAAGAGGGCCAAAGCCTACCGGGGTCGCGGGACTGTCTCACCTGGTAACCGTGAACCTGGTACGTAAAGGGCTATCGAAGGACACCGTGGATTTTAGTCAGTACAAGTCTGACAGTCCCTCCCGCCCCACTTTGGGCGGGAGGACTCATTTGATGATTTTACCACACAAAAAAAAAAGATATATCACAGAAAATCCATAGAGATATACTCCTTGGAATGGGCATCTACGGTACTTTCAGTTTTTATGTCTTGTGACTGGGACTGTAGCACCATAACTTTGTAGTGTTTAGTTACATTTAATTTTTCTTTGACAATTCAAAAGTGTCTGTAACTGGCCTACTTAATTAATGCTTTGATTTTAGATTTTGAATCATCAGCCGTGAGGCTTCCACTGCTGAACATAAGCCTCTCTCTTAGACCTCCACGCCGAACGACAATTCGCCACTTGCATCCATCGGTTGCCCGCGACCCTCACGATGTCGACGGTCCACCTAGTGGGAGGCCTATGCTGTGTCTTCCAGTCCGTGGGTGGTCGCTACTCGAGAACTTTTCTTCGCCATCGGTTGTCAGTTCTACGAGCGATGTGGCCTGCCCATTGCCACTTCAACTTGCAAATTTCATGAGCTATGTCGGTGACTCTGGTTCTTCGCCGAATTTCCATGTTCCGGATTTTATCCCGCAAAGAAACTCCGAGCATAGCTCTTTCCATTGTTCGTTGAGTGACTCTTAGTCTCTCTAAAAGGCCAGCAGTCAAAGACCACGCCGTTGTATACGGGTTCCGTTTTTTCTTTCGAGTTATGGAACCCTAAATAGGACCAGCTCGATGCTTCAGCTCTCCAATAAATAATTAGTATATATCCTTCACCTCAAATTGGGTCCCTCATTATCTTTGGTATGACGTCTGTCAAAAGTGTAAACGTCAATGAGTATTTAAGTAGGCGTGTCTATGGTACCAACAATTACCCCATGATAATGTTGTACAGTTTGGACTTTGTCACTGTGTGACATCTGGGGTTCAAACGGGTGACCTTTACCTATGATACGCGCGTACGTGCGTCAGGACTGTAACTACTGAGCCGTTAGGCCGCTTGTATACGTCCGCTTTTTTCTCCGGACAACGAACCGTTTTTTAACAACGCGAACAATTTACGCCGGACAGATGTCCGGTGCATGTACACACTTTCATTATAAACCATACACCACCGCGAAACCGGCGAAAAAAACGGTCCGTTGTCCGGTGAAAAAAACGGACGTATACAACCGCCCTTACTATTTTTTTTTCTTTTTTTAACGTGTTAAAATTATCAAATGAGTCCAGGGTGGGGTGGGCCTGACTGTCAGATTTGTACTGACTAAAATCCACGGTGTCCTTCAATAGCTCTTTACATTTCAGGGTCACCTTTACAGTTAGGTAACCCCTGATGCGACAGTCCCGAAACCCCAGCACATTCAAATTGTTTTTGCATGCTACATGCAATCCAACGACCATTTATATCTAGACGCCTCATGCACGGGACGGAGTACACCGTTCTGATTGGCTGACTCAAGGTCAGTGCGACGAGGGGACTCACAGGAGTGGTCGAGTCACGACGGTTATAAGACTTTTTTACCTAATGTGTTGACAGACATCGGTCGCTCGGCATCGGTGATTAGGATTCTAGATATAAATGGTCGTTAATGCAATCGTTACTCGTTATAATGTTAGTACCTACCTAAATAAGAAGTAATTTAATAAAAATAAAGATGAGTAAGAACTAAAATTGATATGATATTTAATATAATAACATATTACATTACTAAGGTCTCATCACGGCTGGCTGCAATACATAATTAATATTAAAATCATTGCCACTACATAATATCTTTGACCATGGTCTGTCACGGATCGTCTGACATCTTAAATTCTACGACTGGTCTACCGGAAAATAACCCTGAGGAATACCGCAGTGGATAGAGGTCACATGCTTAAAAATAGTTTACATTTATCTATGTATAATTAGTTATATCTTGTAACTAGTCTATTATCTATGTGAGCGAAGACGCGGGGGAGGCTAGTACTATCCCGCCCAATTTCTAAGGGAGGTTTGCTGACGCCACAATTATTTATTTATTTTACTATTTATGCACACACAATATACTAGTACAACACAGGATAATTATATCCTCATGCACGCTATTTCAATACTTGCACACTTTGAATTTGATATTTTAAGTTTTTTCAAAGTCAAAGTCAAATCATTTATTCCAATTAGGCCATCATACATAGAGGCACTTTTGAACGTCGATTATTAAAATTAAAGGAAATAGGAAGGGATGGGATTGATTCTACACCCATTCGCAAAGGTAGGTTTGTATGGAGAAGAATGGGCAAGAAACTCCATACTTACTCTTTTTCAAATATGTTTCACAATGTTTTGAATTAACAAATTGTAAATTGCTCAGATGGCTCTCTTTTGCAAAATAAAAAATAGATTCAATGTCAGCCGCCCGGCCCCACAGTAGAATTCCGTACGACATAATGCTGTGAAAGTAGCTGAAGTAAATCAAGCGCGTCAAACCAGCTTTTCATACCAAAATAGGTCTAATAAGATTATAAAGATAATATTCACTATAGAAAACTATCCCCATCCACGGTAAACTAGGAGTGTAATATAATAGAATGTAACTACAATGATAATGTTATGTCGAGAAGTACTTTGTTTAGTAGGTAATGCAAAAACCTTTTGAGAACTTAGCAACAAGAGCGAGCGAAGCGAGCTCGAATTTTTTTACACCTCTCCATGAACATGAATAAGTTTAGTTTTGTAAAGGTGTCAGAGCTTTCGAGGGAATTTGTAATAAAATAATTATATTTTTGGGCCGGTTTATGGCACCCCCCGAGACGTGATGCCCTAAACAATTGCTTAAGGGCGCATATTCTGAAAGTTGGCAACGTCGCAAATAGTTGTCAAATATTAACAAGTTTTAATTAATTCAGCAATGTTACTGCATGGAAATAAAAAAATATGGCTCTGTAGTGCACTAAAACATTGATATAGGAATGCAATAATTAATACCGTAACACCGAATTTATAGTTTTAGATGTAAAAAACGAATTTGGAGACTTTTCAAATGGCTTTTTGTCACCTGAAACGGTTACAACATCAAATTCAGTGTTTTAATTGCATTCCTATATCAATGTTTTAGTGCACTACAGAGCCATATTTCTTATTTTCATACAGTGAAATTGCCAAATTAATTAAAACTTGTAAATATTTGACAGCTATTTGCGACGTTGCCAACTTTCAGAATATGCTCTCTTAATTTTCTTGTGGGTTAAACCGAAACTGGGGTCGCATTTGACAAAATAAAAAAACATTTTGGGTGTGGGTCGAAATTCTAAGTGTGTCGAGGAGTTTTTCTGAAAATCCTCAGCAATATTAATAAAGTCACAAGGTCACGAATAAGTCCTTCTAGGGCGTCTCTACGCCACTTGTCATCACGAGGTCATTAAATGGTTTTATTACCTAATAATTTGACACCTTGCCCTTTGACACTTCCATGCACATAAATAAATATATAATTCAAGATAAAGATGACTTCCTAGCCCTTTTAAATATGTAAATAACCTTCAGAAGTTAAAGTCCCATTAATTCCGGGTGATTCGTTTACGAGGTTGGCACACACAAACGGTTTTTCCTAGTAGGTAACTTTAATTAGTATTTGATGTTTTTTGGTTGTAATCTCAGTATTGTTAGTTTTTGTTACTTAGATTTATGTAATCTGTTGAGTAAAAAAGCCGACTAGGACCCACTCGCTTCTGAATCGGCGGGTCCGAATATGACCACATAATTTATTTTCTGTATTGGTCCACTGGACCCACTCAAAAACTATAAAAAACCGAAGATTTAAATAAATGGTTGATTAACGAGGGAAGAGACTGATACATAGATGATACAACAAACAGACAATCTGATTGTAAAAAATATTTACAATAAATACTAGCAACATACTGCAATTTTAATTACGCGATTTAAATTCACAGAGTGCGTACAGCTTTAAACAATTCCTATGTCATAGAATTCACTTCGGAGCATGTCAGTAATTGATCATATAGATTTTTTTCAGGATAAAAATCGCGGTGTGTTGTCGACCTTATAAATTCAAATTAATCATTCCAGCCAACTAGTCGACGCTTTTTGCCGACTATAGTCGTGGCCAACTAATCGGCTTTACCGACCATCCCTAATAATTCTGACTGAAAAAGTACCTTTTATGTTGAATCTACGAGTATGTAATCTGTGGAAAATGTACAGGGTGTAAGAGACATCGACGCACAAACGGATACCATGGGTCCAGAACATGATTCTGGATCACCCCGTGTTGGAATTATTCGTCGGTTTTTTCCTATTTTTTTTTTTGTTTTTTTTTTTTTTTAATATTGAGCCGCGCTTTAAGTACTGCAGGTAGGTACTGTGGTACTGGACACAGTATTTAGGTATACGATGACCTTTCATTATAAACATCTAAGAAACATCATTTCTAGTTTTATTTACATTGCTACTTTTAGTGAAAGTAGTGAATTAATTACTTTTTTATTAAAAATCTCATTGGGTTAGGTAAGAATAACGATTATGAACAGTCTAAAGTAAAAAAAGTCCAATTTTTTTTTTTATAATTTTGAAAATTAGGAAAAATCCGACGGAAAATTCCAACACGAAGGTGTCCAAAATCATGTCCTGGACCCATGGTATCCGTTTGTGCGTAGATGTCTCTTACACCCTGTATTTTATTTGTTGTTGTTGAATCAGCTTTAGAATTCTATGAGGTCAATATTTGACAAGCTTGATTGATTGTGACAGTACTTAAACAATAGTTATTAAAAAAAAAACGAGCTCCGCCCCTCACAGATGTCCGTTAGCTAACTGTGACCCTGGAACGTAAACGGCTATTGAAGTACACCGTGGATTTTAGTCAGTACAAGTCTGACAGTCCCTCTCGTCCCACCATGGTTAAGAGGACTGATTTAATGATTTTACCACGTTGAAAAAGGGTGATTTTTCCATCTGGGCGTGGATGGCTAAATCTCAAGGATTCTCGAGACTGATTTGTTGAAAACTAAAACTGTATTATTGGATTTTTGAAACATCACTGTTCAGCCAAAGAGCACACGACAGCAGACGACAATAGTTATCGCTCAGGAGTCACTAATACATTTTCAACTTTATACCCTAGCAGATAAAGTTGAAAATCTATTAAAGACTGCTGAGCGATAACGAACGAAACAAACGAAAACGATCTGTAAACTTCAATAGATTTTCAACTTAACGCGCTGGGGTATAAAGTTGAAAATGTATTAGTGACTGCTGAGCGATAACGATTGTCGGCTGCTGTTTGGCTAAAGGGCCAGGAACGCTCTTTAATTAAACTATCCGATGGTGTCGCTAACTAGGATCAAATTCTGGGAACTTTGATACTGCAAGACCTCGGAAATCCTCCCTCTCTCCTCTCTCCTCTGGGTGGATCGGATGGGATTGCCGGATTTGTCATACTGCTTTTATTATTAATTATTTTTAAACGCATTAACGCATGCGACGTGCATCTTAAAGATGATTTTTGAGGATAGAAAAATTCTGTTGCAAGTGGGATTCGAACCCGCGTCTTCTGGATAAGTACTCCAGACGCCTTACCAACTAGGCCATTGCAACACCACACCTGCAAGCTGAAATTCTCTATTCCTCGTTTGAACGCTTTACGGTAGCGTGGCGCCATCTCTTGGATTAGTGTTAAACTACTTCCATCCAACACGTTGACATTACAGCCAAATCAATGTTGTATAATGAGATAGCGTCTACCATACTTATTAATTGTTTTTAAACGCATTAAATTACTTATCCAGAAGACGCGGGTTCGAATCCCACTTGCAACTGAATCTTTCTTTCTTAAAAAATCATATTCCTTTCATGTCACCCACATTCATACATCTGGTCATACAAGCATACCGGTGCCGAGTACCTACTATGCATCTCATATTTAATTTTGTAGAACATACCATTTTTTTTTGTTAAGGCTTCTACAAAACGTATTAAAAATGAAAACTTAGCTAAATAATTGAACGAAAAAAAAGTTCTAACTCCAAATTCTTATAAAAAAAAAAATTGAAAACAAAAAATAATCTGTGAAAACGAATGTTCGTTACATACATACACTAAAGACTTCTTATAAAAAATAATCACATGTTTTATTTTTTTGTACAAAAAATGGAAACAAGTTTTTTTTTTGTAGTTTTTACTAGAAAAATAAAATGCCATCATTAGGTAGGCTTTAGAGTTTTTGTCATAATGTAATTATTATAACAATCAAAAATGATGATGTAATACATAATACCTATATTTACTAAAATATTGAATTGAAAGTTTTTATAGCGAAAACCCGTGAAAAGCACGTTATATTAGCTGTTTTTTAGATTCAGAGTTCCGTAGCAAGTAATACAATAAGTTTGTTTTTTGTCGCCTTTTTTACCGACTTCAAAAAAAAGGAGGTTATCAATTCGACCCGTATGTATGTAATATTATCAGAACTGCCCAGTTTTCATATATGTTAGTCTATATCAGCGTCTGAACAAATGTGCCAAATTTCATAAGTGTATGTATGTATGTATGTATGTATGTATGTGTGTATGTATGTATGTATGTTTTTATGTTTGTGCACGCATATCTCCGGAATTATAAGTTCCATTTAAGTAATTCTTTTTTTGTTGTACTAGGTATTGTTCAACTTAGGGTACACTTCAAGTTTCATCAAAATCGGTTCAGTAGTTTTAGAGATATGGATTTTTTTATGTTGTGACGGATTACAAGATTAGTGCATATGTAAGAAAATTTTGTATTTTACAAGAATTTGGGTTGAATATGTAATAAATAAACTAAAAAGGGTAAAATAAAATGCAATACGTCGCTGATAGTCCAATACCGCGTAACTAACACTGTAAAATACCGCGTAACTACACTTTCGCTGATTTTACAGGAGAGACAAAAAACTAATTTTCTAAAAAACTAATCGACCGATCTTTGAACGAACTTGAGTAAAGGATCGTTTTGTTTTCTTTCATATAATGTACTGATTTTGAAGTCAGTAATACCAATATTTTAATTAGAAAGTCACTTACGCTGTATAGTTTCAAACGATTTTGGATTATAGACAGTACTTACGTGAAATTATAAATTAATAAAATAATTCTAAACATCAATCATTCATTTATTTAATAAAGTTAAGTATTAAAATTATTATGTTTAATCATAAATAGGTACTCGTAGTATATTTTTATAAAAGAACAACAAATATATTCCAACAAGTATGAACACACCTATTGGAAGTAATAGAAGTAACATTATTACTTTTTTAAACTTCCTCAGCTTGTAATTAATGCTGCTAAATTGCAATTATTAACTTTAACGTCAAATAAAAATATACATAGTTATTATAATATATAATAAATCTTTTTAAGAACAGAAACAAATCAAACAGTATCAAAATTATAACTAACTAAAAATATCTAGAAACAATCTTTTTTCTACAATAATTATATATTTTTAACAAATCTCTCCCCTTATTATCTATATTTTTAACAAGTTAAGGCAATTTATTAAAAATGTAGATAATTATTGAGAGAAGATAATAAGAAAGAGATTAAATAGATGTCGTAAAAAATAAATGGTGAGCCGGTGCATTATCCTGTAAAAAGACTTACTTTTTACTAAATCCCCGACAATTTTCATGACTGTTTTCAGTCAATTCATCAAACAAATTAGCTTACTGTTATCCTGTTATAGTTTGGTCTTTGGGAAACAAGACAAATACAAAAATCCTTGGACCCCCAAAACACTGATTCCATTCACATTTCCTAGCGATTTTTGTGACATGACTTCTTTCAAGGGAGAAAAATCTCCCTGTTTGCCCTGTTTTGACAAGTATTTTAGTTCAGGATTGTAGAAGGAAAGTTGATTATCATAAATGTTCATTAAAATTTGCTGGTATCTGATCGTCAGATACTATCTTGCAATTTCAACATGGTTAAGTTTTTGTTCAGCGGTTAACAATCGCGGCAGTTATTTTGCCAACACGTTATTCATTCCTTTTGCTTTGATAAAGATATGAATCATTTACTTCGTTTACATCCCTATAGTGTCACTTAGTTCATGAGCTTTCAATATTCGGTCTTCTAAAACAATTTTAAATCTTTTTGGATAATTTCTGGTACAAAGGACGTCCACGGCCCTCGGTTCCTCGAGTCATCTTTGCCGCTCTTTCTGCCCTATCTGAATAAAGCTGCCCACTTTTTTACCATGGTATACGAAGGGGCAGATCCTCGTGACTTGTTTTTTGTTCCTTACTTGATTTGATATAGCATTATTTTAGTTATGAAAAAGTATTAGTCACGGAGCCACTTTAAGATTTTTCCATTACCTGGCAGAGTAGTAGATTGCCTGAAATGAAATATCTTAAATAAAAAAACGCAATTTACAATGAGACGTGATAATAAATAATCAAGCTATCGAATGAGTACAAATTTATTTACATACTACCCTCAAATCTAGGTTAGGGCGAGAATTTTTCAAACCGAGGTAGTTCCTGTCGTCGCTGTTTACACACCAAATTACTCAATTTTAGAATAATAAACATCCCAATTTAAATAACCATAGCGTATAGAATACGTGTGATATACTTGCATTCAATATAATCCAGTGATGCCGTAAAGAAGCAATTTTTAACCGAAGCGCCACATAGGCACTGCAAATTCTTATACAAACTGGCGCATATACGCGGTTTTCTGGTCGTGACTTGTTCGTCCAAAGATCCGCGGTATTGTTATTTTTGATTTACTCCTCTGTTTATTGATCAATTCAAAAATTTGTCGCACAGGTCGATGCCAATCACAATCAGTTACCTACAGCCGCGAAATCTCATTTTTGCTTTTTTTGTAGTTACGCGGTTTTTAACAATGGTAGTTACGCGTTATTGGACTATCAACGACGAATAGTCAATGACACAACAAAACAAAGCCACCGACTTCCGAAAGAAAAGTTATTTTAAACTTTTTTGTATTTGTTTTGAAGTCGGTACTTTTTTTAAAAAAAAGTTTTTAATGTAAATCATTTTCAGGTTTTTATTTTTTTATATCTATTTCTAGGTGGCGCCCAAATACAGTACTTAAAAAGATCATTTTCTACCTGCCTTTTCCCAACTATATTGTGGTCGGCTTCCAGTCGAACCAGATGTAGCTGAATATTAGTATTTTACATGGAGCGACTGACTATCGGACCTCCACAACCCAGTGTCTGGGTAATACGATATCCCTTGATAAGACTGGTTTTCAGACTTTCGAGCTTCAGACTAACAGTAACTAACGTCTAAGATCTACAAATGACAGCCGGGACCAATTGTTTTTGTGCTTTCCGAGGCACGGAGGAAACTCGCTATGATGGATGGTATGACATAAAGATATGGACTTTAAAAAATTAGTCTTTAATTATCGCGGTACTGTCTAACCAGGCCTATTGCGACCGCATCATAACCAGAGTGGTATTAACCAGTTTTTTCTACTATCAATCATTTGAAAACTTTATCCAAATAAAAATGTAACCAACTTCCCACAAAAAAGTTCAAAATAACCTACATAAAAACTTTTCTTTCGAAAGTCGGTGACTTTCTTTTTTATTTCATTGAGTTTTTGTCATCGACTTTCGAAAGAAAAGTTTTTTTGTAGGTTATTTTGAACATTTTTGTGGGAAGTCGGTTACATTTTTTTTTGATTTTTTTTTTATTTTATCCTTTTTAGTTTCAATATTCAACCCAATTCAACCCAAATTATTGTCAATTACATAATTTTCTTACATGAACACTAAAATATTGTAGTCCGTAGCACCGGTAATAACATCGCCCATGTATGTAGTACTCTTATACAATGAGCTAAAAATAAAAACTACTACACCAAACTAAACGAAAATTTTATAGAACCAAATGGCAGATAACCTGTATCGAACAAAAAAAAAGAATCATCGAAATCGGACCAGAAACCTCGGAGTAATTGGTGTAGACAATGTTGAAAACTTTTTAGGTTTCTGTTGATTTTTCAAAAAGTGCTGTCCGGTTTCGATAAAATTTTAATGAGACCATTCGAGAAGTCCCTTTCCAAATAATTTTTCAAATCGGTTGGTAAACGACGCGGAGTTATGCCCAAACAAACAAAAAAAATATAAACATCCGAATTGAGAACCTCCTCCTTTTGGAAGTCGCTTAAAAAATGGTAAAACCCTTTCGCACTTGTCTCATTATTTTCTTAAGCTCACTATTTTATTAAGAATCTTATGTCTCTGTTTATGCTAAAAAATAAATAAGGAAATAATTGTTTGACATCTTTACATCACTCAGGATGACTCTAAGCTTAAACCAGGGAATTTACAGTGACACATCATAGGAAAACCGTCATAAATGACTTAATCCGATACCGCTGAATAATTATCACCTTTTGTAGAGCAGTTTCCTAGTTTTTCCGACACTAACTGACCAACACAACACATTCTATTTAATACATATAAAGGTGCTGATAGATTAGACCAGTTGCTTGTAAGAGAAAATCGAGCATTCGCCATTTTTGTGGAACTCCATAACGAACAGAGCCACGGATGTTTTCACGATCTTTCTAGCGAACGCTGTCGTGGTTGTCAAAACATTTTTTTCATGTAGATGTCAAACTTGACAGTCGGCTCTGCAAAAAGCTCGCCATAACAAAATCAAAATTAAAAATCAAAGAATTTATTTCAAGTTACAGACACTTTTTAATTACCAAAGACATAAAAAAATATATAAAAATACTACAAAATTATGGTGCTACAGTCCCAGTCATAAGACATAAAAACTGTGAAAGTACCGTAGCCCGTTCCAAGATGTAGATCTCTATGGAGAAGAACGGGCAAGAAACTCCATGGACACTTTTTTTAGATCGCCAAAATTATGACAGAACCTTTGTTACATCATTCATTTTGAGATGGTCCATTTTGTGAGAACGATGTAGCAAGTAAAAAGTGTTTACGCTCGTTAGAATGCTCGCTAAAACGCTCTCGTTTGTTTTTATGTAATGTAACATTCGCAATGCTCATTACAAGTGAATGCTCAGGTTTATCAGCACCTTTATCTAATATACGAGTAGTATTCGTAGATGACTTCACAATATTTTCATGAATTGAATCATGAAAAAACCGCAATTTATTTAGACAATTTCATGGTTTTCCGTTTATTAGTGTTTTGTGGTTATTTGTATTGATTTATTTGCGGGTATTTTTACTATTACACGTCGATCATGACTTTTGTTCAATTTCTTTGATGAAACGATCACGATTTCATTGTATGAACATTTATTAGCATAAAACCGTTCTTGGTACACGTGGTGGATTGTGACTCATTTCCTCTCATAGTGAGGAGGCCTGTGTCCAGCTATGGTCATCTCATCTGCCTAGCCTTTTAAATTGGGGTTAATTATATTGGGGTATCTGCGAATATCAGTATGCGAGTATCAGCGAATGCGAGTATCAGCTGAATATCAGTATTTTACATGGAGCGACTGCCTATCGGACCTCCACAACACAGTAACTAGGTAATACGATACCCCATGGCAAGACTGGTTGTCAGCTTTAGAGCTTCTGACTAACAGTAACGGCTATCAAAGATCTACAAATGACAGCCGGAATCAACGGCTTTACGTGCTTTTCGAGGTACGGAGGAAACTCGCTGTGACAGATAGTCATCCATCCACAGTGCAACCTCGGCAACCACGGCATGAGCTCCTCCTATATGTCCTAAGTATGGTAATTTTATAAAATAATCAGTCTATAATGTTCTCATAACTGGGATACAGACCTATGCTAAGATTTTCTATGGAAAGAAATATTCGACCACGAGCAGGATTTAAACCAGCGATCTCCATATTAAATACATACGACACTCTTACCTACCGAGCCACCGAGGCCTTGTCTACTAGCGTCAAAATTTTTCAATCCATTTATAACGTCTTAAGGTGACGTTTCCATAGAAAATCTTAGAAATTCGCGAGGCTTGTGTTAATGTATAATGAGTCTATAATGTCCCCACTGCTGGGACACATGCCTCTATGAGAGGGAGTGTACTGTAAACCACCACGCGGGTCCAGTGCGGGTTGGTAGATGTCACATATCTTCGAATTTTTGGTTCTAGGACATACCGTTTACCTCACGATGTTTTCCTCTCTAGTCTGGTATGGGTTCGAATCCACGACCTAAAACTCGTAAGTCGGCTACTACTACTCGTAACTACTGCTCTCAATATAAGAAGATAATAAAATGTAAAATATCAAAAGAGTAAATATTCTAGAGCTGCTCATAAAATAAAGAAACACTGTTTTAAGCTTTACTGAAAACGGATTGACAAGCGATCTTGGCGCTTACAACAGCGTCGAAATGTCAGGAGCTGAAAACAATGTTCAGACGTCAGCACATCAACCAACTAATCTCTCACTTTAATAGATGTTCAACCTTATCACAATAGTAGAAGGTTACTGTTCAATTGATAAAAGACAGATTGTGTATAGTCAGGTAGGTTGACCTGCAGCTGCTGGTATCTCGGAAGATATCTCATAAAGGATAGTTTAAAAATTAATAAAGTCAAGTACTGACCTATAAACAAACGGCCCAACTTCCACCAGCTTGGGTTTCTCCCCGTGCTCCAAGAAGCCCTGAGGGTTGGTGACGTTGAAGATGTAGACCTTCGTCAGCCTGATGACGCCGGGCTTGTGCCAGTAGCTGTAGCTTAAAGATCCGTTCCAAAGCTTCAATTCCTATAAGAAGACAATATTGGGTATTTGACACTTGCCTTTTAATCCAAAAGACAATTTCTTTAGAAATACATTTAAATTTTGGTCGAAAAACTCGGTTAACTACGAAATAAGCGTGGGAATGCGGACGGCAAATTAGCAAGATGAAGTGGCAGGCAACATAGCATGCAGAACTGGTGGCGATGTGGCTGGGGCTAAGATTTACGAATGGAGACCACGCACCGGCAAGCACAGCGTGAGACGTCCACCCACAAGGTGGACAGACGATCTTATGAAAATCACAGGATTGCGCTGAATGCAAGCCGCTGTCAACCGGTTCTATTGGAAATCTATGGGGCATGCCTATGTTCAGCAGTGGACGTCCAACGGCTGATATGATGATGATGATGTGTCCAATCATGGCCTATGACCGGGTTGACGGCGCGTCGGATTCGTCTGACATTATTAAGATTTTCAGTACCTAGTTCTTAAATCAATGGTAGTGACGCCTCAGCTTGCTATTTCCAAACAAATCTATGGGAGAGTACAACTCAGATAAAGAACGTCAATTGATTGGTGTTTTTTTAGGCTGGACTGTCTGTAAAGTTAAGTTTGCCGCTCCACAACTGGATGAAAGGCTTGGTCCCTAGCTTGTCCAGTTCATTCAGGATATAGATAAATTAGATATATTATGTAGTATTACTTACCCTAAAAATAATGTAATCCAGCCAAGGCACGAATGATAGTATAATTCCTAGCACCACAGTGCAGATACTGAACATAATCACCGCCAAACGACCTGAAACAAATGAAAAAAAAGTCATTAATAAGGCGTGAAAGAACACAACATCATGCACGAATATCTAACATAAAAGAGGCAGACAGCTGCTGAGTTTTTATATACTGTAATATTAATTTTACATCATCTGCCTAGCCTTTGCCGAACAATATTGGGCTTTCAGTCGAACGAGATGCAGCTGAATATCAGTATTTTACATGGACCTGACAGCCTCTACAACCCAGTAACTGGGTAATACGATACCCCATGGTAAGATTAGTTGTCAGACATTTAAAGCTTTTGACTAAGTAACGACTGTTTAAGATCTACAAATGTACTTTACAGATGGTCACCTATCCACAGACCAACCTAACCCAGAAGATCGGCCTTTGCGGATGTAATTATTTAGCCACGAGCTCCTCTTTACCACTACAGTTAATTGAATATGGAAATTTGAAACGCTATCCTCATTACTCAGTAACCCTAACCAGGTTTGGAGGTAGAATCTTCCACGTGAAATACAGATGCAATAAGTAAAACCTTACCATGACATAGCGGATCATGAAAACATTAAACAAGTTTTCTTCTAAATATACAGAAATATAATCAAGTTAACGTAGGGAAATCCCTCTGACGTGCAACTAGACCACATCCTGGATTTAGACGAAATTATCTAACATGATCTAATTTGTTGACATTGAGTCAGCCTTTGACAGTATCTGTATGTGCAATCTTTTGGCTAACATAAAAAAATAGATACTTATTCGTGATACGTTTTTTGTTTCTTTTTTTCCTGTATAGTATACCAGCAAGGTATAAAAATAATGATTGTTCTTAACGAATTCATGTGTGTTAAGAATGGAGTACCACAGGGTTGTATTTTGGGACTAAGTCTTTTTCAGACTTAGATTCGATGAAGCTTTAATGTTCTTTATTGCTCATTAAAGTTTTAAACAAAACTATTTTACAATATTCATAATCCCTCTTATCACGAATAGTGACATCTTCTAGAAACCAGTTTGATAGATTTTACGAATTTTAGGTGACTAGGGGGCAATTGTGTGCACGTTATTCAATAATTTATTTTTAACCTGAGTGTAATAACTGTTTTAATCATTAATTATATTGTTGACCGTCATCATCAATGTATCTTCTGCTCCACAATTATTTATGACAAGGCAGTAATTATTAGTTATCTTCTTTAACAATCTCCTACACAACTTTGTTACAAGAATTATGCTCAAACATACACAAACATACTTGTTCCACATAATAATTATTACACCGTGTCGACTTGACGTCAAAAACCAACGTGTTTTCTACGTAAAATCTATACATATAATAAAACTGTAGAAAAGAAGTTTTTGTACATTAAAAGAAAAATAAAAAAATATAGCCAGGGTGTTAAAGGATAACCAATAGAACCCATTTCCAGAATTTATAGAATTTTTGTCTGTTTGTCTGTTTATCTGTTTGTATGTTTGGTTATTCGGGCATCACGTAAAATGTATGAAATCAATGTCGATAACTTTTACACACAACGATTTAACGTAACTTGAAGTAACATTTAGTTTTTGTTTCATTGCAATCGGTTCAGTCTATCAAAAGATATTTGAATTTAAAGTGATCCAGAAGTAAAATATTACGGTCAGTTCACACCAAGACGCGCAGTTCAGTAGCGCGATCTAGCTTCGAATAGAAAAACTACATATTCAAATAATAATTCATCTAAACCAACGATAACACGGTAGATGGCGTTAAAAAAAACCTGGAATAGAGCTGTTAAATTGAAGTAATATTATGTTTATTATATCATCGTAATCAGTTTACACCTTACAAACAAAAAATGTAAATTTATTAAAGCGATTTAAAGGATTAGAATCGAATAGAATGGGATAGGATGGGATAGGATGAGATAGGATGGGATAGGATGGGATAGGATGGGATAGGATGGGATAGGATGGGATAGGATGGGATAGGATGGGATAGGATGGGATAGGATGGGATAGGATGGGATAGGATGGGATAGGATGGGATAGGATGGGATAGGATGGGATAGGATGGGATAGGATGGGATAGGATGGGATAGGATGGGATAGGATGGGATAGGATGGGATAGGATGGGATAGGATGGGATAGGATGGGATAGGATGGGATAGGATGGGATAGGATGGGATAGGATGGGATAGGATGGGATAGGATGGGATAGGATGGGATAGGATGGGATAGGATGGGATAGGATGGGATAGGATGGGATAGGATGGGATAGGATGGGATAGGATGGGATAGGATGGGATAGGATGGGATAGGATGGGATAGGATGGGATAGGATGGGATAGGATGGGATAGGATGGGATAGGATGGGATAGGATGGGATAGGATGGGATAGGATGGGATAGGATGGGATAGGATGGGATAGGATGGGATAGGATGGGATAGGATGGGATAGGATGGGATAGGATGGGATAGGATGGGATAGGATGGGATAGGATTTTGCATTGCTCGATTATGCGGGCGCGAGTATGCCTGGGTCGACGGCGCGTTGTGTTCAACACGCGCCTCAATGTGTCATCACAATGACGGGCCCCCCCTTAGAAGGCCAAAGCCTGCCGGGGTCGCGGAACTATCGAATTACCTTGACCCCGGAACGTAAAGGCCTTTTATAGGATTTATAGGACACCGAGGATTTATGCATGTAACACGTATGCATGTATGCACGCATATTTATGTATGCTCCAGAATGATGGTTTACAGCTAATGTTGTTAATAAAGAAGCACTAAAAAAATACATTGTTAAGTTACGACATCCACGCGAACGAAGTCGCGGGCACAGCTAGTACGTAATATTAAGACAGCAATTTGTTAGTAATTAATTTAATAACTAAAGTTTAAAAGTGATACGTGTTTTCGTAAAGCAATTGTTGGTACCTTTAAAATGCCCACTTAAATAGTGACGTTTTCGGTAAAGATGGACGTCATGAAAAAGTTAATAACAGATACGATACAAAGGTGAAATAAATGGTAGAATATAATTTGTGAGGTCCCGATGGTGATGACTCTGACGTACGTATTGTAGATCGTGGGTGCGAACCTTTGCAGTAAATTTACGTAATTTGTTTTATCACCACTGCTCTGAAAACAGCGAAGGAGAACATCTTAAGGAAACTGGAATATCCTAGAACATTTTTTTTTTCATAAAACTTGCCCCACACTAGGAATAATTCCTGAATCGTAGGTGCATCATCTAAACTCATTTAAACTCACATAGGTGCACAAACAATTTAAAAACATAATGCCATCCATCAACCAGCACTTCTTCTTCTTCTTCCTGCCCTTATCCCATTCTATTTGGGGTCGGCGCAACACGTTTTCTTCTTCCATTCTCCCCTATCAGACGTCACAGTAACATTTACTCCATCAACCAGCACTTATAGGCTTGAATTGGGGGTTACGGACCCTTTCTTTCACAAAAGCCTGAATTCTAGCAGAAGAACATCTGGTTGTGATGATCTTGGGTTTGATATACAGTTCAAGCAAGGTGTTATTAGATTTTTTTACCAGGATTTTCTGGCCACGGAGTTTGAATTTGTTCCTGTTTTTATTATTGAACTATTGGCTCGTATTTGAAAATTATCTGGCCTTGTAAGCAATGGTCTGGTCGACGGTTAAGCACGCTTGCCTAGAAGAAACCTGTTCAGTATTGACTTGAAGACCCCGAAGTTAAAGCTATTGTGCAAAACAGAGTTCGGCAGGGAATTCCCCTATGTATTTGTGAGCAATATGGAAGTATTTTCAAAGCGCTTTGTACGTAAGGGTGGGATGTCTGGGTCGCGGGATTGTCTCACTCGGTAACCGTGACCCTGGTACATAAAGGGCTATTGAAGGAACACCGTGGATTTTAGTCAGTACAAGTCTGACAGTCCCTCCTCTCCCGCCCTGGGCGGGAGGACTCATTTGATGATTTTGCCACGCTAAAAAAAAAGGGTGGGATATCTGGACGGCGAGTAGGAGACGGATGGGTGACTCGCCGTCCGATCATGGACCATGCCCGGGTCGACGGCGCATCGTGTTCTTCGCGCGAATCAAAGAGCTTTCAGTAACCTGGAGGAGCCCCCAGAGGACTGACCGCCTGCCGGGGGAACGTAAAGGGCTATTGAAAGGGCACCGTTGATTTTAGCTAGTACATACGAGTCTGACAGTCAATTTTGGTCCACCTAGGGTCAAAAAGTCATCTGCCTAGCCTTTTCCCACCTATATTGGGGTCGGCTTCCAGTCGAACCAGATGCAGCTGAACATCAGAAACCCAGTAACAGGGTAATTCGATTCGATACCCCATGATAAGACTGGTTGTCAGACTTTTAGAGCTTCAAATAGTAACGTCTGTCAAAGATCTACAAATGACAGCCGGGACCAATGGCTTTACGTGCTTTCCGAGGTACGGAGGAAACTCGCTATGACAGATGGCCACCCATCCACAGACCAACCTCGGCAATCGCGGCTTAAGTCGGAAGATAAGCCTGTGCGGCTGTGATTATTTAGCCACGAGCTCCTCGGTTAAAAAAAAGTGTGTTTACTAGATACATCTTTTCCGAAACCTTTGGGGATATCAAAAGTGATGAATGATGACGTTTGCCATGGTGATCAGGATTCTGCAAGCGTTCAACACCTGATCGACCTCTGTACCTTTGACGTTATTCAGTCATGCCATAATTACTTTGTAGTAAACAACTATAATGCTTCTAATTACATGAGGTTAAGCAGTCAAGGAAATTCTGGGTAATACAGTCTTTAAATAGGTACGTTGTTCAAGTTAGGGTGTTGACATAGAAGAGCGGAGCGGGTAGCGGACAGTGCAGCGAAATAACAAGTTGTTTTTTTCGTGGCTGCATATGGCCACACTCTGGTGTTAGAGTTAATTAAGCCGCGTCTGAACCCCATTCACCTCTGACATATTTTCTAAAATAGGGTACTTGGGAAAAGACAAACAGATCATTAAACATTATTTCAAAAAATATTCTCGCTTATCGCTCCGCTTCTTTCTTATAACCGCTATCTCAATAAAAATCTTCCTACCAAGCCGAGGTGATAGATCATTGTCGTGATAATACTTTAGTTTACACTTTATAATCACTAGATGGGGCTTCCCTAGAGTTTTGTATATAATAACAACTATGTTTCTCGAAGGGACGCAGTGGTAAACTATGCAGTTCAACTTTGAAGGAGAATTGCTGAGGCCATATTGTGACGTCATGCGCCCACCCTTTATAGACTCGAGAAGCTCGTGGCTAAATAATTACAGGAGTACAGGCCTTTCTTCCAGGTAAAGCCGCGCTAGCCGAGGTTGGCCTGTTGATGGGTGACGATCTGTCATAGCGAGTTTCCTCCGTGCCTCGGAAAGCTTGTACAGCCATTCCCGGCTGTCATTTGTAGATCTTTGACAGTCGTTACTATTAGTCAGAAGCTCTAAAGTCTTACAACCAGTCTTACCATGGGGTATCGTATTACCCAGTTACCGGGTTGTCGACGTAAAATACTGATATTCAGCTGCATTCAGTTAGACTGGAAGCAGATAATGTTTCTTGATTTGTTCAAATTTGAGTAGTCTATAAAAATTATGTGAAGTACACCAAAATTTTTTTGTTGTATGTTCACAAATATTTATTTTGTGCGGGAATCTAATCTCCTAGACTCATTACAGCAGCCGACCGCTCACCCACTGCGCCATGCGTGCTGACGGGACTTTCCTAGATTTTTACAACTAACATCACGTGTTTAATCCCCGAAGGGCAAGGCAGAGATGTCTGATTGTAAAACCACATTAATTAGTCACGATTCAATGATTCACGGTAGTAAATAAATAAATAAAACATGAGAAGATTACAATTTACGACATATTCGAGTAACAGTTGAATCTTCATTGTCGTTTACTAAGAAAAAACGTAAGGATAATGATGGCATATTTTTACAAAGTAAATAGAGAATTCTGGGAAAACCTCATCTAGTATTTATAAATAACTAGCTGACCCGGCCGCGTGTTTCCAAAGGCTATACTGTTTTAGTCACGAGTCAGACTCTAATCGATGAGCTTTTGTTTGTGCATATTACTCAACAATACCTAATCTATCTCAGTAAAAAACTTGACTCAAATAGATTAGCTTTTTGTTTTGATATTTTCAAAGAAAATGCACGGACAAAGTCTAGTTCTATATAATTCATATCACTCAATTATATAAGCTTTTGGCGAGTTATTTTTAAACATAACGTACGAACAAAACCTTGTCGAGTAGAGGCTCACTAGCTATATGAGTAAATTTACCTCGGAATTTAACTTTTCTTAAATTTTATAGTAGGTACTTGAATATCGTAAAAACGACTGTGGGCACCTCGACTCGGACAGGTTAGGTTATTTTTTTTAAACCACCCAGAAGTAGGAGCACCGCGAAGCGGTGCTCCGTCGACGTTTTCTGACATTTTACTAGATTTAGTTTAGTGAAATGACATATCTCTGATTTCATGTTAGTATTTTGTCATAATTATCACTAGATACTTTTCTTGATGATTGGATTTCGTGAAATTCCTGATTTCCTCATTTCACTGCGACATATATAAACAAAACCTCATCTTTTAAGTTTGACTCGTGCGTGACTAAAATGATAATAGATTTTGTCCGTGCATTTTCTTTGAAAATATCAAAACAAAAAGCTATTCCATTCGTGTCAATTTTATTGGCACCGTGCACGACTTTAGCGCCACCTAGCGTTTGCACTGTTGACGGCTCTGACCGTTCTAATTGAAATCAGATTTCTTTGCAAAACACATGGTTTTGGATTCCATGGCGATCCATCAGCTCTGAATAAAATTAAATAAACATAGGCAAAATGTATTCTATAAGAAAAATGTCAAATACAGGATTAAAATGAGGATTATGATTTATTTACTTTTTTCTCTTCCCGGCAGCTAACCATCTCCTGCATTGCTCATCTTTCCAAGAACCGCTTGGGAATCAATAAAATTTAAATTTACTATTTCTGCTAGTATTCTTGCAGTTTACAACACAACAACTGCTGTGACCTATGTTTTTCTGGCGGAATAACGCGATTATAAAAATTACGTACAGATATGTCTGACAAATTGATTCGAAATTGACAGATGACAGAGTTCAATGAACTCTGAGACAGAGCCGTCGTACTCCGACTGCTCCCCATCACCTGCCGTTGAAGAAACTACGATATCTCGTCAGATATTCATTGAAATCAAATGATGTCAAGGGAAATTTTGTTCAAAATTAAATGTTTGTAATGATTAACGTATTTATTTGGGTAAGGATTAATATTATGTTCATAAAAATACCGTCGCAAGTAATGTATTATTTTAAAACCAATTTGATTTCCATAAAAAAGGTTATAGTGAGTTAACCTTAAAAGATAGATATATGCTGTCGCGGACTTTATTTTAGAACGTTTCATGAGGAAAAATTCCGTCATACATAATTTTTGCGTAATGTAAACCGTTTACGCAGCACACGCAACGGAAGCTCTCAATAAGAATTTCCCGATTTGACAACATGTTTCATTGCTGCTCTGCTCCTATTGGTCATAGCGTGATGTTATATAGCCTATAGCCTTCCTCGATAAATGGACTATCCAACACAAAAAGAATTATTCAAATCGAACCAGAATTTCCTGAGATTAGCGCGTTTTTAATAGTTGGCATAGGTGAATGTGCTCTTAGACAATCCCACATTAGTTTTACTTTTCGCCACCATGGGCGCTGCAATCGAATAGTACTACCCCCACCTAGTACTTCGCACCCAGCGAATAACTGAGACAGATTATTGTAGAGTAAAATGCACAAACAAAAGCTAATCGATTAGAGTCTGACTCGTGACTATAATAGTATAGCCTATGGAAATACGCGACCCGGCCAACTTCGTACAGCCTATTTGATTTTTGAACGACTTTTTTTAATCGATTTCGGAACGACGGCGACGACGGGACGAACATCAAATTTTAATATTTGACAGGTACGAATAGTTTCTAAGGGAAAACGAAATGAGGGCTACCGTTTTTGTGCTCACCAGATGTCGCCACTGGCGAGTGAGGTCCTGTATGGCTGTCAGTTTGTTATTATTCTGGACTATGGCGTCAAAACATTAAATATTAAAATATGCTTGTAAACAGTAAACAACTAACTCTGAATTAGCTAACCTCTGAATTAGCTGGTCTTTCAGTCCGCTTAACTTTGCACCTCTTTTTCTTAGTTCCGCTTTTAAAGCGTTGATATTCATTGAACCGTAACTTGTATTTGCCGTAATAAGAATAATAATTCATTAAATATTTCGTAATACCTCAGAAAGTAAACTAAAAAGAAATAAAACCGTGCAACCCGCCATTAAACAAACATTTCGGGACCTCACGCTACACTAGCGCCTCTAGCGGCGAATTCACACGCGATAGCCCTCATTGTTGCTTTTATTATATTCCTATTTCTCGACTTCAAAAAATAATTCAAAATCAAAATTAGCCAAATCGGTTTAGCCGTTCTCGAGTTTTAGCGAAACTAACGAACAGCAATTGATTTTTATAGTATAGATTGACGATTTACCACAAAATGCTTCATGTGTTTAGTTTTTGTAACCGCTACTGCTAAGCTTGGAATCAAGGGTAAGATTCCAAGGTAGTAGATTTCACTTGTAAGATAAGCTAGGTACTTTTTTATCGTGGTAAAATCATCAAATGAATCCTCCCACCCAGGGCTGGGCAGGAGGGACTGTCAGATTTGTACTGACTAAAATCCACGGTGTCCTTCAATAGCCCTTTATGTTCCGGGGTCACGGTAATGATATAAGTGCCGCGACCCCGGCAGGCTTTGGCCCTCTAGAGGGGGCCCCGTCATCATGCTGACACTCTTTGAGGCGCGCGTGGAACACAACGCGCCGTCGACCCGGGCATGGTCCATGGTCGGGTGGCGAGTTGCCCTTTACTCGCCGCCCGCATGCCCGCGCCTACGGTGGCCGGAGATCGTCTGCCGACGTCCGACGCCGTGGGCTTCTACCACTGCGGCTGGGGTGGAGGGAGGACGCTGTACTCTCACTCACGCGGCCCGCCTCCTCCTTCAGGAGCATGACTGCTTCGCAGAAGGAGGCGACCGCTTCCCACTCCGTCTCGCCCCGCAGCATGGCCTCGACCAATGCCGGGCGCGAGAGGTCTCCGCCTATCGCCGCCGAGGGGACACGGCGGTGCTCTGCCCAAGCGGGGCAGTCCTGCACCGTATACTCCACCGTGTCCTCCGGAAGAGGGGAACGCTGGTGATAATTACGGGCAACATTTTTTGGCCTTTGCATGTGCGCGATTCTTGAAAATAGACGCGTAATGACAAAGGAAATGGTGAATTATTGTTGTGTCTTTGACTTCAGTTATAAACTTATAGCGATTTAGTCGGGTTGTACCCAAAAAATTTTGGGGCACCTAGACGATGATGATGCCCCCGTCATTCCAGTCATACTAAGTTTCTTTAAATTCTGAACACAAAAAAGAAGCCCCGCGCTTCTTTTTGTATAGTTATCTAATGTTATGCTATCATTTTCATTGTATCTCCATACCAAACTCTTTGGCTGTGTGGCTACTATAGCATGCATAATTGCATAATGGAAAACCATTGCAAAGCTGTCTGTATACATGTCTCTTTTCTTGATTAAATATAAACAATTATTGAACATGGTCTCTAAAATTATAGTCATGTCCATATTGAATAAAGTCAATAGGATACGGTCTGTTTCAATATTAAGTCCTAATGTGTATTTTTCAATGAGCAATTATTGACTTGAAGTAAAATAACTGTCTATGTATCTATACTGGGTTTCTTTCATTCTAAAAAAAAGTACTTTTCCCGAGGAAAACATCAATGACGTGCTAATGATGATAGATGTCGCCACATGTATGATCCGAATAGGCTATTTGGCAAAAAAAAATGTAGTCCGTCATTAAGATTATCAAAAAATATTCGCTTCGTTTTTTTCTTTTTGTACGACTGCCAAAATTGACGGAGATACAACGCTTTCAAAATTGGCAATACGTCACAATTTAGTACAATTTCTACTGAATTCTGACGTCACCAGCCCCCACTCTCGAGTTTCGATGCGTTATATCTTGGTAAATGTTCATTGAATTTACAAAAGAAAAAACACGTGTCCGTTATTTCTCAAAACTCTAAATGCCGGACTAATTAGATTTGTGATATATTAATACTGTCAAATAGCTTATTGACTGTCAAATTCTAAATTGACGCAAGCGAAGTCCCAGAAGAAATAAAATTGTTTCTAAGGTATAAAAAGCAATTGTGTCTCTTGATATTTTTAGCTTTTAAATTGAACCATAGGCCATAGGTGAGTTACCTGTATGGTAACAATTTAATTAATTGCATATGTTTGCTCCGCTGTTTCCACTCACGTTTTGTTTCAGTGAACAAAACACGTGTTAGCTATGATCATAATATAATTTTCAATAGATTACAAAAACTTTGGTGAATCTATGAATTATTTTAGTTGAACTGAGGACGGAGTGGCAACGCAGTAATTGATGCATATTGAGCACCGATGTAACGCTTGTGTAGCGTTGATCATCATCATCATCATCATTTCAGCCTATTGCAGTCCACGGCTGGACAAAGGCCTCTCCCAGGGAGCGCCACAGCACACGATCTCCCGCTTTTTTCATCCAGCCACTGCCAGCCACCTTCTTCAGGTCATCGGTCCATCTTGCCGGGGGACGCCTATCCTGTTTACCTACACGCGCATGGGCGTAGCCACGGTGGGGCAGAGTGGGGCGCTCGCCCCACCCTGACTCTGACCTGTAAGGTACCTAACCAAACCTTAAAAACTAAATTATCTAGGTACTTATTATGATACATATGATCCGTAAAAAAGTTTACACTTGACAGACATCTGTAGACACAAAAATAAAAAGAGAACATTATTTTAGATTGCCGCCCCACCCTGATCCCATGGCGCTGCCCCACCCTGATCCCATGGCTGGCTACGCCCATGTACACGCGGTCTCCCTAAGATAACCTTCCTACTCCACCTTTTGTCGGTTCTGCGACAGACATGACCAGCCCACTGCCACTTCAGCTTGCTACAGTTTACGACAATATCTATAACTTTGGTTTTATGTGTAGCATTGATTGACTTGAATGAAATCATTGCAATGTGAGACGCAACGTAGCCTTAATGCCTGTGTGGCATATATCTTAGGGTTTTAGTTCCTGATGACATGGAAGGATTTTGTGTGCTATTTGACAAAAAAAAAAACTTTAGTCCGTCAGTAAGATTATCAAAAAATATTTGCCTCGTATTTTTTCTTTTTGTACGACTGCCAAATTGACGGAGATACAACGCTTTCAAAATTGGCAATACGTCACAATTTAGTACAATTTCTACTGAATTCTGACGTCACCTGCCCCCACTCTCGAGTTTCGATGCGTTGTATCTGGGTAAATGTTCATTGAATTTACAAAAGAAAAAACACGTGTCCGTTATTTCTCAAAACTCTAAATGCCGGACTAATTAGATTTGTGATATTAATACTGTCAAATAGATCTATTATGATGGTTGGTCACCCAGGCGTGGTTTAAGTACGTAAGTACTAATACAATTATAACTAGTGTTTCTATAAATCGCTTCGGGGAAAATTCACGTGATAATATACTTATAAAACACGTAAGGTTAAAAGGTGATTCTCGTACACGTTTAATGGTAATTGACATACTTAATTGGATATTTTTGCGGTCTTGACTATGTCGTAGGAAAGTTGGAAAATGGATTTTTCAGAAAACATCCTGGAAAATTTGTAGAATACCTGATTTCTTGTCTCAAACTCAGTGGCGTAGCTAGGGGCAGAAGGGGCCCCGTATCAAAAGTTGTTTAAGGCCCTCTAATCTAAGTGTATCGTTTTGAAGAACAAAGACAATAGCATCCTAAGGCTGCGTTTCCACCAGAGATGTGCGATGGAAATGTGTCGTACGAGGATCTCTAGCTGTGCTTTGAAAACGTGTGGGCGTTTCCACCAAAGCTGTGCGATGAAAATGTGCCTACGAGGATGTGTAGCGGAGCTGTGAAAATGCGCATTAATGTGTGGTGCGAGGATGCGTTGCGTAGCTGTATTCCTCGCAACACATCCCTCATACACATCCCTCGTACACATTCCTCGCAACACATCCCTCGCACACATTCCTCGTACACGTTCCTCGTACACATCCCTCGCATGCATCCTTCACTTGTTTTGTATGTACAAAAATCTAGCTCCTCTGAGCCGTTTCCACCAGAGCTGTGCTGACCGAGGCGAGGTAAATGAAGCGATTCTATTGGTTCTTTAAAAACAAATTCCTTGCTACACATCCTCGCACATCTCTGGTGGAAACGCAGCATTACTCGTGTAGTTTATGCTATTACTGGTGTCACTAAGGAATTTTGAACGGAGCTAGAAAATTGAGAATGCTGATCGACTGATCTTGGCTCATTTGTGACAACTTTATATAGCCGTTTTGAAAATTGAGCTATGTTAGGAGTTCGATAATTGGAGCTTTATGGCCGCGATAAGTTTTCATTTAAGAGCAACATTTTATGTTTTTATTCCAATCGTCGAGGGCGCTTGAAATTTGGGGCCCCGTATAATTAATACGGCTGATACGGCGGTAGCTACGCCTCTGCTGAAACTGCTAATCCTGACTACCTAGCTAATTTTTTAAATGTGAAATTAAGTTGTTTGTTACCGTTCCTGAAAGATGGCATATACTTTGTCAGGTGTACTTACATAGACGGTCATAAGGTACTTTTCATCTTGAAATAAAGGACTGTTCCACTGAAAAACAACAATAACGTTCATGTTTTAATTTTTATTTAATAAAAAATCCTAGAATTTTCATAATGATTCTTCAATTGCACTACAACATTATTATAATGCACATGACTGCTTATAATAGTTTCCAGTTAACTAATTGTTATTAAGATGACTTTATTGTATTATTTCCTAGATGGGTATGTTCCTAGGTATTTGATGTCAAAGGTTTTTATATAGAATATAAAAAAAATATATAAAAAAAGGCAGGCAAATGATGAGATTATGTTACTTACAAAGTAACATAATCTCATCATCTGCCTGCCTTTTCCCAACTATATTGGGGTCGGCTTCCAGTCGAACCAGATGCAGCTGAATATCAGTATTTTACATGGAGCGACTGCTTATCGAAACACAACCCAATAACTGGGAAATAGCATGCTCCATGGTAAGACTGGTTGTCAGACTTTTAGCGCTTCTGACTAATAGTAACGACTGTCAAAGATCTACAAATGACAGCCGGGACGAACGGCTTTACGTGCTTTCCGAGGCATGAAGGAAACTCGCTATGAGAGATGGTCAGGGAATCTGTATTTTCTGATAGTCACAATTTTGGGGTCTTCGAGTCAAGAGTGAGTCGAAGTGAGTTACTTCTAGTCAAACGTGCTTCAGCGTCGATCACATCATCGTTTACCATCAGACGAGATAGTGGTCAAATGCGAACCTACATTATCAGCCTATAAATGTTCCCACTGCTGGGACACAGGCCTTCTCTCTGAGAGAGGGAGTGGGCCATAATCTACCACGCGGGCCCAGTGCCGGTTGGTAGATGTCACATGTCTTATATTTTTGGTTCTAGGACATGCTGGTTTCCTTACAATGTTTTCCTTCACCTTTTTGAGAGCAGTGGTGCTGAAATAAATGACATAAAGTAATGCACTTGGCTGGGTTCAAACCAACGACCTACAAGTCGTAAGTCGGAACAGATACCACTGGGCCACCATTGCAAATGCGAGCCTAAGGTACTATAAAAAAAAAGCTGATGTAAGGCGAAAATCGACCAGTGTAAATCATCTATAGGCATATAGCTGTTACATAACAATTTTAGGTTAATCCCTTGGTAAACATATGCAGTGATGACGCATTATATACGTATTTAAATGTAAGTTATACGTAATTAGTTTATCTCGGAAAATACGTAGGTATCTACAACATGAATTAAGTTACCAAACCGCATGACGGCACATATGGCGCAGTAGTTGAGTGGTTGTACGCTACGCTCCGTGTCGAAGGTTTGATTCCCGCGGACAAAAAAAGGACACGTGACATCTACCACAGAGAGGAGGCCTGTGTCCCAGCAGTGGGAACATTATAGGCCTATTATAATGCTATTAATAAAAAGCTTTTTTTAAGTTTTGTATTTAACCCCTTTTAGTTGAGATATTCAACAAAAATCTTCGGAAAAATCGTCTTTTTAAAAAATCTGCCATTCGAGTAAGCAATAACAGAGCCACGCGCGGGCAACGTCACAGGATATCGATTATTGTTATATACTAAAAGCTATTCCATATAGTAACAAACACGTTTCTGAAAACCACGTCAAAATCGGTTCGGCCAAACGCGAGATAATCGCGGACAAACATACATACATACATACGGGTCCAACTGAGAACGGAAGTACCAATTTTGCCAACCTGTAGTGACTTACTACCATTAGACTGATCACCTGTTTGTTTTGAACCGCTCAGAGGCGTAGCTACCGCCGCGCCGTATCACCCGTATCAATTATACGGGGGCCTCAAGTGTCAAGGGCCCCTGATGATTGGAATTAAAACAAAAAATTGCTCTTAAATAAAAACTTATATACAATTATCGAACTTCTAACATTTTATTTTATTTTGGTAAAATCATCAAATGAGTCATCCCGCCCTGCCCGAGGTGGGACTGTCAGACTTGTACTGACTAAAACCCACGGTGTCCTTCAATAGCCCTTTATGTTCCGGGGTCACGGTAATGAGATAAGTCCCGTGACCCCGGCAGGCTTTTGTTCTATATAGGGGGGGGCCCCGTCATCATGCTGACGCTCTTTGAGGCGCGCGTGGTCCAGGTCCAGTTCCTCTACCCTTGCGAATGGGTGTAGATTCAATCCCATCCTATCCCATTTCCTTAAATTAATAACATTCCACGTTAAAAAGTGCCTCTTTTCTGGCCTTATTGAAATAAATGATTTGTCTTTGACTTCTGCAAAACTATACAATTAGATTAGAAAGGTCCCAAACAAGTTTTGATACGGGGCCCCTTATCTAGCCTAGCTACGCCACTGGAATTTGGACGCACTCAAAAAAAAAATTCGCAGGTCCACAACCTGTGCCCACCTGCACATTGTTATTGTTTAATGTGACAAACATGCTTGAACTTTGACGTTTATTGTCAAACAATAATAATACGCAATCGGATGTCTGTCAAAATTAGCAACCAATTTTAGATGGAGCAAAAAAATTCTTGCAAGTAATGATCGATTAGGTTTTGGGCAAAAAGTTTAGACATCTTTGACCCTTATAGGGTTAAAGGCATAGACATTAGACATCATACTTCTTACTTATTTTATAAACAAGCACTTGCCAGCGGCTTCTCCCGCTACAGTTCAAAAATTATCCCACCAGGAACATAATATTTGGATAAAAACTATCCTAAATGTAATTCCAAGTTTTAAACTATCTGTGTACCAAATTTCATAAAAATCCTTACTGTAGTTTTTGTGTGAAAGAGTAACAAATATTCATACATCAATCCTCACAAATTCGCATTTCTATATTAATAAGAAGATGAGATTGAAACTTGCGTTCCAGGGTTGCGATATCCTTTTAAGGCAGTTAGGCGACCCCGGCAGGTATCAGTAGGTTTCATGCGCATTCGGGACACCAAGTGTCACGTTTCCTAAGCGCGTGACAAAAAAAAAACTGTTTCCAAATATACATCATCATCATCATCTCAGCCATAGGACGTCCACTGCTGAACATGGGCCTCCCCTTTAGATCTCCACATATACCGGTTGGAAGCGACCTGCATCCAGCGTCTTCCGGCGACCTTTATAAGGTCGTCTGTCCATCTAGTTGGTGGACGTCCTACGCTGCGCTTGCTAGTCCGCGGTGTCCACTCTAGCACTTTTCGACCCCATCGGCCATCTGCTCTGCGAGCAATATGGCCTGCCCATTGCCACTTCAGCTTGCTAATCCGGTGGGCTATATCGGTGACTTTCGTTCGTCTACGGATCTCCTCATTTCGGATTCGATCACGTAGAGAAACACCGAGCATAGCCCTCTCCATAGCTCGTTGAGCGACTTTGAGCTTTGAGATGAGGCTGATAGTGAAAGACCACGTTTCGGTGCCGTAAGTCATCACTGGTAACACACACACTGAAAAACCGAATAGGTTGAATTCCATAATGTTGATTATGTCGTAAGTTGCGTTAACCTAATATTATGTTTAAACAACTATTGTATGACATTTATTTCTAAAAAAATATAATTGTTAAAAATTAATAGGTTAAACCAACCACTGAAAGAGGTTAAAACGACACAATATTCGAATCTAAGTAAGTCTAAACTGATAATATAGTCAAGTCAACATATTAACGAAGTAGAGTCAACAAAATAACTAAGTTAAATATATATATATAATCAGTATAACTATTTATTATAGATTTGAAATTACTGCATATAAAAGTTGAGTTAACAAAATGATTAAGTCCATTTAACTAAACATTTGATAAATACAACAAAATAACAAGAATATTTTTATTCAACTACTTAATACAAGGTTGTAACAAATAGACGAAAAAGTTAACTTAACAAATACTCGTATACAAGTTCAGTTAACTAAACACATTTGTTAATCCATCAAATTATAGAACTTCGTACCAGTCACTTTAAACAGCTATACAATAAAGTTTTTTTAAAAAACTGCATGATGACGAAACAACTAAACATCTCATTAGAAACGATTAAGTATCAAGAATATTAATTCTACTATTTAATATACGAGTATGTTTGAAATAACAAAACGAAACAATTGAGGTAACCAACTATACTAATTAACTAAACATGTAAGTTATATCAACCACTGAAACAACATTATTTTAACTAAATACTAGATGTGCCAGTTAGTTGTATTAAATAGTTGAGTTTAAAAACTGATAAAGTTAAGACAATCAACTTGAGTTAAAATTACAAAACACAAAAAATATGTATCAACAACTAGACGAAATAGTTAAGTTTACAAATTTACAGCCGAATCAACCGATCATTTATGCTATCGCAACAAATTGTACGTACCTACAACATTTTATCAGCACTTTGAAATACCCATACGAAAAAATTAACTAACTGCATAACGTTGAAACAACTAAACATTTAAGTTAAACCATCCATTTAAACAACTTTATTTTAACACAATAATTATGTCATTACTAGATGTGCCAGATCGTTACATTAAATAGTTGAGTTTAAAAACTGATAGTCAAGCCAAACTAATTTAGTTCCGACTTGCTCGATAGATGGCGTTCATCATTTACGTCACAATCCTGAATCGCGGTGTTAAGATTCTCCGCCGCCGAACGACCCTCGCGCGCTACCGTAGTGAATTCGTACTTACTACTTTCCTGGCATAGGGAATACCGTGACCAAGAAGGCGGTTCCCCCAAGGCGAGGCCTTATCATTGCACAGTGCGATGGAAAGGAGTCAACCTACGTAACCGCAGTGCAACTTGCACTCTGGGTTAGGTTGACCCCTGCGATTATCCTTAATGTGGATAACTCGGCTGCGTAACTTTTGGTAGAGGGAGGGGGGCTGTTTGCGCTAGCCCGCTAGGCTAGGCGAGGGAGGTTAATTTTACTGCAAGATTTAGGTACATCTAACATTACGCCACAAGTTGATTCTACATATAGCTAGCTGCTAGGTTAGGGATACTAATTAATGTAGGTTAATTATACTGCCAGATTTAGGTACGTCTAATATTACGCCACAAGTTGATTCTACACAATAGGTCCAAAATACTAATTCATGTAGGTTAATTTTACTGAAATGCGTAGGTACATCTAACAATACGCCTAGAGTAGATTCTACATGTCCACGATACCGAAATTATAAATACTAAGACTCTCGCAACTCTGGTTCCCAAGATACAGGTAAAACCTAGTTTGGGGACCACCAATCAAACAATAATGTTCGCCTCAATTAGTTACACATGAGACAATGTTTAGATTTAAGGTTATCTTTGTAACAGTTTGTAAATAAATTTATTCTTATTCTTATTCTTACATAATAGCTATATTAAGGATAGTAATTAATGTAGGTTAATTTTACTGCAAGATTCAGGTGTTTTTAACAAAGTACCACTGGTAGATCCAACATACAAAATTTGTAAATGTAACTTACATGTTAGGCAGTAAAACAAACTATATTCTTACGTAGGTTATATATTAACTTACTCACACGCTGTTGAATTTACTATTTTTTAAATATGTTGAAACAACGGGTTAGAAGCGTTATGACTACTTCTCAATAAGACTAAATAGCAGATATGACTAGTTCGCTATAGGACTAAATCTCGATATGAATAGATCGCTTTAGAACTATTTAGCTGTTTGACTATATATGCATACGTCCTGTTTTCAAAATGACTTATTATCGATATGACGTACAATCGTATCTAAAAGTGGCATTAGTATAGGTACTTCATGGTGTACTTAACTTTACTGAAGTGTGAATACACTATGAAGTTCCGCTATTAAAAATAAATTGAAACAATAGTTGTCATTGTCACTTTGAATTTTTATCTTGCATATTATTTTATTGTTATTTAAAAATGCAGAGTAATGAACAATTTCATTTTATTAAAAGTAAAAAGAATAAGGAAGCACTTCTTCATGATGGCTACCGATACAATTTTGTGTCCAACAATTCAAGCGGAACGTCGTTCTGGCGTTGCTACAAAAGACAAGAGTGTAGTGCGTCTCTCACATTGAATGAAGAAAAGACCGTTATAATCAGGAAGAGTCTGCACAAGTGTGAGCAAGACTATGATAAAATGGAAGAAGACCTTCTACTGGATACGGCAAAACAGAATGTATGCGAAGATATGTCATCAGTAAAAAAGGTTTATGAAGAAGTACTCCAACAACTGCCCTCTTCTTCAACCTTTAATGACAGACCTTATAATTCAGTGAAGGATGTCCTATACAGACATCGTAAAAGGTTCCTTCAAGTGCAAAAAACCGAGTTTTCTAAATCTAGTGAAGTGACAGTACCACATATGATCAAGAAAGACTTTTTGATTGCTGAGTTTGAATTATCAAAAGACGACAAAATGCTTGTATTTTCATCACGATTTTCCAAAAGGAATATAAGAATTTATGCAGATCAAGAAAAGGTTTTTTTTGGTGACGGAACCTTTAAAAGTGCACCCAGGCCTTACTATCAATTGTTTTCCATTCACGTAGACGTTGATAGCACGGAAAAGACGACAAATATATTTCCCGTCTTGTATGCACTCTTACCAAATAAACGCGAAACAACTTATTTCGCTTTATTTACAATAATACGTGATGTGCTTAGAGTACATATTAAACATTTTAAATGTGATTACGAATTGGGACTCATCAACGCATTTAGGACTGTGTATCCGAATGCTAAAGTTACAGGATGTTTTTACCATTACAATAAATCTGTGTGGAAAAAGGCGAACGATATCGGTTTGACGAAATCTCAAGAAGGAAGATACATCACTAGAATTACTGCAAATTTGCCGCTCTTGCCTTCATCTTATATACAAGATGGATGGTCTGCTATTGTGGAATGTTCTACGCAATCACCTGAAATGAATGCATTCGCAAGCTACTTTTGCAGGCAATGGCTAAAGAATCCTTTGCTTATTTCCTGTGCAAAACAAAAGCACAGGACCAATAATAGTTTAGAGGCATGGCATCGTCGCCTTAATGTGCGCATGCAGCACAAACCTACATTGCTACAATTTTTATTTTATTTAAAAAAAGAGGCACATTTTCAAGATAAAAAAAATCAAAATTCCCTGTTTGAAGCGAACAACAAAAGAAGAAACACCATATTATTCAATCGCAAGTATCAAAGAGAATTAAATAAACTTGAGATGAAGGAGATTACACTCATATTGTTTTTAAAAAACGTTAGCGATTTAAAGCGTAAATATAAGTAAATAAATAATTATGTTACAATGGAATGCTTTCATTTTAAGTATTTTAATATAGGTACCGAGAAAAAGAAGCTCAATGCTTTAATTATCCCGATAACTGTACTTCAAAAAACAAATGAATATTTTGTCGTTACGCTATCTGGCTTTATTGCGATCTAGTCCAAACACGATATAGTCCAAACAAGATCTATTCATATCGAGATTTAGTCCTATAGCGAACTAGTCATATCTGCTATTTAGTCTTATTGAGAAGTAGTCGAAACAACCAATCTGAACACAGGTTAAATTTACCTTTATAGTTCAACTATTTTTATTTTGTTAATTCAACAAATCATGTCGGTAGGTGCTATATTAACCTAAAAATAAAGGTTGAAAAAAGGTTAAAACAACCTATTCGGTTTTTCAGTGCATATACGTCCAAATATACGTCTTTAATAAATTATAACTTTAGTGTTTTTATAAAAAATAAAGAATACATGTTTATTAATCTTCATTAAGGTCATCATTTGCCTGCCTTTTCCCAACTATATTGTGGTCTGCTTCCAGTCGAATCAGATGCAGCTGAATATCAGTATTTTACACGGTGCGACTGCCGATTGGACCTCCACAACCCAGTAACTGGGTAATACGATACCTCATGGAAAGACTGGTTGTCAGACTTTTAGAGCTTCTGACTAATAGTAACGACTGTCAAAGATGTACAAATGACAGCCAGGACCAACGGCTTTACGTGCTTTCCGTGGCACGGAGGAAACTCGCTATGACAGGTGGTCACTCATCCACAGACCAACCTCGGCAAGCGCGGCTTAACTCGGAAGATCGACCTGTGCGGCTGTAATTATTTAGCCACGAGCTCTTCAGAAATGAATGAATGACATTCATCAGTATCTAAATACATAGGTACAAAGCTTGAACTAACAATATATTTTTAGAAAGCCGTTGCCTCAGGCAATGTGTACAATTGCTCGGGGCATTGTCAATAACCCCCTGACCTACTGCGGGCAATATTTGTGACAGTACCGGCAGTAAAGAAGGAACAAGAACGCTTAGAAAGAGATGAAAGATATAAAAAGTTAGATGCCGTGACAGAGGAGAATAGAAGAAGAAAACGTGTTACGGACCTTTTTTTTTGTTGCGGAAAATTGAAGACTTTATGTCAAAAATTATCTTTGTGAAAGAAATCATGATATGAGTTAGTTAGGTACTCCATCTTGTATAAGTATTAAATTCCTCATAATTGAATTGAAATATTTTTTTTATAAATAAAGTCTTCAATTAAATAAAACCTAATCCTTTCACCACGGGTAGAGCTGTCAGGTCAGACTCGTACTAATAAATAATCATGTCATCGTTACTTCATTTGCACTCTTGGGATTCAGGGTCTCGGTAGCGTGTATGGAGGGACTATTTTAGCCGGTAACAGTGACTCTAGAACGTAAAAGGCTCTTGAAAGATCACAGTCAGTAAGAGTCTAACGGTTCCTTTCGCTCCACCCATTTTCGTGCTTAGAGATTAGACCCCCAGATGTGAATTCTTTATGGCCGGTACTTAGAGTTTTTACACCTTGCTATTGAATAAACGAAGTGATTGGCAGATTCTATTGACTCTGACTCTTACTATCGATTTGAGATTTTAAATAGGATTTTTCCATTTAAATAATTTGCTGATTTAAATTCGTGTTAAAAAAGCTCCTTTTGCTATGAAAAAACGGGCAGATGAAGCCACTTTTCGTCGAGACTATAGATAGAAAAGTCCAAAGGTAAAAGAGTCTATCGGTGAAACGGCCATAAATGAATCGTCCTGTCGGCGAAACGTCCATAGGTGCGTCCACATAGAACGAGCACCCTCGCGAGGCATTTGCCGCGCGAAGCAGCTCGGTTAGTGTGGATGTGTCTCGGCCAAGGCAAGCGAGCGCGCTGCTGCGGGCAAACGACCGAGCGCCCGAGCCATTCAGTGTCGGCTTTTGTTTTGCTCGCGTATATTATTTCGTGCCTCGGTCGAGAAAAATCAGGCGCGTTCACACATAACGTGCAGTCTCAAAAGGCAGTTTCTTCGCGCAGCAAATGCATCGCTACGCTGCGCGCTCTGTGTGGACGCACCTAATGGATAATTGTCACGGAACAATTTTAAAGGGACACTGTCATTTTTAACGGATATTATCATGGTATAATTTCAGACGAAACCTCAGGAAATCACTAGTATGCAGCAATCATAATATCTTCAACAAGAGATCATTACAGATATGCCATTGACCTTGCGCGTGTCTTCAAACCGGTACATAATAGTGAGGTGAGCAGACATATGCTTTCACTTTTCACTTGACTAAGATAAATGATGGGTAAGTACTTTCGTTTGGATGCTGAGCTATGGGACCGTTATCTGCATAGCCGGGAGTAAGTAGACTGATTTGGGGTCGATAACCAGAAACGTATATATGTATTAATAAGGACATGCCTCCGGGATTCTTTTAGGAAATTGGAATTCTTTTAAAGTAGAGAAAGAAACTTTAAAAATTTTCAGGATAAAATGTAATCTATGTGTTAGTCCAAGGTGGTCATGCGGGCGGCGAGTAATAGGCGACTCGCTGTCCGACCATGGACCATGCCCGGGTCGACTTCGCGCTTTGTTCTACACGCGCCTCAAAGAGCATCAGCATTATGACGGGGCCCCCCTTTAGAGGGCCAAAGCCTGCCGGGGTCGTGAGACTCACGAATTACCGTGACCCCGGAACGTAAAGGGCTATTGAAGGACACCGTGGATTTTAGTCAGTACGAGTCTGACAGTATGGATGGGAGGAGTCATTTGCTGATTTTATCACGCTAAAATAAAATGTGTTAATCCAGGGTACAATAGTCAACTTTATTTCTCAGCCAAATCGGTTAAAAATTCCGTAAGTATTGAAATGAGGGGTGCTAAGACAGGAAACCTCCACGTGCGCCCGTGGACTGGAGTTCCCTCTCGGATACGTCCGGGGGGAAGACCAGTTTTTCGGGCCGGTGCGCCCTGGGATGCGGGCAAAGACTCTCCTTAGGCACTTGTGCCTAAGGGGTTTCTTTGCCCGTATGCAAATAGCCTGTCGGGTGGACGCTCCAACGCGTGTCCCTCTGAACAGCAGAGGGCACAGCGGCGGAGCGGGCTTGCGGACGGTGAGTAATGGGTATGCTCGCCGTCCGACCAAGGACCAAGCCCGGGTCGTGTTTCACGCGTCACCGACGGGGCCCCTTATGGGGCCAAATGCCTGCCGGGGTCGCGGATTTTTCTTAATCCAGGATACCGTGGCCCCGGAACATATTAAAGGGCATCCGACGGAACACGGGTGGATTTTAGTCAGTAAGAGTATGACAGTCCCTCCCGCCCCACCCAGGGCGGGAGGACTCATTTGATGATTTTGCCACCCTAAAAAAAAAAAAAAAAAAAAAAGTATTGAAATGAAATCCCGGGAAAAAGGCTTATCCATGTTATGATTTCAATGACAGTTCGTGATACAATTACATAAAATCAATTTACGTACTCCGGGTTATACTTAGTTATCTGTCAGTAAGGTGCTTTTTCTTACGTGGTAATATCATCAAATGAGTCCTCCCACCTAGGGCAAAGCGGGAGGGACGGTCAGACTTGTACTGACTAAAATCCACGGTGTCCTTCAATAGCTCTTTATGGTGCCAAGGTCACGGTAATTCTATAAGTTCCGCTACTCCGGCAGGCTTTGGCCCTCTAGAGGGTGGACCCGTCATCATGCTGACACTCTTTGAGGCGCGCGTGGAACACAACGCGCCGTCGACCCGGGCATGGTCCATGGTCGAACAGCGAGTCATCCATTACCCGCCGCCCGCATGCCCATACGGTGTCCGGAGATCGTCTTGTGGAGGAGGGCGCCCGCCTCCTCCTTCGCGAGCATGACTGCTTCGCAGAAGGAGGGTCAGGCTAGTACTAAAATTCACTACGTTCCTTTAATTGCTCTTTACGTTCCAGGGTCAGCGGTTACCCGTTAAGGCAGTTCCGCAACCTCGCTAGTTACGCGACTCTGAGCAAGTAAGGTTGATGTACAATTTGAGAAGATATTGATTGAAAATCTTTTGCTGAGACAAGTCCTACAGGGATCGTGAGATTGTCCTAAAAGAGCACCGCGGCCCTGAAACGTAAAGGACAATTGAATGAACAGGGTCGATGTGGGGTTGCATTTAAAGGGCTTTGAAACGGAAAGGGCAAAGGAATAGGGTGGATTTTTGGTAAATATACGTCTGACAGACCTTTTTTTTTAGCGTGGTAAAATCATCAAATGAGTCCTCCCACCCAGGGCAGAGCGGGAGGGACTGTCAGACTTGTACTGACTAAAATCACGGTGTCTTTCAGTAGCCGTTTACGTTCCAGGGTCACGGTAATTTGATAAGTCCCGCGACCCCGGGTCTCTGACTGATTTGATGATTTTACCAACTAAAACTAAAGACATGTTTTTATATTGTTGTTAAGACCGTCATCTTTCTTTTAACATCTTCATCATCAACAGCCTATAACGTTCCCACTGCTGGGACACAGGCCTCCTCTCTGTGAGAGGGAGTGAGCAATAATCCACCACGCGGGCCCAGAGCGGGTTGATGGATGTCACATGTCTTCGAATTTTTGGTTCTAGGACATGCCGGTTTCCTCACGATGTTTTCCTTCACCGTTTTGAGAGCAGTGGTGATGAAATAAATTACACAAAGTAATGCGCCTGGCGGGGTTCGAACCCACGACCTACAACTCGTAAGTCGGGACCGAAACCACTGGGCCACCACTGCTCTTTTAACATCTTGTAAGTATATAATCATAATGTCTTCGCAATGTGCCAACATAAACACTACATAGTCATTCGCGTGATGAGTACTTTCACATAGAACTTTCATCTCCAACATTGTTTACATATAATTTGATAATCTTATCTTTCATGCTTTAAATTCCTCTTACAATGTACCTAAGTTTGAAAGGAATTTCTTTATTTTTTAATATAACGACAGGCTCCACACAAAGGTTGAAGAGCTCATGGCTCAAATAAGTAATTACAGCCGCACAGGCCGATCTTTCAGGCTAAGCCGCGCTTGCCAAGGTTGGTCTGTGGATGGGTGACCATCTGTCATAGCGAGTTTCCTCCGTGCCTCGGAAAGCACGTAAAGCCGTTGGTCCCGGCTGCCATTTGTAAATCTTTGACAGTCGTTTAGTCAGAAGCTCTAAAGTCTGACAACCAGTCTTATCATGGGGTATCGTATTACCCAGTTACTGTGTTGTGGAGGTCATATAGGCAGTCGCTCCATGTAAAATACTGATATTCAGCTGCATCTGGTTCGACTGGAAGCTGACCACAGGTTACCTATCATAAGATCGAAAAATGTTTGACCTAATTTCATTTGACCTAAAACTTTTCAACTATTATCGTTTGGTTTTTTTTTACTTCATCGAAGTCACGTTTGCCACTGTTTCAGTTAACCTATTATCTATTCGGTTTTTTTCGTTACTCCAACACTTCATTTGGCCGAAAAACTTTTTACCGATGTTACACTTACTCGAAATGACGGTTGTTGGAAGTATTATGTTTCCAAACATTCATTATACCACTGTTTTAATTGCCATATTTTCATTTCACCAAACACCTAGAAAGTGCACCTAATTATTGCTGTTACATTTTTAGCAAGCGCCATTGAAATGTAGGTAGACAATACAAAACAATTGTATAGGGTATTGTATTATCATTAATGACATTTGCTGTTAATTGCACCTTTAGGGGTGTTCTGGCTAGCACGTGTGTACGAATCTTTTTGCGGATTCTGTGTAATTCTTGATACTCTTTTGTTATTGTGTTGTTCTTGTGTTTGTAAAAAGGTTTGTATTGTGATATACTTGCATACAGCATAAAAACAGATATGCAACATGCAAACAAGTACCACAAAAACATGCAAGCAAGCATGCAGCATGCAAATAAGCATGCAGCATGCAGCATGCAAATAAGCATGCAGCATGCAACATGCAGCAAGCACGCAGCATGCAACATTCAGCAAACACGCAGCATTCAAGCAAGCATGCAACATGCAACAAGCATTGTTTCTGTCATGGCTCCGGCGCTGCGGGGTTTTGGGTGGCCCCACGCGAGCTTATCGTCGCAGATGATTTGAACGCTCACCACCGCAGCTTCGGTTTACTGGCCGGCTTTGCCGGCCAGCCTCAGCCGCGGCGGCGGCCGTTCCAACCTCCTGCTCCTCAGCTTGCGGGCCACCCCACCCCTCCACGCCTACGCGATTTTAAATTACACTCTAGGGGTAGGGCAGACAAGACTACGTAAAGTCGGTTTTGCAGCATTTCGTTTCCGCCACAAAGTTTTGTTGCACAATATATTGAATTTTTATGACAGTAATTTAATTTTTCGGTAAAATGTTATTTCGGTATGGTGAAAATATGGCAAATAAATCATTTGGCAATTGAAAAAAGTTTAAAAGAGGCTTCGGTCAATAGTAAAAAGTTATTTTGTTAATCGGCGGAACATACTTCGGTAAAATAATAAATATGGCTAATGATACTTCGATGAACTGAAAATATGTCAAATAATGCATATAGCAAAAGAGATGTCGGTCAATAGTTTTCGGTGTAATGAAATTCGAACAAACAAAATTCGGTTAATTGATCGGTTCCCCTGACCACAATATAGTTGGGAAAAGGCTGGCAGATGATGATGCTCACGTTTGCTTACTATCTCGTCTGATGGTAATCAATGATGTGGTCGACGATGAAGCACACTTGTCTAGAAGTAACATATTCACTCTTAACTTGAAGACCACAAGGTTATAGCTGTTAGGAATCAGACTTCAATGGGAATTCCACTTCTTAGCTGTGTGCACAATAAAAGTATTGGCAAAACGCTTTGCACGGCATAATCTATACATATAATAAATCTGTAGAAGGGTCAATTCTGTACATTGAAAATATTGTAAAAATAAATAGCGGGGGGTGTTGCTGGATCGATACCAAACCCAAATATGTGATTAAAAAAATTTTGTCTGTCTGTCTGTATGTGCAGGCATCACGTGAAAACTAACGGTTCGATTTCGATGAAACTTGGTATAATTATACCTTATTATCCTGGGCATAAAATAGGATACTTTTTATCCTGGAAAAATACGTAGAAAAAAAAAATCTGTATCAAACCTTATTATGGAACCACTGGCGACACCTATTATCAAAGTAGAACATTACGCCACGCCTGCCTCCATTGATTTCTAAAAAGGTTCCACCACTCACCACTAGATAGCGTTGTGCCTATGACGCGCGGTTCTGAATCGCGGTGATTATTATTATTATATTATTATTATTAGAACGCGAGCTCAACAGCAGTAGCTCAATAGATCTCCTTAATTATTATAGGCTTAGCCGTATTTGGGTCCAATGGATATTTATAAGATGTCATTGTCAGAGTTACTCAAAATGGAGAAATGAACCATCCACGCGAAGACCAACATCCGCGCGGACGGAGTCGCGGGCGGAAGCTAGTTTTGAAATAATTGTTTTAAAATGGAGAGAGTTTTCACGCACAGCATTTAGGCGCGGGCCACATAGACAAGACGTAAGACGCAGACGGGGCGGAGACATATGTCTCTTCGGCGTCTCTTTCATACAAAATGTATAGAAGCGTCGCGAACGTGAACACAGAAGAGACGCGTCGCGGGCGCGTCTCTCATAATATATTTTCGCCCGTCCGCGACGCGTCCTCGTCTTACGTCTTCTCTATGTGGCCCGCTCCTTAAAACATGGATAAACTGAGGGCCAAAGCCTGCCGGGGTCGCGGGACTGTCTCATTAGGTAACCGTGACCCTGGAATGCAAAGGACTATTGAAGGATCACCGTGGATTTTAGTCAGTACAAGTAACTGTCATACTTGTCCTCTCGTCCCGCCATAGTAGGTGGGAGGATTAATTTGATAAATTTATATCACGATAAAAAAATTATTCAGCAAATTTACTTGAATTACTATATTTTTGAGCCGTTTGGGGTTGAAACTATAGGGCCATGGGGTCCTAGTGCTCACGAAAAGACTTGTTGACGCTTCCCGTGACCCAAGAGCTGGCTTTTACCTTGGTCAGAGGCTAAGTATAGCCATACAAAAAGGCAACGCCGCCAGTCTCTTGGGCACATTACCAGCTGACAGGTTTGAGGATGAGTTTTTCGATGCTCTGTAATAGTGTAATTTACTGAACTGGTTTTATGTCATGGTTTTTTATTTGGTAAATATTTAGGTTTAATTAATGTATTATTGTATTGTTTTTAAGTTCGATAAAAAATAATTAAAACATGGATGAGCTAAAAACTTCTAAATAATACCTTCTTAGTTTTGTAGACCGGAACAATGTTGTGTTCCGTTGTTTTTAAGTTTATGAGAAATAGCCTTGATTATCACAAATAACGATACAATTACGTGTCTACGTAATTTACATTTTATTGTCTTGAGAAAACCCCATTGTTTTCAGAAAGGGAAAAAATATATAGTAGCAGCTTGAGAACCACAGAACTTAGAAACTTCTCATCACTGCTAGAGGCGGCATTGTCGCACGAAGTGCTTACAAACGTCACATATGCAGTGTGTGAGGGAGATAGCACTCTGCGAATCCAAAGCTAGTTGGGCCACTTTTTTATCGTGGTAAAATCATCAAATGAGTCCCTCCTGCCTGTCAGAATTGTACTGACTTCTTCAACATTTGCGGTTGATAAGGATTATTATTATTTTATGTCATTAGCTTGGGCCATAGATATATTAAAGAAGGAGATATGGCGTGGAATTCAAAATGTATAGAAATCCGTTGAAGCCACAATTGCCCCTCCATAACGCTAATATTGCGCACACAATTCTGTCAAAACAATACTAACAATTGCACACACGCGCCATCGATAACTCAGTCATTTAAATATAAACCTAATTCTTTACTCACACAAACAATTATTATTGTGTGTTGTCGTGACACGGGGGGCGTATACGACTCTCCCTCTCAAATACAACGGACGCACCATGCGACATTACGGCTTGGTGAGGTATCGTTATGTCATTTGACATTACTTGTCAAGTCACTCAGTGATAGACTGAGGTGGTTGTATAAGAGCAAAGTATTTAATGCAAAAACAATACAGTCGGAGTAATATAGGAAAACAAGAATAAAGTAGTACACGTCAAAGCTGAGCGAAACGCTCAACACCACGGCTTCACCGACACGCCCCCTTGCCAGTTCTCCTGTTTTTAATATTTCTGTGGCTTGGGCAGACCATCTGGTGAAGACCACAGGAACGCGCTGAATTCGAGCCGCTTCTAACCAGTTCTATTGTAAATCTATAGGGGAGGAATCTAATATGATGATGATTAACGATTTTTCTGCTTCTCGGATTTTATAAGTACTGCCACATCTAGACCTTCCCAGATCTATGCTGTTTACAAACTATGTATTTTATTTATCTCTACAAATCTAAGGTCATGGTTAAAGAAGATGATTTGCAGAAACTGTGAACTTGAGACATTTATGATTATTATCATTTACCTGCCTTTTTTCCAACTGTCGTGGTTGCCTTGCAATCTGACTGGATGGAATTTAATACTTTATATGGAGCGACTGTATCTGACCTTTTTAGCCCAGTTACCTACTAATGAGTGATGTGTAGACCTTAGAAAGATTAGCTGTTGGATATTCTCATTTTGTTTTGTTAATAGTTGAAAAATATTTTTCTTTTTAACGGCATTGAATATTTTTGTTATTGTTGCTACCGTGGCGTGTGCTTTTTAAAATGTTGCATCTTATTAAAGTTTTAAAATTTATTGTTAGTCTTTCATAATTAATCATTTTCTTTATTCCTTTTTTTACATATTTATTTACATTTTTAAATATTAATATAAAAAGATATTAAAAACATTTAAAAATATAAAAAAAATAGTGGCCCACTAGCATCGGGAACAGGGTCCAAGGTGCCGGTGGTTAGGGCTCTAGAGAGAGGAACCTCCTCACAATGCGAGCCGTGTCCAAGAGAACTGCTTTCTGCATCAAGCCCTTGAGCCAGCTGCACAATGAGAGCCTCTTAAGATGTTGGTCGAGGCTCTTCGCAATTAGTCCATTGACCGAAACGACTATCGGTGCAATGACTGCTGAGTCATTATTAATAATTATTATTAAAATTAATCATTTGTTCTGTGTCTGGGTGTCATTTATCTATAATATTTATGTATTTGGAAATATATAAGTATGTTTATCAGTTGTCTAGTACCCATAACACAAGCTCTGCTTAGCTTGAGACTAGATGTTGAGTGATAGTTGTGGAATGTTATTATTATTAATTCGTTTTGTTATTACATCATGCTAACTCAAATGTCTCGGTGATGGTGGCGTGTGTGTCGAATCATGTAGTTCCCTTCAAAATTATTGAGCTAGTCCCGAATGGCGGGCGCTTTGGCAATCAAATAAGTAATTTTTCTACATTGAAAATGTACTTGTCAGTTTATTTCGAGTAGGTAATTTTTATATAATAAAATCTAGCTGTTTCTCGACGCTCCTATTGGCCGTGGCGTAATTTATATAGCCTATAGCCTTCCTCGATAAATGGACTATCCAACACAGATTTTTTTTTCCATTCGAACCAGTAGTTCCTGAGATTGGCGCCTTTAACCAAACAAACTCTACAGTTTTATAATATTAAGACAATCGTCTACCGAGCGCTCCTCCATACTAAAAGAGAAAACGTTTTCCTGCCCCTAGATGTTATCCTATCTCAATGATTTTTTAGAATGCTTCTGACACAGTAAAAAACTAGGTGTATATGTTTTCATTTTTTCAAAATTTATAATAGTTTGAAAGTTACAGGCGCCTAAAAGTTACTATTTTTATGACAAACCTAGAATATAATATGCTGAAACGATTGACGCTAGAATCTAAGAGATTGGTCGTGATTTAGTATGTGAAAAACGTTTTCTCCCGAGAGACAAATTTCATATAAAAAATACTTACAGTCAGTCGCGAGCTGCAACGCTCTCTATTGCACGATCGGGTGTCGGGGAGGTGTGGTAGCGACAGCACGAGTTTTTCTAAATACCTATTTTTTAAATGGAAGCCGGTATACTATCCTCTTAAGTATTTATTTGACTCCATAGTCATTGTAGTCGTATTACACAAGGAACTATCAGTCATTGTCTGCCCGTTTGACTAACTGCCTCAACTGCCTGGCTAACAGCCAGCGAAATGACTAAACAAAAACAATTGAACACACACGACGCCTTTTGTTTTACACTTCCTATGACCATTTTAAATTCAAAATTATTTGACATATTATTGTCACTTATCTGTGGTTTTTGTATTTTTGACTTTGACATAATTATCTTCACAAATTTCACAGAGTCCGCGTCACGACTAAGGTTCTTTTTTTAATCGCGGCTTAATCTTCGTGGTGGCCCAGTGGTATCGGTCCCGATTTACGAATAGGTCGTGGGTTCGAACCCCGCCAGTCGTATTGCTTTGTGTAATTGATTTGATCACCACTGCTCTGAAAATGGTGAAGGAAAACATCGTGAGGAAACCGGCATGTCCTAGAACCAAAAATTCGAAGACATTTGACATCTACCAATCCGCACTGGACCCGCGTTGTGGATTATGGCCCACTCCCTCTCAAGGGGAAAAGGCCTGTGTCCCAGCAGTGGGAACATTATAGGCTGATGGTGATGATGATGAAGCAATACCGAGGGGGTATTTACACAAGATGGCGTTGAAGCGTCTTCCACGTGCATTTATTAATTTATTCAGTAAACTTATTCGTTCGATTACTGGCCCAAACCACAGGATTTAATTGATCTGTTTGTGTGGGTTATTTTCCAAGATGGCTGAGTTTAATGAAATATAATAAATATGATATATGTATTCGTTGTGCGCACGATGAGAGCGCCACCTAGTGACCACAGAATATAAAATACGTGTAAAAATTAATACCTAAATAGAATAATTGATCAAAAGTTAACTAGTTAAATAATGTTAAATACTACTTTACTTATACGAATTGATTCTGTATACAACTATTTTAAATTATCTGCCTAGCCGTTCCCCAACTACACTGGACAGCAAATAAACCGAGCCACCCGCTACCTAGGCACTCTAATTCGATTTTCTCAAAAACTAAAAACCTACAATTATCAAAGTTGTTCCTACAGAAAGTGCGTTTCATGGTGATTAAATGAAAGGAAACTCATGGGTTTAATCAATATTTCAGTGTTTATTAAGGATTTTACAAAGAAGAGTCGTTACCCAGTCGTGACAATCGTTAGTAATGACAAAAGTGAAAAAAAAATTTAAAGCCAAAAACAAAGATAAAATAAAAAAAAAAGTTTTTGATCAATATTCCGTATTATCCCCTTGCTCGGATAACTGCCAGCATCCTTGTATTCATCGACCTTACGAGCCTGACGATAAAATCTTGAGGAATTGTATTCCACTCCTCTTCAATTGCGATTCGCAGCTCTGGAAGCCTTGTTGGAGCAGGTACCCGGGCTCGAACCCGACGTTTCAGCTCATCCCATAAGTGTTCTATCGGATTCAAGTCCGGGCTTCGAGCTGGCCAGTCCATCGTACGAATGCTGACTGACATGAGCAACATGAGGCCGTGCATTATCATGCCATCATCTGCCTAAAAGGCTAGGCAGATGATTGTGGTCGGGTTTCAGTCGAACCAGCTGAATATCAGTATTTTACATGGAGCGACTGCCTATCAGACCTCCACAACACAGTAACTGCATGGGTATTAATATTATGATACCCATGGTAAGACTGGTTGTCAGACTGACACAGAATTGATATGTGTACTAAATTTCAACTTAATCGGTCTAGTAGATTCGGAGATAAATGACTGTAAGCGACAGACAGACGGACACACGAGTGATCCTATAAGGGTTCCGTTTTTGTATTTGGACGTACGGAACCCTAAAAAATGCACGAAATTGTATTTCTAACATGCTTTTAGAAAATTAGATTCAGTATACACAAATTGCTACGATGCGATGACAACATAATTCTATCGTTGTAGTCCACAAGATACATGTAAATATATAAAAATATATGTTGCGTATAATATAAATATATGTCAATGCATTGTAAATAAATACATTTGCGTGAAGTAATGATTTCTTACAACAGAAAACTTGTTTTGAGATACGGTCACACTGTGAGCGATTTAGGGTGCGTTTAGCTGGCCATTGGAAAGGCTGAAAAAGTTGACTTCTAAATTTTAGGATATTTCTAGTCAAAATATTATACTAGAATGACATAAGCTACCGAGAAACTTATGTCAGTCGTTAAAAGTCACTGTAGAAATATGCAACGCGATTTTTACCTAACGTGAAGACTTTCTGATAGACATAAAATGCAAAAATTATAGAAATAAAATGAGTGGAAATTCGGGATATAGTTATGGTAATGCTGCAGATTTCAGAACAATTACAAAAATATAGTATACCATCTAAGTATACTTGTGGAAGCAATAAATGTATTGAGTATTGAATATTGTCTTATTGGATAATCTCTTGGTAAAGATTATGTTACTTCTACTTATCCATTCGGGTATTGCAGGCGTGATATTTGTATGTTATATTTTATGCTATTGATATACCTTTGTTTGGAGGGTGGAATATCATCAAATGTGTCTTTTTGCCCTGAGTGAACAAAATATCAGACTGGTACTGAACAAAATCTACCCTGTTTATTCGGTTGCCCTTTGCATTCTAGAGCCTCGATACCCTGTTTAGATAACCTCACGACACTAGGCTATTGATTTATATCACGTTTTAAGGCCTGTGTCAAACGGACAGGCGATAGCGAACCGAACCGAATCCTGTCATATAAAAAAGCGAAAAGGATCCGATAGTCTATGTGACAGGCTTCAAACAATTCCATACATTACAAACAAAAAGGCTACGCCACGGATTCGGTTCATCTGTCAGTTTGACAATAGCTTAAGTGTTAACTGAGCGCTAATTCAATAACGAACAAAAAAGAATTGCTGTTTTTCCCGCTAGCATAGAGACCTAACCCCTATGCCATAATTATGTATATTTATGTACATAAATACATGTATATAACTCAATACATTGTGTGCAATATACTAAACATGGAAGACCGTTCTAAATTAATTTTATTTATACATATAACAAGGTGTGACTCGTTAGTTTAATGGTTGGAATTCGGAATGTGGGTCATAGGTTCGATATAAGAGTACCTAGCTTTTAGAGAATTGTCAATCTCGATCACCCAGTAACTGGGTTGGTAGTCGTATGATTGGTTTCCAGATTTCTGGCTATCTGATCTACAAGGAGATTTTTTTTTTAAATCGATTACCTGACTAACAGTAACGACTGTCAAAGATCTACAAATGACAACCGGGACCAACGGCTTTACGTGCTTTCCGAGTCACGGAGGAAACTCGCTATGACAGATGGTCATATCCACAGACCAACTTATTATTTAGACAAGACATATATTGTAGGTATTCCCTGATAGCTACGAGTAAAACATTTTTTTTTTGCGTGGTAAAATCATCAAATGAGTCCTCCCGCCCAGGGCAGGGTAAGTGGGTGGGAGGGACTGTCAGACTAGTACTGACTAAAATCCACGGTGTCCTTCATTAGCCCTTTACGTTCCAGGGTCACGGTAATGGAATAAGTCCCGCGACCCCGGCAGGCTTTGGCCCTCTAGAGGGGGCCCCGTCATCTTGCTGACGCTCTTTGAGGCGCGCGTGGAACAGAACTCGCTGTCGACCCGGGTATGGTCCATCGTCGAGCGGCGAGTTGCCCGTTACTCGGCGCCCGCATGCCTACGAGTAAAACCTTGTGGTCTTTAAGTCAAGCGTGAATAGATTAATTCTAGACAAGTGTGCTTATCCGTCGACCATCAGATAAGTTAGTGCTCAAACACGAGCCTACTGCTAAAAAAAAGTCATCATCATCATCATCAGCCGGAAGACGTCCACTGCTGAACATAGGCTTCCCCCTTAGACCGCCACGCCGAACGACAATTCGCCACTTGCATCCATCGGTTGCCCGCGACCCTCACGATGTCGTCGGTCCACCTAGTGGGAGGTCTGTCTACGCTGCGTCTTTTGGACCAAAAAAAATGTAATACCTACAACTAAATCATTAATTAGCATTATTAATTACTGATGTTTAGGCTAAAAGCTACAATAGGCCGCGACGTGATATGCGACACATATGAGCGATTATCATGATCAGCCTATAAATGTTCCCACTGCTGGGACACAGGCCTCCTCTCTGTGAGAGGGAGCAGGCCGTAATCTACCACGCAGGCCCAGTGCGGATTGGTAGATGTCACATGTCTTCGAATTTTTGGTTCTAGGACATGCCGGTTTCCTCACGATGTTTTCCTTCACCGTTTTCAGAGCAATGGTGTTGAAATAAATTACACAAAGTAATGCGCCTGACGGGGTTCGAACCCACGACCTACTACTCGTAAGTCGAGGCCGATACCACTGGCCCCCCACTGCTCTGCATGAGCGATTAAAACGAATAAATTAATAATAATAATATAAAGTATATTGATTTGGCTCGCGAGGTTGTCGATATGTGGGATGTGGATTCAGCGATCATTGTGCCGATAGTCGTGTCGGCCCATGGCTTAATTGCCAAGAGCCTCGACCAACATCTCAGGAGGCTCTCGTTAGGCAGCTGGATCAAGGGCCTGATTCAGAGAGCAGTTCTTCTGGACACGGCGCGCATTGTTAGGAGGTTCCTTTCTTTGGAGACCTGACCGCCGCCGGTAACTTGGACCCTGTTCCCGATACCGGTAGGCCACTATTATTTATATTTTTAAATGTTTTTTTTAATTCTTGTTTTTGTAAAAATATTTAAAAATGTATATAGTAAGGTGAATGAATGAATAAATGAGAATATAATAATATTCCACAACTATCACACAACGCCATCTAGTCCCAAGCTAAGCAGAGCTTGTGTTATGGGTACTAGACAACTGATAAACATACTTATATATTTCTAAATACATAAATATTATAGATAAATTACACGATTTCACACATTACACAATTAGAGACACAGAACAAATTAATGATCGTGCTCATCACACAAACATTTGTCCTGGGTGGGAATCGAACCCACGACATCCGGTATAGCAGTCAGAGTCACTAACGACTAGACCAGCAGGCCTATTTCGCTGTTCCAGTCGCATAGCAAATCGCAAAGCAAACAATATTGTGTAACAAGTGGATTTAGGTTATTTTATTTTTATTTAATAACAAAAAACACTTGTTAATTCTACTTTTTGCATGTTTGTTATTGTGTATGCCCCGTGTCTGTACCAATAAATGTAATTTTCTTTTCTTTCTTTCTTTCAAATCGCTGTCTAATGCAGCCTCAGTCTCAATCGAAAAACTGCACCAGCCAAATCTTAAGGTCACACCACATCCTCTGCGTCTGTCCGAGCGACAACGTACGCCCACAAACGCGATAAGAACGGAACAGTTTGACGATAAAATCAAGTTCATTGGCAATATTATCGCGGCAGGACGTTAGTTTTTAATTTCATTGTAATTTCTAATCGTGTTCCCGTATGATAGGGCTTTTATTGATTTCGAAAGCGGGGCAATGCGATTGTGGTGTCATTTTTAAGTGAATGCAAACGGTTTATAGTTTAAATGTGTTATTTTTTAGGTTATTATTCCACTCATCGAGTTTTTTTTTTAATTTATTCAGAAATGTGTAACAATTTTTTTTTTATTATTTAATTATAGGTTCGTGTAGGGGAACAGTGTATAAGACGGGGACGCGAGGTATAATGGGAACATACACTCTTTAGGCATACTTAACACAACACTAACGTAGCGCAAGCGCCATCCGGACGTCATATACAAGCGGCCATTAACAAATGGCGTCCTGTTGGCGCTTGCACTACGTTAGTATTGTGTTAAGTTTGCCTTATGTGTGTGATTTCCCATCATACCTCGCGTCCCCGTCTTATACAATGTTCCCCTAAACACTCATGTTTTCTGCCAAACTGCAATACAGTTTGTCGGCAGAATCCCACAGTGCTTTAAGACAACTTTAGAGTGTTTAACCAGTGTGTGTTGCATTAATATTTAGGAATTTAAATAGTTTGATATAAAACTAGTTGAGTCTATGCTATTACTATGTTATATTTTTTAACTTTTATTGTCATTGTAATTAAATAAAACTTAAATAAAAATATCAACCGTCGTACCACAAAAACTTTTAAACGTCTGTTGAACACTTGTCTAAAAATGTCAGATTATGGCGTTGAAATAAGGTCCGTTTTGCAGTCACACTTTTTTTAGACAAGTGTTTAAGTTTTTGTAGTAAGGCTGCAAATGTTTATTCACTGATCTTTTTTTATAAAAAAACTTAATTTACTTTGAAAATATCTAGTCTACAAATGAAACATAGAATTAATTTGAAATAATGCCCTGAACTAAAATGAATATAAAAACACTTCTTTAAAACCAGAGAAAAGTTTATATTATAAATTTAAAAAAATATACATATATTTTTGTTCCAACCCTGCTAACATTTTTTAACGTAATACTTTTTATTGTAATACATTGTATATTTTTATTGTAATATATTGTATATTTGTGAATGAGACAGGGCTTTGACCTTCTTTACAAGTTATTAAACAAACATAACATTTAGCATACAAAGGCTTATTATAGACATAAGTATATATTATTTAAAGTAAATAGAAGAACAAGTATTGTGTTTCTCTATAAACTGGCGGCATGTGTTACATCAATCACAATTTTAATACCTTAACCCCTTGTCTATGACATAAACATTCAAGCGACATGCGTTTATTAAAGTTATTAATGTAAAAATAATTTAGTAATTTTACTATCATAAAAGTTATATTGAGTAGAGAAACAGTGTATAAGATGGGGACATACACTTAAGCCAAACTTAACACAACACTAACGTAGCACAAGAGCCAACAGGACGTCATTTGCAAGCGGCCATTAACAAACGAGGTCCTGTTGGCGCTTGCGCTACGTTAGTATAGTATTAAGTTTGCCTTAAGTGTTTGTTTTCCCGTCATACCACGCGTCCTCGTCTTATACACTGATCTCTTATGACACTGTGACCAAACTACTCAGCTGCAAGGGGCGGCTGCGAAACACGTGATCGCGCGTCGCGTCCTAAATGCCGCTCCAAGTCGCAAAACCCGAGGTTCTGCGCGGAGCATTAGATATATTTTACTCAATTTCATTTTCCTAGCTTTTCCCAACTATATTGGGGTCGGCTTTTAGTCCTTTATTTTTAATTTAGAGTTGTCAGCATAATGACGGTCGCGGGACTATTGCTTAACCGTGGCCCCGGAGCGATCTAAATCTTTCCTCTTCACAATATTAGTGTAGATAGCACGTCAGTAAAAGCTAGTTATACCTAATATAATAAATAAAATTTGCAACAAAACAATTCTGACAACAAAAATTATTAATTTCCCATTGTAAAAGGAAAATATTTGACGAATTAACTTAATTACATTTTAAGGAAGGGCGTTATTTTTATTACGTTTAAAGTAGACCTTGACATATATTTTTAATGGTAATGTTTAATAACAAATATGTAATGTATGTTTTTAAGTATTTAACCTTCACATTGGCGTAGCTAGACGAGGGCGAAGCGCATACGACCTGAATGGGTCACGAGTTCAGAGAAAAAAAAATACATGTGGCACTAACTGACTGCCGCGGTGAAGCTATTGCATAACATTTATATTTATTTAAAAAAAAATCGCCTACCGCGTATATTTAACGAGAATATAATTTATTTAAAATGTTTGTGGTGCACTACTGTAACAAAGAACTTCTTTGTTGTAGGAGAATTTTATATGTAGGTTTCATTGTGAGAACTCCTTTTGTAGCTGGCCATTTAAAATCAGTAACAAAAAGTTAAATAATTGTTTTTATGACGTATATTTTTATGATTGCCGAAGTCTCCCGAACTGAAACGATGTTAGATGATGCGTGGTGTCAGGTATTTTCCTTAGGTGTTTTCGTTAGGTTTTTGGAAATTTTTAGATTCAGTCGCCGCACCGCGCCGCGCTCATAGCCATAGCTTAAAAAATCTTGACATCGGCGATCACCAGTAAAGCCAAGGATACATCAGCAGGCGTACCATGGTGCCGTAGAAAGGGGTTTTGTCGACGGAAGAATAGATAAAATGACAGAACGTAGAAATATTTTTATTGTTTTAAGCATGGTAATGTAAAAAATATGGAAAATAAACGTTCTTTTCTTGAATAGCGTACGAATGGTGTCATATTTGTGCAAAAAACAGTCGACTTGTGTAGAAATAACGATGAAATAACTTTTTATTTTCTTGGTAGAATAGCGATAGAATCGCCATGCTACGCGTGTAGGGGACAAATGTGCCCCGACATGTATCGGCGACATGTCAAGCGAAGCCGGCCGATTTCGCCTGACAAATATGGTCACAACGCGCGGCTTATGTCCGCAGCGACGTCAGACGAAGTCGTGCGACTTCGCGAAACTTCTCCTGACATATCTGGCGACATCGCGCGTCTTATATTACTTCTGATGTTGCCAGAAATGCCGACCGAAGTCCGGCAACATCGCTGGCGACACGTGTAGCACGACATTTGTCCTGTAGTGTATCCTTGGCTTTAGGCAGTGCTACTTAACTTCTACTAAGAAATGAACATGACCTGGTAACGTTTTCTTTGTTACTAAGAACTGCCAGAGACCTAGAGACTCAAAGCTGATGTCTCTGTCACATCACAATTACATTTGGTATAATAGATCACTTGGGACAACCAAGTCATATATCGACACGAGCAGCGAAGGCAAGTTATAGTTTTCGTCCGCAAAAAAAGTGCCACGCACAATGCACCTGCGTCTTCTCGATTCGTGGTAGAAGAAATAGAATTTATGAGAAAAGCAGACGGGTTCTGGGGTCAAGTTATGATGAATGAGTTACAAGAAACCCCAATGCTAAATATTTCCATGTCTGCAAAGTTATTACATTAAAAACATGAGTCAGTGACGTTCCAAGGTACTTAGTTTAAACTTGAGGTTAAGTTATTATTAAGTAACATATATGACTAACATGTTACTAATAATTCCTCTGAACCTCACCTTGGTTTTTGGTTAACCCGAATTTGTCATTTAATATGTAAGTTTTTCTTTGGTATTGTCATTTCGTTGAGCTCCTTGTGTTCTGAGTCGAGCTACACGATAACTGACAAATGCTTGCACTGAGTGGACAGGTCCACTCAAATCTGTGTGGTTCTTTCCTTGAAAGACCATTTCAGACACCTGCATGGTCCTCGTATGACATGACCAATATAATGTCTGGACTTTAAAAGAGACTGTGACCTCTGAGTTTGTTTCGGATGTTTCTTCTCAGAGTAGTCAGGTACGAAACACCGGCCTTATCTAGCTTTAAAAATATTGTTTGACGTGTAAAAGTGTTTTCTAACAAGCAAACTTTTTTTTTTAGCGTGGTAAAATCATCAAATGAGTCCTCCCAACCCGGGCAGGGCGGGAGGGACTGTCAGACTAGTACTGACTAAAATCAGCGTGGCAGCGAGTTGCCTTTTACTCGCCGCCCGCATGCCCGCGCCTAGGGTGGCCGGAGATCGTCTTGCGACGTCCGTCGCCGTGGGCGTCCACCACCGCGGGGGGGGGCGGAGGGAGGACATTGTCGTCTCCCCCACGCGGCCCGCCTCCTCCTTCGCGAGCATGACTGCTTCGCAGAAGGAGGCGACCGCTTCCCACTCCGTCTCGCCCCGCAGCATGGCCGCGACCAATGCCGGGCGCGAGAGGTCTCCGAACAAGCAAACTTACATCCCATTGTGTTCGTCGAAAAACCGACATTAGGTGAAGCACAGGCGAACACGAACAGAATGCTCGAAGCGCGTTCGTTAAGGACTTAATAATTAACACATCTCATCAGCCAATCAGTAGACGTACTAAAATTACCGACATAGCCCACAGAATTAGCAAGTTGAAGTGGCAGTGTGCAGGCCATATAGCACGCAGAACTGATGGCCGATGGGGCCGTAAGGTTCTTGAATGGAGACCACGCACCGGCAAGCGCAGCGTAGGACGTCCACCCACAAGGTGGACACACGATCTTATGAGACTACAGGATCACGCTGGATGCAGGCCGCTTACAACCGGTCCTATTGGAAGTCTAAAGGGGAGGCCTATGTTCAGCAGTGGACGTCCTACGGCTGATGATGATGATCAGTCAATCGCGTCAGCAATCACGTAGCGAGCTTAGTAAACAAAATCACAGCAATTTATTTAAACTATAGCTAGACATTACTTTTCTAAAAATCTTTGTTTGAAGTCACGTTCATACGTTCAAAGTAGTTTTTCGAATCTAAAAAAATAGCTAAATGGCTTTTATTGTTCTGTTTCCTGTTTTTAATCACTTCAGAAAAACTGTGAGCTGTTTGAATTTTGCGGGGGTTAGAGGTCAACATACTGTCAGCGTAAAAAACGTAGCGTATAGTTTAAAAACTTTTCCTTTGTCTTCCAGTAAAAGGATACTAGTACAGCACTGTTCTCGTACCACCTTCTATTACTATCCTCCAGCACCGTCCACTAGCACTGTCTTTCAGTACTTAACTAAAATACTGTCTTCCATTGATATTTGCTAGTAAACTAGTATACTGACTGATTTTTTTCCAGGAAAAGGCTGATATGTTATTTTATTTTATAGAAAAACAATTGAACTATTTTATTGTTTCATATTCTAAATCTATATTTTTAAACAAAGATTCTAAAAAGAATAAGAAATCATAATACAATAAAAACCAAAAAACTTTTCTTGATGTTTGTAAAAGGCTATTAAGGGTACGCTAGTCGGTCATTCTTCCATACAAACGTAGTTTGGCGATTACTCCAACATTTGACGGTATACATTCAGAATAAACAATGATTCACGTTCATCTCATCGTTATCTAGCCCTATATGGAAACAAAAAAGTAAAAAAAAAAACATCTATTATGATATGAGTTATGGATGTTGAAACTTCCTTATTTTAGGACTAATTTTAACGCATGTTCGGGAGGAAATGAATAACAAAAGAAGACGGTAAATTGTAAAATAATTACCATACAGGGATAGGTAATTTGTTCAAAAATATAAATTATTTTGTTTTTTTGAACAGATTAGGTAACATTAAGTAGTTTTAGGGCTGATTTTTCAATAGTTAGATAACTTCTATCTGATGAATAAAAATGACGGTTTGACAGCTTATCTATAGAAAATATGTCAAAACGCTATTTTTATTCCTCAGATAAAAGTTATCTGACTATTGAAAAATCAGCCCTTATTATAATATCCAAACTCCCGAAGGTCTCTGGAAAAGTTGCAGTAGTCCATTCTTCAATGAAATCACGCATGTATGAGTCAGTCGAAGGTTGGAGTATGTGTGCGTAGGCGCCCTAGCTTCTTACTGCTCATCTATCTCATTGGTACGTGATGTTGGATGAAATAGCATGCATTTTAATCCCGCCCGCCAACGAGTTCGTCCCGCCGACTAGGGCACCCTTAAAGGATCACCCTGGAATTTAGTCAGTACAGGTCTGACAGTCCCTTTCGACCGTCTTGGGTATAAAAGGTATCTTTATCAAGTACTGAAAGTACAAAATTACCTTCAAAACGACCTCTAATTCTTAACAAGCAGGTAATATCTATAAACGGCGGATATGACAACTATTCTCCGCAACTGCTGACCCGATTTCGATGCGGTTTACGTTAAGCAACACAGCGGTTATTGTGGCTTCGATATCACTTTTAATAGTTTGCTGTTAGAGTAAATTGATTTTGAAAATTGGTGATTTATTTAACGATAACATAATCATATAGGGCGCATATTGTAGACTAAGCGATCATTTTACTAATAATCGCGTCAATCAATGGTTTAATTGCTAACAACATCTTAGGAGGAAGGAGCCAGGCTTACGGACGTCAAGTAATGACTTCCTCGCCGTCCGATCAAGGACCATACTGGGGTCGACAGCGCGTCGTTTTCTACGCTTGTTCTCAAAGAACTGTCAGCAGTCTGAGGTCTAAGGTCAAACGACAGCCAGAGTGACCCTAAAACGTTAAGGGTCATTGAAGGATCACGGTGGGTTGTAGTACGAGTCTGATAAACCAGAGGCGCAGCGTGCCTTGGCGGGGCCTCGTATAAAAATTTGTTTTGGGGCCCTTAGGTAGGGTAAATATTGATCACTCAAGAAAAAAATGCATTTCTCTGTATTTACGCCAAAATATAAACAAAAAACTGGACAAAGGTCATCAAAAAAATTCAAGATGCGACTGATCAGTCCAGAGGTTGGAATTAGGTAGAGTTATTTTAGTACTTGCATCGAAATGTTGATATTAATATGGATCTTCCCGGGATTTCTAATAAACACTCTCGTGCTTAAAACAGTATTACATATAAATAATATTAATAAAAACACCAGAGATAGATTAGACAAATAATAAAATAACTATTTTATTTAAATATCATTAAGTTTTTATTCATTTTCGTTTACGCACGTTGAGGGCCCCTGTGGCCCGGGGGCCACGTATAATTGATACGGCAGATACGGCGGTAGCTACGCCCCTGGATAAACCCTTGCGCTGGATGTACCAGGGCAGGACTCATTTGATGATTTCACCACTTCTTTTCTATATTTCTATCAAAAGAGGCATAATGTGCAAACATGACAACTATTATTGAAAATAGAATAACATAAGGGCACAGTATAAATATCTTTCTTATTAAGTTTATGAAAATTATTGGTCAAATAGTGAAGGAGGAAATGGGCGAGATCCAACCCCAAAATATGACTTTTTACTTCAGCTATTCAGACGGATTTCTTTTTTTCCTTATCACACGAGATAGTTTCTTCAAATATCTAATTTCCAAAAGTCTCTTCACTCGCATTTACTCTTAGTTATCATAGCAAAAATTGTTCCACACCATATCACTTATATTATACCTCCGAGAAATTAAATAGGTGCGTCCCCACAGAGCGCGCAGCCTCGCGAAGCATTTTCCGCCCGAAGCAACTCGGTTGGTGTGGACGTGTCTCGGGTGAAGCAAGTGACAGCGCTGCCGCGGTCGAGCGACCGAGCGCCCGAGCCATCCAGTGTCGGCTTTTGTTTTGCTCGCGTATATTGTTTCGTGCCTCGGTCGAAAAACAATAGACGGTCCACACAGAGTGAGCAGCCTCGCTTGTCAGTTTGCTCGAGCGGAAAATGCTTCGCGAGGCTACGCACTCTGTGCGGACGCACCTAATCAATTGAAAGAATTTATAGTTTTGTTAATAATATTTTTCTAGGTTAGCTCAATAAGTATGGCCGATCTCTCTTTTCGCACTTATGTGTGATTGACAACAGCCACGCCTATTTATTGCATCGGATTTTGTGACTAGCTTACTTTCGTGGTTTTGTCCGTGAGAAAGTTCATTTTATTGGCCTAGGGCATCGGGCTGTTGGGTTAAAAAGTATCCTATGTGTTAATCTAGGTTATAATCTATGTATGTGCTGATTTTTTATGCCCGTGACGTAATGCAATGCTTTACTCCCTTAGTGGGTAATCTGCTATTATAATCTGCATGAGATTTTTGATAATCAGAAATAATATTTGTACCTAAGTAATTGCACATATCCGACATGGGTAGATTGTTAGCCTAAAAATGTTATGCTTATAATAAGACAGTTTTGCAATAAACATAGTTATTATCTTTATCTTAAATAATAAAAAAAAAAACTTTTTAACCAGATCAAGTTATACCTTAACCTTGTAACTACTGACTTAGTTTTCTTCAAATTAATTTACATAACTACGAGATTCTCGTAATGTTATATAACAAATCATGATTGTGCTCATGGTGCTTTCTGTTTATAACATACAAATCCACAGAGGTTCGTGTAATGGATACTAAACTCGTAAGGTATCGAAGACTTGCATCGTGTTGTGCACGAAGGGGCATACGAAGCCGAGACACTCACGGTACTGCTGGTCCACAAAAAAGTCGCTCAGCTAGCTATGGAAAGAGCTATGCTTGGCGTTTCTCTGCAGGAGCGAATTCCTAATGAAATGATTCGACAGAGAATGAAAGTGATCGACATAGCCTACAGAAGCAAGCTGACGAGGCAAGGAGCCGGGCCATATTAGTCGTAGAAACGATGACCGTTGGGGTAGATGTGTTCTCGAGTAGAGACCGCGAATTGGGAAACGTAAGGTGGGACGCCCTCAGGCAAGGTGGAGCGACGACCTTCTCAAGGTGGCCGGTAACAGTAGGATGAGAGTAACAGGTGATCGAGTGAAATAGAGTGCGATTGGAGAGGCCTATGTTCAGTAATGGACTGCTAGGTATAGGCTAATGATGATGGTGATTTTAACGGTGCCGATAATGTAACGGAAACTACAATATACATATACCATTTTAGGTTCAAAATATAGCGTTAGTGACGAAAGTCAGAACGGCGTAGGGGGCAACTCATCGAACGGTTTTTTGATGAGATAATGGGCAACTGGGCCCATGGCACTGGTAGCTTAGGCCACGATATAGACGGGACAAGTTCGAATGGTATGATGGATGCTAAAGCTGCTGATTTCATGCATGGAAAATGGAATAACATCTTCTTAACGTTGCATAGCCACGGTACCCTGCTTATTTGTGTGGAATAAGTATTATAAACATAATAAAAAGTACCTTATACCTAGTTGTTTTTGTGCTCCGATTCTAAATTATGATTGCTGCAATATAAATGGGATTTTCCAAGATGGCCGCTATCAAAGTCTTTTTATGACGAAAGAAATTAAAGTAATTTTGCCAATTTTAGCTACATAATGGACATTGCATGTAGTTTTCCGGAAACGGACAATCAAATTTTTTTTTGAAACGCATAATTTTTGAAAATGCATGTCTGCAGAATGAGATAATTGGGGTAATAACTTAGATGTGTAATTTTTAATATCTTGTATTATTTTTCTTGAGACAATAGTTAATTATTTTGGTGTACACCGTTATCGTATAAAAGGCGGAGTTTCTCAATTCATCAGATTTTATAAACATAATTTTCCCCAATTAATAGATGGTTCGGTCATGTTGAGAGGATGAATTTATAAGGTGGAGGTGAGTAGAAACGTCGGGAGGGGACGTCCTATGAAGACCTACACTGACCTTATTGGTGAAGTACTTCATAAAGGTCGTGTGTGTAGTACTAGCAATCGACGTGTGTGTATGACCAGATGTATGAATGTGGATGAGGCGAAAGGAGTATGTAATGATCGTAGCAGGTGATGCTCTGTAGTTTCTACCTACCACCATGAGAAGAAGGCGTGAGTTTATGTGTGTATGTATTTGCCCCAATTTCTCGATGTTGCCTGAACTGATTTTAAAAATTCCACCACGACTGAATTCCTTTTAAAGCGGCACTAGTGTCTATGTATTTACATCACAAAAAAAAAACATTAAAAATTTAGTACCACGAATTTTCCGCAAGTCATGGGAGGCGGTGCTATTTGTCAAATCGTAATGTCATTCATTCTTAGTTCGGGCTCGTTTTAAAAACGCTCGTAACTAAGGCCGAAACCACGGGTTTCGTGCGTAGAGATTAGACCTCTTACTTCCAGTCCAACCAGATGCAGCTCTGAATATCAGTCTTTTACATGGAGTGTAAAATCCGCCGAATCCAACTCGGTTGGGCAGCGTTCAGGAAACTACGCAATGTCTTTTCGTCCGACATACCTCAGTGCCTCAAGACGAAAGTGATGACTTACGGTACCGAAACGTGGGCTTTCACTATCGGCATCATCTCAAAGCTCAAAGTCGCTCATCGAGCTGTGGAGAGGGCTATGCTCGGTGTTTCTCTACGTGATCGAATCCGAAATGAGGAGATCCGTAGACGAACTAAAGTCACCGATATAGCCCACCGGATTAGCAAGCTGAAGTGGCAATGGGCAGGCCATATTGCTCGCAGAGCAGATGGCCGATGGGGTCGAAAAGTGCTAGAGTGGAGACCGCGGACTAGCAAGGGCAGCGTAGGATGTCCACCAACGAGGTGGACAGACGACCTTGTAAAGGTCGCCGGAAGACGCTGGATGCAGGTCGCTTCCAACCGGTATATGTGGATATCTAAAGGAGAGGCCTATGTTCAGCAGTGGACGTCCTATGACTGAGATGATGATGATGACATGGAGTGTTAATACGATAACCTTTAGTTAGACTAGTTGTCGGACTTCCGCGCTTCCAACACTTTGTAACAACTTGTAAAGATCTGCAATTTACAGTTAATTGAAATAGCTCCTGTAATTAAAATACAATCTTGTATAACTATTGATTATATTATTAATCTTAATCTGATTTCATTGTACAACCTTAAGCTGTTATAATGAATCGTTTAAACTCGAGGTGGTCTAGTTGTCAGTAAGTTACATATCCTTAGATACTAAGGCAGAGATTTATAGAACAAATCTATGGATTTATGGAGATCGCTAGTTTCAGTTTTGAAAGTGACGCCTGTTACAGAAAAAATGAAAGGAAATCGTCTGTCTTGGTATGGACATGTGATGAGGAGGGATGTGACTCACGTGACTAAGAGAGTGATGATTATGAGTGTTGATGGATGGAGAGGAAGAGGAAGGCCAAAGAAAAGAAATGGATTGTCTAAGGATTGATACGAATGAAAAAGGAGTAAATGACACTGTGACGTCTGATAGGGGAGAATGGAAGAAGAAAACGTGTTGCGACGACCCCAAGTAGAATGGGATGAGGACAGGAAGATGATGTTAGAGTTTCAGTTTCTTCTTCTGGGTTCAAGCCAATGATTTCAAAAGGAAGGATCTTCATCATCATCATCATCATCATCATCATCTCAGCCATAGGACGTCCACTGCTGAACATAGGCCTCCCCTTTAAATCTCCACATATACCGGTTGGAAGCGACCTGCATCCAGCGTCTTCCGGCGACCTTTATAAGGTCGTCTGTCCATCTCGTTGGTGGACGTCCTACGCTAAAGGAAGGATACGCCCATCAAAACATTTTGCCAAAATCTTCTTCATAATGCGAAACCTGAATATAGTTTGTTCAGAATCAGTAACTGATTCGATTCGTATATAGTTTAATGTCTTTGTTCGATTCCAATATTTTTTACACCATGTTATATATATTTTTTAAATATTTTAATTAAATTTTAGTAACAGTTAATTACAATACATTCACCGTACGCTTAGGTATCTATTGCCAAACTATTATCACGAGTGTATAACACAGGAGAAGCGGTTTACGCGGGTGTACCGCGAAATGAGCATGTTTTTGAACGGACAACCAGGTAATATACATGCTTATAACTTTGTGATTTTTTATGATACGGTTTTAAAATTTTGTACATAGATTCTTTACACAAAAATCTAGACAGATGTATCGGGTTTCGCATAAACAAATAATAATGTTGTATGTGATAAATCATATTACGAACTACGTTGCTTACATCGAGGACGTAACCTGAGTTGCTTTGGCCCGGAACTGACAGCTGGGGGCCAAATAACTGGTGCCATTTTCGTTGTTTGGTTGAACCTGTCCTTACGATATCAGTCAATGGTTCAAGCTCCATATTGGGACTCATCTTTGCTTTTGGACTAAATTGAGAGCAAGGCATCCATAGGGTAGTTTATCTATACATATAATAAATCTGTAGAAGGGTCAATTCTGTACATTGAAAATATTGAAAAAATAAATAGCGGGGTGTGTTGCTGGATCGATACCAAACCCAAATATGTGATTAAAAAAATTTTTGTCTGTCTGTCTGTCTGTCTGTATGTGCAGGCATCACGTGAAAACTAACGGTTCGATTTCGATGAAACTTGGTATAATTATACCTTATTATCCTGGGCATAAAATAGGATACTTTTTATCCTGGAAAAATACGTAGAAAAAGAAATCTTATTTTTCAGTTTTGTTCATAGACGTTGTTCTGTAGAACCGCGAACACACGTTGCATTACCCGCAGTGGATTCAGCGCCGTAACCTGAAGCGCCGAAAGTCGGATTTGGCTTGAACCGTTTGCGGCACACGCGGGCCACGCCTCCCCGACTCCTATATAACGAGCCGCGTTCCGCGCCGCGCGATGCATATAAATTCTGAATTTTGATGCGAGCGGACGTGTCGTCCGTGGAATTAATATTGTATACGTGTCATTTTAAACCGTGCTTTTCAGCGCGACCTTTTTGATTACTGTTCCGATCAGTTATTTGTAAATACAAGGTCGGAATTACTATGAAAAAAATACTTACTACAGAACGCGAGCTCAACAGCAGTACCTAGCTCAATAGAGGGATCTCCTATTATAGGCTTAAGGTGCGAACATATTATCTGACGCGTCCGTCAGCCGCGGCTGAGGGACGCGGCTTATTAAAATCTAGCCAGTACATTGAATACTACACTGTGCAAACTATCGGTCGTAAGACGCGGACGTGACCTTGAGTCGCCCTTGAGCGCTCGGACGTCCGAACAGAATCTGGCCGGCTGGATGTTTGTGTACCGTGCACACTGCTAAGCCGCGTCCCTCAGCCGCGGCTGACGGACGCGTCCGATAATATGTTCGCAGCTTTAGCCGTATTTGGGTCCAATAGATATTTATAAGATGTCATTGTCAGAGTTACTCAAAATGGAGAAATAAACCATCCACGCGAAGACCGACATCCGAGCGGACGGAGTCGCGGGCAGAAGCTAGTACATAAATAAATTGGAAATATATGTATAGTCCGCAGGGTTGGCATGTTTAAAACAAGTTGTTTTAAAACACCTGTTTTAAACAGTGTTTAAAACAGTTTGAAATTAAACAGTGTTTTTTTTTACACGTTTTAACTACTTTTCATGGCGGATGAATGCCTGTAAAATGAAAATAAATTAATATTCAGGGTTCTTAATAGCTTGACATTAAATAATTTGAGTGTATGCCCCTGCTATGTGACATTTTTTTAATTTTTAGTGGCATTGTAATAAAGTAACACTTCAAAACATTAGAAAAAAAACAGTAGATGTTTTTTTTTCCATTGATAAGTTAAGACGTCGACACATAGTCGAATTAATTTGAAAAAATGACCGAAACTAAAAAAAAAAAACAAAAAAAAACACCTGTTTAAAACAATTTGAACAGTTTGTTTTATAAAAAAAAAAACTGTTTTTTTTCCAACCCTGATAGTCCGTCAGTTGGAGTATTGAAAAATAATGAACACTTAATTTTAAATTATTATTATTAGCGTTGTTTCTTCGTCATTTTCAACCAAGTTTCAGCCGGGCCGTAGTGTTCGGCCAATATTTGGCCGAAACCGAAAGTGTGGCCGAAACTGGACCTTCGGTCGGACACTACGGCTAACGTTTAAAAAAATCTTTTGTTGTAAAATCTAAGCTCGTTTATAAACGCAATCTTATCAATACTTTAAGTTTTTTTAATTAAACTTTGAACCCAAGTCTTAAGGTTAAATATAATTAACAGTTACCGGTAATTACATAACATGATATGATTTATTAAACTTAAGCTTGTTTCAATGATTTATTTAATAGACAGATTAAATCATTTGTATAATCGTGGATAAGACGGAAGGATAGATAGCTATAGATTAAGGGCTGATTTTTCAATAGATAACTTTTATCAGAGGAATAAAAATTGCGATTTGACTCTCATTGTTTTTTGATTTTACTAATATTTGCATGCCATTGTCTGGCAAACATGACGATCTATATTTTACCACGTTTTTATACACTCACTTTTCTTGTTTGTTTGTTTGTTTGTCGTTCCGGTTGGACTTTTGCAACTCAATTTTGAGGCACTTCCCGATAAGCTAGCAGGCTGAAATTTTGCACACGCTCTGAGTTCTGATGACAATACATGACTAGCTAAGAAACGTCATAACAAATCCAATATGGCGGCCTCCCCAAGATGGCGGACTGGCTGTTTCAAATCCTCCCCCATGATATGGGTATCAAATGAAAGGGTTTGCTGTCAGGAATACGAAAAAAACGTCGTAGTCACGTGACTTAAATCCAATATGGCGGACGTCCAAGATGGCAGACAGGCTATTTGAAATGCACACCTATGATATGGATATCAAATGAAAGGGTTTGCTGTCAGGAGTACGAAAAAAATAGTCACGTGACATGAATCCAATATGGCGGACGTCCAAGATGGCAGACTGGCTGTTAGAAATCCACCCCCATGATATGGGTATCAAATGAAAGGGTTTGCTGTCAGGAATACTAAAAAAAATAGTCATGTGACTTAAATCTAATATGGCGGACGTCCAAGATGGCGGAAAGGCTTTTAGGCACTTCCCGATAAGTTAGCAGGCTGAAATTTTCAGGGTAGCTTCAAACCCGATGAACAAAGATAAAAATAAAAAAATAATTAATAGATTTAAAAAATCTAAAATCCCACGTTTTTAAATGTCCTAAAAATAAGAAAATAACCCTACGGGGCTGAGAGAGGGGCCACTCAGAACGTGGGGGCGTATCTTTGCAAGTTACACCAACGATCTATACACGTCATGTAAATTATATCCCAAAAATAATCCCTTAAATAATATACGCCCCCACGTTTTGAGTGGCCCCTCTCTCAGCCCCGTAGGGTTATTTTCTTATTTTTAGGACATTTAAAAACGTGGGTTTTTAGATTTTTTAAATCTATTAATTTTACAATGACATCTATTGTAGGCTGACAATTTGTTATGAATGCATTGTACAGTACTCCCAAATTAATAATGCGCATAGAAATCTTCGTCACTGTTCGGCAACGGTCGTATTCCACGAGCGTCGGAAGACGATATGTATATAGAGTGGTTAAGTGCATTTTCTTCATGCATAATTTAGCAGAATTATGTGTTTTGTGCTAAAAGAGATAAATATTGATTTATCAGTAACGAAATTGATTCGATAATTCTATGTAAGTAAATAGCGAGGAAAACGACACGATTGCGAATATGCTACAATCTTTGTTGAATTGATTTATTTCTTCATACTGAAGCTGGTGTAATGATGGAAGAAAAGAAGGTTTAAATAACACAAGGTTTATATTAGAAGAAGAAAAAATGGTTTTCAAACACAGGTTTACATTAAAATCTAATCATTAAAATCTCAGTTCAAAAGTATTTACAGCACTGATAATTCCAGAATAATATTAGGTACAATTATTACAAAAAATTTAATCAGAATCAAGGAGGATCTCTATTCCTGACATCGTAGAATTTGAGTAAGATAATTAAAGTTGAAATTAAATTCACCTTTGAAAACAAAACCAAGAAGGGTGTGTAATAGCAGCTCTATATAATTCCACACAGAGAGAACACGTGCAGTCACCACCAATATATAAAGACGACTGACGGACCTTTGACTGACCGGTGACAGCCGCCGACCGCCCGAATTGTTTTCAATTGTTTCACATGATTTGACATATGACATTGACTCCTGTTTCTTTCGAACTAGGTGCAAAATGCAAGTGTATTGTTTAGGGCTCTCTCCGATTTAATGATTCGGGTGTTTCCGGGAATACGACAATTAGCGAAGATTTGCATGTGCATTATTAATTTTGGAGTACTGTACTCATGTTTGGGCAAATAAATGATTATCTTATCTTATCTATACTAATATTATAAAGCTGAAGAGTTTGTTTGTTTGTTTGTTTGAACGCGCTAATCTCAGGAACTACTGGTTCGAATTGAAAAATTCTTTTTGTGTTGAATAGACCATTTATCGAGGAAGGCTATAGGCTATATAACATCACGCTATCACCAATAGGAGCGGAGCAGTAAAGAGAAATGTTTCAAAATCGGGAAAATGGATTCCATTTCGAGAGCTTCCGTTGCGTGCGCTGCGTAAACGGTTAAAGATACGCAAAAATAATGTACTACGGAATTATTTCTGATAAAAAGTTCTAAAATAAAGTCCGCGAGAGCATACATTTATCTTTTAAGGTTAAGTCATTATAGCCTTTTTTATGGAAATCAAATTTGATTTTAAAGTAATGCATTACTTGCGAAGGTATTTTCATTAACACAATATTAATCCTTATCCAAATAAATACGTTAATCATCACAAGCATTTAATTTTGAACAAAATTGCCCTTGACATCGTTTGGTTTCAATGAATATCTTAGGAGATATCATAGTTTCAAAATAATACCACAATAAGCATTGCCATCCAACGTGGCAATGCTGCCAGTCTTCGGCACGTTTCCGGATGACAGCGATGCGGAGGAGTACTTTGACGCCTGAGTGTCTCTGCCTTTTTGTGTTTTTGTTTTTTTTTTTAATATTATTACATTTTATTACTATAGGATGGGATAGGATGGGATATGATTGGATAGGATGGGATACGATGGGAAAGGATGGGATACAATGTGATAGGATGGGATACGATGGGACACGATGGGATAGGATGGGATACGATGGGATACGATGTGATAGGATGGGTTACGATGGGATATGATGGGATACGATGGGATACGATGGGATACGATGGGACACGATGGGATACGATGGGATACGATGGGATACGATGGAATACGATGGGAAAGGATGGGATACGATGGGATATGATGGGATACGATGGAATACAATGGGATACGATGTGATACGATGGGATACGATTCGATACAATGGGATACGATGGGATACGATGGGATATGATGGGATACGATGGGATGCGATGGGATACGATGGGACACGATGGGACACGATGGAACACGATGGGATACGATGGGATAGGATAGGATACGATGGGACACGATGGGATACGATGGGTCACGCATAGGTACGACCTGCTTCCTTGAAAGAATGACTTTCGCCCATGTCTGCTTACGTCCTGGGGCTGCCAGCGCCGGTAAAGGCAGGAACGGGCAGGCTCCGGAGTTCGCCTATACTACTCAGGTCCCAGAGGCGTTTAAACGTAGATTTTTCTCTTGCACGAGCATGCGGGCGGCGAGTATGCCTGGTTCGACGGCGCGTTGTGTTCAACACGCGCCTAAATGTGTCATCACAATGACGGGCCCCCCCTTAGAAGGCCAAAGCCTGCCGGGGTCGCGGAAATATCGAATTACCTTGACCCCGGAACGTAAAGGCCTATTATAGGATTTATAGGACACCGAGGATTTTAATCAGTGCAAGTCTGACAGTCCCTCTTACCCTGCCCTGGGTAGGACTCATTTGATGATTTACGTACGCATATTTATGTATGCTCCAGAATGATGTTTTACAGCTAATGTTGTTAATAAAGAAGCACTAAAAATACATTGTTGAGTTCCGACCTCCACGCGAACGAAGTCGCGGGCACAGCTAGTCTTAAATATTTTCTGTAGATAAGCTGTCAAACCGCCATTTTTATTTCTCAGATAAAAGTTATCTGACTATTGAAAAATCAGCCCTTAGTAAATAAATATAATAAATATTCTTTATTTATGCACACCATACATATTTTTAAGAACGTTTTTTTTTTCCTCAGGAATAGTATTTATTTTTATTTTTATTCGGTTTGGCTCAGTAGGTAGTTTTTATATTATGAGCATTTTCTTATAATAACCAATTTTTGCAAGTGGTGGTGACTTATCATACGGCTAAATCGACTAAAAAATCGATCTGTGTTAATGCCTCATTATTTATGTAATTATTTAAATATTATGTCTATCAAATTATACAAGGCTTGATGTTATGTATGTATTTTATAATATGTACTCGTAGATTACTGTAGTGCTTTATTTCTCAGCTATCCAAGTACGAGAGTGTAAAGATAAATGTATTTAAAAAGATAAGAAAAGATAATAATCTACACGTTTCTTATTCTTAATTATGGTGTAGATGAGCACATTAGAGTCGTATAAAGATGCTAACAGACTTGATCATTCACTTGTAACAGAACATCGAGCATTCGCCGTTTTTAATTTTGTCGAACTGTACAACGAACAGAGCATAGAGCTAAACATCAGTACGAACATTTCCACGATCTTTCTAGCGAACACTTTAGTCAATAGGTGCGTCCCCACAGAGCGCGCAGCCTCATTTTCCGCGCGAAGCAGCTCGGTAGGTGTGGACGTGTCTCGGGCGAGGCAAGTGACAGCGCTGCCGCGGTCGAGCGACCGAGCGCCCGAGCCATCCTGTCGGCTTTTGTTTTGCTCGCGTATATTGTTTTGTGCCTCGGTCGAGAAACAATAGACGCGTCCACACAAAGTGAGCAGCCTCGCTTGTCAGTTTCCTCGCGCAGCAAATGCCTCGCGAGGCTGCGCGCTCTGTGTGGACGCACCTATTGGTCATCAAAAATTTTAAGCTATTGCATAGTTTTTATCGCAGGCTCTGAGCTCGGCGCGCGCGAAAAACGTAACGAAAAAACCTGACCACATCTGACAGCACGCATCGTCTAACGTCATTTCAGTTCGGGAGACTTCGGCAATCATAAAAATATCCGTCATAAAGACAATTTACCTTTTCTTACTGATTCTAAACGGCCAGCTACAAAAGAAGTTCAGTACAAAAGAAGACCTCCTCCACAGACGTCCTCATAATTTTCTACATGAAAGATGACAGACTTGACAGTCGGTTCGGCAAAGACGGCCAGAACGCTTGTTGGAATGTTCGCTTATTTGTTTTCTCAATACAAATGAATGCTCAAGATTAAAGCACCTATACGAATTGAAACTATGCCACAAATTAATGAAGAAAAAAAACCACAACGCATTTTTCCAATGCCATTACAATGTAGGTCACAACTTTCCAACTAAATAATATATGAATACTATGAAGAAACTGTTCTAGAGGTCAGTATACTGTCAGATAGCACTAGTAGACGGTATTGGAGGACAGTACTGGAGCATAGTACTGAAGGATAGTACTGAAGGATAGTACTGGAGGATAGTACTTTAGGATAGTACTGGAGGATAGTACTTTAGGATAGTACTGGATGATAGCACTGGAGGATAGTACTGCAGGATAGTACTGGAGGATAGTACTGGAAGATTTTACTGGAAGATAGTACCAGAAGACAGTACTGGAAAATTGTACTGGAGGATAGTACTGGAGGATAGTACTGGAAGATTTTACTGGAAGATAGTACCGGAAGACAGTACTGGAAAATAGTACTGGAGGATAGTACTGGAAGATTTTACTGGAAGATAGTACCGGAAGACAGTACTGGAAAATAGTACTGGAGGATAGTACTGGAAGACAATACTGGAAGATAGTACTGGAAGACAGTACTGGAAGATAGTATTGGAATATAGCACTGGAGGATAGTACTTAGTACTGGAAGATAGTACAGAAAGAATGTCCTGGAACTGGCAGATTGACTAAGAGACAATATGTACTAGGAGATACTAGGTACTGGAGGATATTACTGGAAGCTAGTTCTAGACGCCAGTTATCTTCGTCGTGTTTTTCTCAGTTTACCTACCGCAACGTGGAAATTCATAATAATTATCGTATTTTGCGGTTTGAAGCGGCGGTGATGTTAATTCGAGCTATTACAGAACGAAACCGACTGGCAAATAGCTACTAGCATGCATTACGGTTTTGCGTGTGCAGTGATTAGTGGCGTACAAGTTATAAGATAGTAGCGATTTGACCCGCCCGACTACGGCAAAGCCAAAAGGAGGGTTATGATTTTGACCGGTATGTATGTATGTTTGTCTGTTCCCTCATAACTTCTAAACTACTTATCACTACATGACAAATGAGGTGTCGTTAGAAGCGTCTTAGTTGTCCGCTGGTTATAGGGTAGGTGACGTATCACCAAATCCAATATGGCGCCCTCTAGGTGATGTAAAGTCGTAACCGGAAAAAAATACTTTTGCACAGTATCGACATGGGTATCAAATTAAAGGGCTTGATGAGCACATTTGAAGTATATATACATTATATAGCTTTTACTAGCTACTTAGCCTGTTTTTAATGATAGGTTCGCGTTTGCACTATCTCGCCTCGTAAGCAAAGATGTGGTCGACGGTGGCACATTTGACTAGAATTAACATATTCACACTTGACTTGAAGACCCCACGGATATAGGTATCAGGAAATACAGACCCGGCAGAGAATTCCACTCCTTAGCTGTGCACACAATGAACTCTGCGTTAATTAAGTAGTATTAGAAAATTACATTAAAAAGTTAACAAATATTATTGAAAATTAATTTGTACCCAGTCTTTTTTTTCCAAACGTAATTTTCAAGTACCTATCAGAGCCCTTATCACGAGTTTTCACTATTTTACTTTACAGCGTCTTTCCAGTATTTACAGCGTTTCTTGTATGGAAAAATGGATGTACGAAGAAAGACCTAATTTTTTCCTTAAAATTAAATGTCAAAGTTCCAGTTTACTTTATGTCACAATAAGTGAAAACTCATGATAAGGCTTCAGATCAAGGTCATTCACCTTTTCACTCTTAAAGTGGTCGAATTGTATTACGAATAAATATAATATAAATCAGCTTATAACTTACACCATTGGCTAATGTTACGAAAATCGGATGGTAGTGTATGTTGTAAGGAAAAATTGCACAAATCGTACGATTTATATTTCATTTTACGAGGTTATACACGTATTATCAGGCTATAATGTTCCCAATTTCTCACTGCTGGGACACGGGCATTCCCTTCGAGTATGGCCTACACAGGATTACTTAAAAAAATTAACAACTTTGCAACCGGCGACCGAATCAAGAAATTTCGTTACGAAAATAAACCTAACACTCCGCATCGTCTAACTAACGTCGTTTCCGTGCGGCAGACTTCGGCAGATGAAACCTACTTATAAAATCCTTCTACAACAAAGTAGCTTTACTGCGGCAGTCCCCGAGTGCCCCGCGCATTTTTCTTTACCTCGGCCACCATAAGTAAGTCATGCGCATTCGGCAAAACAAGTAGCACGTGTCACAAAAAGTTTTTTAAAAAAATGTAACCGACTTCTAAAAAAAACAACCACTAAAAAGGGTAAAATAACCTACCAAAAAAATTTTTTTCGGAAGTCGGTGGCTTTGCTTTTTTATTTAATTGATTTTTTTGCCACCGACTTCCGAAAAAAATTTTTTTGGTACGTTATTTTACCCTTTTTAGTGGTTGTTTTTTTTAGAAGTCGGTTACATTTTTTTAAAAAACTTTTTTTATTTTACCCTTTTTAGTTTAAATATTCAACCGAAATTCTTGTCAAAAACATAATTTTCTTACTTATGCACTAGAAGTTTATTATCCTTAGCACTGGTTATAACATCGCCCATGTACACAATAAGCAAGAACACCAAAATAAATGATTTTTTTGGGACCAAATGGCAGGTATACTGCATCGAACAATAACCCATATGGGTCATTAGTATAAATGAATTAAGTCCAAATACAAGATAGCTGCTGTAAACCGTTGAGGAGTTCACTGAACTGTTCTTCGTCTTCATCATCAGAACCCTAATGACAGTTACAACCCATCTAGGTGTAAAGTTCTCATCAATATAAATGAATTAAGTCCAAACACAAGGTAGCTACTATAAACCGTTGAGGAATTCCCTGAACTGTCCTTCGTCTTCGTCATCAGACCCCTAATAACAGTTACAACTCATCTAGGTGTAAAGTTCTTATCAATACAAATTAATCAAGCTCAAACACAAGGTAGCTGCTGTGAATCGTTGAGGAGTTCCCTCGACTGTCTCTCGGCTCCATCATCAGATATACTCCAGACCTTTATTAAATTGTAGTGCTTTGAAATACTTAATAAAAAAAATAATTTACTAAATCAGTCGACGCCTACTTACTGTTAAGGAGTTGTTGAACTTTCCATCATCAGCTCAGCTACATGAGATGATGATTACTATACGCAAGTACTTAAATTACTTCATAATATTTGCGAAAAACGATGTGTGGGCCTATAAAATTTGAGGGTTGCCCTCGATTTCTCCAGGATCCAATCATCAGATATTAAAATGGTGACAATGGGACCACACGGGAAGCACCAGCTTTCAAATAAAAAAAGAATCATCAAAATCGGTTCACCCAGCCGCAAGTTATGAGGTAACAAACATAAAAAAAAAAAAAATACAGTCGAATTGATGACCTCCTCCTTTTTGAAGTCGGTTAAAAACGTGACAAATATAACTGTTCTAAAAGAAACTTTAATAAATCATAACTTTAGTCATTTTTTTGTAAAATAAAGAGACACGTGTTCATAAATTTTCGTTAGGATACTAAAATATCCGCGCTACATAAAAAATGCCCTGTATGTACTTGTCTGGACTTTTTGCCACTTTTTAGCCACAGTGAAGAAACTATCTAGGTATTTTTATTACCTACTAGCTGACCCGGTAAACTTCTTACCCCCTCAGAATCAATAAAATCTATGCTAATATGCCACGCTATTACACATTAATGCTGTTGTCAGACAGACAGGCGAAGCAAACGCGAAGCGTAGCGTTTTTGTTTGTAATGTATGGAATTGTTTGAAGTCTGTCACATAGACTATCGGACCGCTTCCGCTTTTCTATATGACAGGATTCGGATTGCATTCGCTTCGCCTGTCTGTTTGACAATAGCTTTAAAAGGTTTCGTTTTGTTTCGAACACGGAATCTGGGCATTTTATAATGTAAGACACAAGCCTACCTCCTTCTGTGAAGCAGTCATGCTCGCGAAGGAGGAGGCGGGCCGCGAGAGGGAGAGGACAGCGTCCTCCCTCCGCCCCAGCCGCAGTGGTAGGCGCCCACGGCGACGGACGTCGCAAGACGATCTTCGGCCACCGTTATCGCGCCCGCGCCTATCGGAGGCCGAAGCATGCCCATGCGGGCGGCGAGTAATGGGCTACTCGCCGCTCGACCATGGACCATGCCCGGGTCGACGGTGCATTGTGTTCCACGCGCGCCTCAAGGAGTGTCAGAATGATGACGGAGCCCCCCTCTAGAGGACCAATGCCTGCCGGAGTCGCGGGACGGGAACAAGTCTGACAGTCCCTCCCGCCCTGCCCTGGGTGGGAGTACTCATTGAATGATTTTACCACGCTAAAAAAAAGACACAAGCCTATATTATTATGTAAGTAAGGTACTCTGCTCATCACGGAAAACATGCGAGATAATATGTTAATTACAGAACTAAATGAATTATGGAAATGAGAATTGCAAAATCAAAACTTGAGGTTATAATAACTCACAGAATACCACCCATCTCTTTCCTAACCTTGGACATCACTGCTTGACTTTCCAAAATGTATAATTAAACAGTCATTTAGGAACAGCCTCGTAGAAAATTTTTCGGAATTAAATGCAAGGCCACCCCATCTTGTTTTTGACCGCGAGGTATTGTTGCTTCACTTTAGGTTAGTCATGTGTGGCAATACTCCTCAGCCGACGCCCAGACGCCTGAGGCGTCGTGGATAGCGAGGAATTTCCGGCTATCGTAGGCGTGGAGCTAGTTATGAGTAGCCCGCCGTCCGATCAAGGATCAAGCCCGAATCAATCGTGCGTCGTGTTTCACGCGTATCCTTTAGCCCTTCAAGTCTCCGATACATTACGACTTTAGTATCCATTAACAGGCCTATTGGTCTAGTGGTTAGTGACCCTGACTGCTATGCCGGAGGTCGTGAGTTCGATTCCCACCCAGGACAAATGTTTGTATGATGAGCACGATCGTTTGTTCTGTGTCTCTGTCTGGGTGTAATTTATCTATAATATTTATGTATTTAGAAATATATAAGTATGTTTATCAGTTGTCTAGTCACAAGCTCTGCTTAGCTTGGGACTAGATGGCGTTGTGTGATAGTTGTGAAATATTTTTATTAACGCGTGCCTGAAGGTCTGAAGGTCATAGGAACGAACAATAGAAGTGGATGAAACTGCTTGGAACAGCCAGTTACCTATATCCTGAAAATATTAATTCTTGGTTCGTTTTGAAGTTTCGGCCCACATTCTAAAAAAATCTTATTTGTTCCATCTCACAAGTACTGCAAAGGTACAGTTAAAAATCATTATCCTGCCTGTCTTTTCCCAACTATATTGTGGTCTGCTTCCAGTCGAACCAGATGCAGCTAAATATCAGTATTTTACATGGAGCGACTGCCTATCGGACCTCCACAACTCAGTAACTGGGTTATACGATACCCCATGGTAAGACTGGTTGTGACTTTTAGAGCTTCTGACTAACAGTAACGACTGTCAAAGATCTACAAATAACAGCCGGGAGCAACGGCTTTCGGGAGGCACGGAGGAAACTCGCTATGACAGATTGTCACTCATCCACAGACCAACCTTGGCAAGCAGGGCTTATCCCGGAAGATCGGCCTGTGTAGCTGTAATTATTAAGCCACGAGCTCCTCAACAAATTCTTCAAAGGTACAGTTAAAAAAAAAACTACTCACCACAACTCAATTTCTTCTGCTGCGAAATCAGCATACTCAAAGGAACTCTCCGATCAGGCGATGGTGCTAAGCCAAACAGCCTGTTTCGGGCCGTCTGGGCCATTGTGAGACGCGTCATGGTGGTGCCTGGTCGTCAGTGGTCGGTAGTGGACGATAGTGGCCGGGGGACTCGCTACATGTGTGGTTTAATCTGTGTAAGAAGGAAAAAAAAAAGAATTAGTTAATCTGGCAACCAGTGTTACAAAGGTTTCTTTTTATCGTGGTAAAATCATCAAATGAGTTCTCCCACCCATGGCCAACCCAACCAACCCAACGCGCGGGCCCAGTGCGGGTTGGTGGTACCAACCCGCACTGGGCCCGCGTGGTGGATTATGGCCCACTCCCTCTCAAAGAGAGGAGGCCTGTGTCCCAACAGTGGGAACATTGAAGGCTGATGATGATGATGATGATGACCCATGGCAGGGCGGGAGGGACTGTCAGACTTGTACTGACTAAAATCCACGGAGATCTTTCAATAGCCCTTAACGTCTGGGGCCACGGTTACTCGTTAGTCCCGCAACCCTGGCAGGCTTTGGCCCTCTAGAGGGGCACCGTCATTTTGCTGACATCTCTTTCACACACGACGCGCACACGACGCGCCGTCGACCCAGGCATGGTCCATGATCAGACAGCGAGTCGCCCATTACTCGCCGTCCGCATGCCCGAACCAGTCTAGGCTAACGGCAAGTTTGGACAATGGCTGCGACTAGTCAATTGCGCTAAGTGTCGCGGTTTGGGGTGCTTAGACAGGAAACCTCCACGTGCGCCCGTGGACTGGAGTTCCCTCTCGGATACGTCCGTGGGGAAGACCAGTTTTTCGGGCCGGTGCACCCTGGGATGAGGGCAAACACTCTTCCTTAGGCACTGTGTGCCTAAGGGGTCTCTTTGCCCGTATGCGAATAGCCTGTCAGGTGGACGCTCCAACGCGTGTCCCTCTGATTAGCAGGGGGCACAGCAGCTGAGCGGGCTTGCGGACGGTGAGTAATGGGTAAGCTCGCCGTCCGACCAAGGACCAAGCCCGGGTCGGTGGCGCGTCGTGTTTCACGCGTCAGGACGGGGCCCCTTATGGGGCCAAATGCCTGCTGGGGTCGCGGATTTTTCTTAATCCAGGATACCGTGGCCCCGGAACGTAAAGGGCATCCGAAGGAACACGGATGGATTTTAGTCAGTAAGAGTCTGACAGTCTCTTCCGCCCCACCCATTTGATGATTTTGCCACACCAAAAAAAAATGTCACGGGTTCGATTCCCGCACGGAACAAATATTTGTAAATCTACAAGTAGTTGTTCCGGGTCTGGGTGTTTGTGTATGTGAGTTTCTATGTTTGTAAACACAGTGTGGAGCAACGTTATTGAAAAAAGAAAAATTTGCTGATAAGAAATCTGTCTAAAAGTTAAAATCTCAGAAAGAAAACATTTATAAGTTTAAAACTTTATTTAGGCACATAAAAATAAAACAATTACATAATAGCCTATTAAGGAGTGTTAGATAATTATGTTCCTAATTAATTAAATGTAGAATTATATAACAGATAATTAACCATCATTGTGAGCAAAACCGACATATTAACGTTTTTTTTTTAAATAAATATAGGTACATCTCTTTTTTTTCTAAAACAAAAAATAAGTATACAAAAATATCGCCAGATCTGCATGACATAAATAAGATTATTTCAAAGACTCACTAAAATCCTTCAAAGGTGATCCTTCAATAGCCCTTTACGTTCCAGAGCCCCGGTTACCTGATAAGACAGACCCGCGACCCCGGCAGACATTTAGCCCTATGGAGGCCCCGTCATAGAGCCTTCTAGAACAGCGCGTGGAAAACAAAGTGCCGTCAACTCCGGTTAAAATATTACACCTTGACCTATGTGACCTTATTATTGTAAATATATCATAACTAATATTTTAATCCGTCAAAATGTGTTAAACCATGTTTTTTTTTTCAATCTGTGATATATGTTGTATAATATGGACCGGTTCTATTTCGTCAATGTTTTTGAAGTAAGTGCTATGGCCACGACCTACACGTTCAAGCGTTGATGGTTGGCGCAGTCGTGGATCGACCGACTTCTGCGTTATGCGTCATACACGGAACATATCAAACTCAAAACTCAAATTCAAAGACTTTTTTTCAATTAGACCTTCACCAGTAATTTGAATTGTCAAAAAATAAATGAAGCTAAGCTACAGTCCGTGTAAGAAACACAATACTGCGTTCCAAAAAAAATACAGGTGATGTGGCTCAGAAGGCTGCCCAACTGAAATGGGACTGGGCAGGACATGTCTGCCGCATGCCGGACAAACTGTGGGCCAAAATAGCAGAAAACTGGTGCCCTGAGACGGTGAGACGAGGTCGTGGTAGGCCACGTAGGAGATGGCGGAACGAACTAGACAGGTTCCGTCCAAACTGGAAGGAGGACGCTCAGTGTCGCGGATAATGGAAGGAGTGGAGGGTGGCCTTTGCCCAGGAGTGGGACAGAACAGGCTATTAAAAAAAAAAAGCTACAGTCCCAGACACAAGACATAATAGCTTGTGGAAGTACTTTAGTTGTACATTTTTTTTATGTAAAATGGGTTTGCTCTTGACCTTGGTCTAGGTCAGAAATGACTAAGACAAGGTCGACGATGGAGCGAGCTTATCCAGAAGAAGCCTGTTCACTCTAACTTTGAAGAGATTAGGGTTGTATGCGTTCGGAAACACAGACGCAGGCAGAGAGTTCCACTCCTTCGCTGTCCGCATTATAAAAGACGTTTGGAAATGCTTAGTGCGAATTGGTGGTATACTCGTAGCAATAAGGTAAGGATGGTAATTTGCCGTGCATCTAGATGTGCGATGATAGAAGGGGGCTGGTGGGTTGAGGTCGTGGAGTTCTTGGGCACACTCTCCGAAGTACAATCTGTAGAAGACCGACAGGCAGGCAACTTTGCGTCGATGAGTCAAGCTATGGAGCTTGGCATTCACCAATTTTACGTCGCCAACGAGCCTCCTGGCTCAAAGCTACATTCCAAAGAGTAGATCTCTATGGAGAAGACTGGGCAACAAATTCCATGGACACTGTTTTAAATCAATATATTGTTAACTGCCAAGCAATAAAAATGAAAGTTCATGCCAGAAATCACTTGCTGCGCCGCCTAACATCCACAAGGTGGGGAGCGTCACCTCAAGTCCTGCGAACAACTGCAATGGCGCTCTGTCTTTCGGCTGGTGAATATGCCTGTCCAGTATGGGACCGTTCTGCCCACGCCAACCTAGTGGATACAGCTCTTAATGAGACGAACCGGATTGTTAGTGGTTGCCTTAAACCGACCCCGGTACGAATGTTGTATCCACTAACTGGGATTGCGCCTCCTAAAGTAAGAAGGCTTATAGCCAGCCGCACTGAGAGGACAAAGCTGCAAACTGACTCACGCCACCCAATGTACGGGTACATTTCCGTGACTCCGAGGCTAAAAAGCCGTAACAGCTTCTTTGGGTGCGTCAGTCCAACTAGTCCAGCTGGTAGAAACGCGTCTACAACAAGGTGTGAGGTTTGGCGGGAACAGCTCAGACCACCTGATGGCTTTATCGAGCCTTCTGAGAGCCTTCCACCTGGTCACGCGTTGTCGTGGTCGACTTGGAAGTCGCTTAATAGACTGCGAACCCAGGTCGGCCGCAGCAAAGATCACTCCACAGATGGGGATTCACTGACGGCTCAGACCTCAAATGTATATGCGACGTGTCCCCACAGACAATGGCTCACCTTCTCTCCTGTACCGCAAGTCCTGTCACCTGTACACTTGACGACCTTATGACTGCATCAGTGAGCGGGGTTCGCGTAGCTGAATTTTGGGCTAAATAAAATATATAAAATAAATTGCCATCGACACGCTAAGAAGAAGAAGAATATATTGTTACAGAATACTTTACTAGTAGTAGTTATTTACTAGTGGTTGTTCCTGGCTTGGGTGTTTGTGTAATGTGTATAGAGGAAATTCATAGTAAGGGGGACAGGAAAATTTCCTGTAAAGCTTTCTGCTTTCTTTCTTAGAGGTCTTTGCGTAGAAGCGAGATGCATAGACCACGATGATTAAGATGTTTTTTCTTGTTTAAGCGACACACCGACTCCATTATTTTCGTTCAAGCGACAATTTGTGACAACTTACCGCACCGTCTGTTAAGAAAAAAAAATAAAAAAAAAATGTTTAGAGAATAATAGGAGTCACCGCGACAGTGCTCGCAAATAAACAAGACGCGCGGTTGTCTTTTGACGCATCTCAAGAGGTCGTGATCAGGGCGGAATTGTTTTTTTTTATTTGTTTGTTATTCTTTTACTAGATAGGTAATACTTATTGGGTTTTTAGACCCGGATCTTAATTACTATTAATAATAATAGTTTATGGTTTGCCTAGATTATGAAGAAGCAACATATTTTGTAATAAATTTTATAAAAAAAATATGGGTCATAAAAAAATACCGACCGAATTGAGAACTGCCTCCTTTTTTTGAAGTCGGTTAAAAAAGGTATAAAAGTGGAAAGTTATGACTTAGTTTATGCCCGCGGCTCTATGCGGTATTCGGTTAACACGGCTAAACATCAAACTATGCAAAAGCAATAACGTTGACCGTTAATTTGGCAAAAAATCATACGAAGTGATGTCAATAACTAATGACTTTTTTTTTATCGTGGTGAAATCATCAAATGAGTCCTCCCACCCAGGGCAGGGCAGGAGGGACTGTCAGACTCGTACTGACTAAAATCCACGGTGTCCTTCAATAGCCCTTTACGTTCCGAGCTCACGGTAGCTCGTTAGTCCCGCAACCCCGGAATATCTAATGACTTATGAGTCGAAAGCACGATTGCGAGTGTCTGCTGAGCAGTTTATATTAGAGCCTATGCACACCACGTTTTTTAAACGCGCCTTTGACGTTTGTAGAGATACAGACGCGATACGAACGCAGCATGTAGACCTTTGCACAACTGTATAACTTACAAACGCGCAGAACCTGCGCGTTTGACGCAATACAAACGACAACAAACTGCTCTGTTTGATAAAAACACGCCGTCGATGCGCGTTTCAAAAACAAGCGTCGACGGCGCGTTTAAAAAACTTGGTGTGCAGGGCCTATCCAGTAGGTCTATTATTGATTTTTTTTAGACATGTAAAACATTAAATACATTTTGTTAAAGGATAAAAAAGCAAGATTAGACTTATCAAGCCACATAACTGTATGTAATTTAATGACTTAATTCACTAAAATATCAGACAGTTCTAAATCCATAAATTAAATTAAAAAACCGGCTTTTTATTATGCCTTTATTACCTCTTTATATTATGTAATAACAATAAAATTACAATCACTTTAAATTAATCAAACCAACCTATTTTATATGTAATTTATTTGATTCTGATTTCTCATTATTATCTTATATATTTTTTAAAAGAAACTTTCTTCAAAAACGATCACAATAAATTCCTTTTTTTTACCCTTATTAAATGGGACCAACTTTGAGGTATACTCTTTCCATTAAAAAATATTTTTGAAATCGGACCATGCTAGGAAAAGTTAAACGTGGTCATAAAAAAATATACATTTCGAATTGAGGACCTCCTCCTTTTTTATTGTCGGTTAAAAAAGGCTAAAATAACTTTCCTGTCGGAATTCGGTAGCTTTTTTTTTCTATTTCATTTACTTTTTTTGACACCGACGTCCAAAGGAAAATTATTTTATATTTTTTTGTTTTTTGCTTATTTTTTTTAAGAGAAGATCATGAACACTAGTTTGGATTACAAATACCTGTATTGTTGTCCCGCTCTACTGGCCACAGACATAACTCTTTTACTATCTACCAGTTAGGTAACCGAGAGTTATGTAACTGTTGCTAAACCCGAGACTATCCATTCATTGTCGGTAAAATTATTATTATTAATTATTTTACAGTGTTTTTATTTACTTTTGACTGCAGTTTTGCTCGCGTTTGTATAAAATAGGGTCATCTGCTTGCCTTTTCCCAACTATATTGTAGTCTGCTTCCAGTCGAACCAGATGTAGCTGAATATCAGTATTTTACATGGAGCGACTGCCTATCAGACCTCCACAACACAGTAACTGGGTAATACGATATCCCATGGTTGCCAGACTTTTAGAGCTTTTAACTAAAAGTAACGACTGTCAAAGATCTACAAATGACAGCCGGGACCAACGGCTTTACGTGCTTTCCGAGGCACGTAGGAAACTCGCTATGACAGATGGTCACTTATCTACAAACCAACCTCGGCTAGCGCGGCTTTACCCGAAAGATCGGCCTATGCGGCTGTAATTATTTAGCCACGAGTTCCGTTAAAATAGATTATCAAAAAATGTTTGGTACCTACGTATTTTTTCTATTGTTACGTAAACTAAATTTGACAAAGACACGACACTTTTAAAATTCCCAATACGTCACAAGCAAGTGCATTATCACTTGCTTGTGACGTCACGAGCTCCCACTCTAGAATTTTGATGCGTTTTGTCTTTGTCAATATTCATTGTTTCAACAAACGAAATTATATCATCATCATCTCAGCCATAGGAAATCCACTGCTGAACATAGGCCTCCCCTTTAGATCTCCACATATACCGGTTGGAAGCGACCTGCATCCAGCGTCTTCCGGCGACCTTTATAAGGTCGTCTGTCCATCTTGTTGGTGGACGCTGCGCTTGCTAGTCCGTGGTTTCCACTCTAGTACTTTTCGACCCAAGGAAATAAGTACGTCTGCATTATTTTTCAAAATTCTAACTGTAGGTCTAATTGGATTTGAAATTTACTATGTTGTCGACATGCCTATACTGAATAGGCTTTTTCATGATTTTTAATATCGTGGTAAAATCATCAAATAAGTCCTCCTATGCGTTTTTCCTCTCCGATTCTGGGGGTCTCTCCTCTAAGCAAGAAACCCGTGGTTTCGGCCTTAGTTACGGACGTTTTACGCTCCGTGACATCGAGCCAGAACTAAGAATGAATGATATTACAATTTGACAGATAGCTCCTTAGAATCAACGCCACTATTCATGACCTTTTTTTTTCCTTCAATAGCCCTTTACGTTCCAGGGTCACGGTAATTGGATAAGTCCCGCGACCTCGGCAGGCTTTGGTCCTCTAAAGGGGGGGCCCCGTCATTTTACTGACACTCTTTGAGGCGCGCGTGGAACACAACGCGCCGTCGACCCGGGCATGGTCCTTGGTCGGACAACGAGTCGCCCATTACTCGCCGCACGCATGCCCGCGCCTACGCTGGCCGGAGATCGTCTTGTGATGTCCTTCACCGTGGGCGAAGGGAGGACGCTGTCCTATCCCTCACGCAGACCGCCTCCTCCTTCGCGAACATGACTGCTTCGCAGAAGGAGGCGACCGCTTCCAACTCCGTCTCGCCCCGCAGCATGGCCTCGACCAATGCCGGGCGTGAACCACGGATCTGCGGAAAAATCTTGCCTACCTACTACATAATTTTTAATGCAATTTGATGACATATACTAACACTGTTAACGTTAGTTACGTTCGTGCATCCGAAACCGTATCTTCGTTCACGGACGCAAAAAGTAAACCGCTTGTTTAATTCCGAATCAAATTGATTAAGTATTTGTCACCGTCACGGTAAATTAATATTATGCGGTATGACGTCAATTACGATGTGATATTATTAAAGTAATGACAGATGTCAGTTGAGACTAATTGTAGATTAGTTTTGAACGGGGTCTAGCAAAAAAAAAATGATTTCTAGACGTTGTGGACAATCTTATTTTATAAACCAACCGACGCAATGTGATTTTATACAAGGTGATATATCTATGAGTCACGGGACAAATGGGATTTTTTCCCATTTGTCCCCAGTGGTGACAAAGCCAGTGGGGAAAATGGGAATAGACCCTATACATATACTGCTAAACAAGCTATAATTATAGCTTTTTATTACTTTGAATTAAAAGAACTATAATTATTGTGTAATGACAATATACTCATCAAGACCAATGAAACGAGTCCAAACTCGACGGAGTTACGTTTTTAAGGGAGTTTCTATGGCCACCTTTCAGCTCCATCATCAGATCAGTTCTATGTTATATATATGTATTGTCACGCGATATACATTATGGGGAAAACAGCTCAATCGGAGACCGAGAAGTCTGTCAAATTTAACGGCACATAATGAAACTAAACTCGTAACTAACATTGAGCAGTTGTGGCCGTTGTAGGCCGTGGGTTCGAACCCCGTCAGGCGCATTACTTTGTGTAATTTATTTCAACACCACTGCTCTCAAAACGGTGAAGGAAAACATCGTGAGGAAACCGGCATGTCCTAGAACCAAAAATTCGAAGACATGTGACATCTACCAATCCGCACTGGGCACGCGTGCGGTAGATTATGGCCCACTCCCTCTCACAGAGAGGAGGCCTGTGGCCCAGCAGTGGGAACATTTATAGGCTGATGATGATGGTGATGAATGAAACTAAATAAAAGCTTATAAAAAGAAATAGAAGTCCGCTGTTCATTATTTCGAGGTATCATGTAACCTAGTGATCTGATTTATGTCTACTTAAACTCAACAAATGTCTTTTTCTATGCCTATTGGTTTACATCATCATCAGCCGGAAGACGTCCACTGCTGAACATAGACCGCCACGCCGAACGACAATTCGCCACTTGCATCCATCGGTTGCCCGCGACCTTCACGATGTCGTCGGTCCACCTAGTGGTCGCCTGCCCACGCTGCGTCTTCCGGTCCGTGGTCGCCATGAGAGAACTTTTCTTCCCCATCGGTTGTCAGTTCTACGAGCGATGTGGCCTGCCCATTGCCACTTCAACTTGCAAATTTTACGAGCTATGTCGGTGACTCTGGTTCTTCGCTGAATATCCATGTTCCGGATTTTATCCCGCAAAGAAACCCCGAGCATAGCTCTATTGGTCTACATCGGCATTTTCCTCTGAGACAAAAATCGAACAAAAAAAATCTAATCAACATAATCGTTTGAAATCAATTGCGTTAACAGTAATTACTGATATGTCGATTGTAATAGTAATTAAAGCATGTTATTAATTACTAATTACGTTACAGGAAGTTTCACAAGATGTCCTTGGATGTTATTACGGCTCATCATTCGCCTGTCTTTTCCATGTTTCAGCTACCAGAGTAATTTAAGGCCTGTTTTCATTCAATAAAATATGCTTACTCACTTAAAACAAAATTATCTATAGAATTTAAAATACTATAATAAAATAAAGCTACACTAAACTATTATAATATTTATTGAGCATCGTAAAATTCATCCTCAACGCTGTCAGCTGGTAATGTCCCCAAGAGCTACTGGCGGCGTTGCCTCTGACCAAGGTAAAAGCCAGCTCTTGGGTCACGGGAAGCGTCAACATGTCTTTAAGAAATGTCTCTGAAGAGTCTGTGAGCACTCGGACCCCATGGCCCTATAGTTTCAACCCCAAATGGCTCAAAAATATAGTAAGAATACTATTTTCAATAAATGAATTCATTTTGTAAGTTAGTTATAACAGACTCACAAGTCAATCTTTAAGGTAAGCCCCGCTTGCCGAGGTTGGTCTGTGGATGGCTGACCATTTATCATAGCGAGAGGAGTTTCTTCCGTGCATCGGAAACCACGTTTAGCCGTTTGTCCCGGCTGTCATTTGTAGATCTTTGACAGTCGTTAATCACAGTCAGAAGCTCGAAAGTCTATCAACCAGTCTAAATAAGAGGTATCGTGTTATGCGCACTTACTTGTGGAGGTCTGATAGTCAGTCGCTCCATATAAAATACTGATATTCAGCTGCATCTGGTTCGACTGGAAGCCGACCACAATATAGTTGGGAAAAGGCAGGCAAGCTGATGGTTATAAAAAAAAACTTAAAAAAAAAAGTACCGACTTCAAAAACAAATAAAAAAACGTTTAAAATAACTTTTCTTTCGGAAGTTGGTGACTTTGATTTTTATTTCATTGACTATTGCCACCGACTTCCGAAAGAAAAGTTTATTTTAAACTTTATTTTATTTGTTTTTGAAGTCGATACTTTTTTTATTTTCCGAAAACCACATCAAAATCGGTTCAGCCAAACACGAGATAATCGCGAACAAACATACAATCGACTTTGAAAATCTACAATCCGAGAAGGCAAAAAATTCCCTATCTAAAATGTAACAAATACTTTTCCGAAAACCACATCAAAATCGGTTCAGCCAAACACGAGATAATCGCGAACAAGCATACAGACTTTGAAAATCTACAATCCGCAGAAAAAGAAGAGCAGTCACTGTCAGCAATCTGACGAGGCCCAGAGCCTGCTGGGGTCGCGGGATTGTCTCACTCGGTAACCGTGACCCTGGTACATAAAGGGCTATTGAAGGACACCGTGGATTTTAGTCAGTACAAGTCTGACAGTCCCTCCCGTCCTGCCCTGGGTGGGAGGACTGATTTGATGATTTTGCCACGATCATAAAAAGCGTAATTGGCCATTGGGGTATATTTTTTTAACACTTAGTTATTTAGCTAGTAATTAGTGTCCCAACAGTGGGATAATATTACAAGCTGATTATACTATTAGTAAATCCATAAAACTTCATACATAAACACAGTCTACGCAACGTATTTGAGCACTATTGCGTGCGTACGCGCATTGTGGTCAAGGATCGAAGCGCGGCTCTGATTGGCTGCCGGCGCGTTCCATATTTGAACATACTCATAACGGTTTTTACAATTATTTGATGGTTTATGTAATGATTTGTTCTAGGAATGTGTGTTTACAAGTTTTTTAGTATTGCTCTTGGCCTCAAAAATAGCCCAGAGACCAAAAACTTTTTTTTTGTCAAGTCGTTATTTTGAAACTTTTTGAGTGATAATAACGGGATTCTTTCACCGAAAGCGGGATATAGTAAAAACACGTATACAGGGTGAATTTTTCAACTGGGCGTGGGTGGCTATCTTCAAAACTATAAGGAATATCGAAAAACGTTGAAAGGAGTCTCGAGGCTGATTTTGACGAAAACTAAAGCTGCATCATTGGATTTTAGAAAAATTAATAATCCTGGCCAGGAATCGAAGCCGCTGATTTTGGAAAAAAAATCATACCCTGTATTATTACACCATTCGATACTGTCGCTAATAAGGATCAAATTCTGGGAAGTCTGATTTTCACGAAATTGCTATTTTTTCATGTTACTCTGTTCTACTGAGCCATAAAAATAATTTATTCGAAATGATAAAAATCATTGTTTTCAATAGTTCATTGGATTTGATGACTCAACAATCCCACTTTATTCAGCAATACGAAATTATTGAGTTGAGCATTATTTCAAAGAAGAAACGGTTAACTTATGTTTCGAATACAGTCATCGCCTTGAAGATTGATCAGTTTTTTTTCAATTATACGTTTTTCTTAAGTTTGCCGTATATTACTTCCCAGGATTTGATCCTTATTAGCAACACAATCTAATGTTGTATAATAATACAGGATGTGATTTTTTCTCCAAAATCAGCGGGTTCGATTCCTAGCCAAGATTATTATTTTTTCTAAAATCCAATGATGCAGTTTTAGTTTTCGTCAAAATCGGCCTCGAGACTCCTTTCAACGTTTTTCAATATTCCTCATAGTTTTGATAGATAGCCATCCACGCCCAGTTGAAAAATTCACCCTGTATAATCAGAAGTTTTTCAAGATTGATCTTTTTATTTTAGTTTTAAATTACGGTTACGTGACAATAGACAGCAAAAGTAGCAGTTGAAATGTACGAGTATTTAAATGAAAACATAATATTTTAAATCAGATTTACTCCACGTTAGGTTATGAAAAAAAAACAAATGTCAAAATATCGGACGGGCTTAAAACATGATCCGTATTTAATTTCGATTTAAAAATCGGGACGTCTGCCCTGTCCTTTATGCCTTTGTCAAACTGACAGACGAACCGAACCCGTGGCGAAGCGTGTTTGTTTGTAATGTATGGAATTGTTTGAAGCCTGTCACATAGACTATCGGATCGCTTTTGCTTATTTATATGACAAGTTTCGGTTCGGTTCGCTATCGCCTGTCTGTTTGACAAAGGCCTTAAGCTATTGTCAAACAGACAGGCGAAGCTAATGCGATCCGAATCCTGTCATATAGAAAAGCAAAATCGGTCCGATAGTCTATGTGACAGGCTTCAAACAATTCCATACATTACAAACAAAAGCCCCTAGCGTACGCTTCGCCTGTCTGTTTGACAATAGCATTAAAACATTCTTCCTAACAGTAACGACATGAATGAAGTAAAAGTAAGGTAGTAGGTTTGTCTATAATGTTTTTCTGGGAACACGATCTTAATGAAGACAATACAATTCATCTTTTAACGTAGTGTACTCGTATCTTTCACTTACTTCACACTGGGCCCTTAATTAACATTTATAGTGATCTGACCCACATACCTGCTCACCTCATTACTTACAAAGCGTGAAGTCCGAATTTAATAAGTAAGAGATTTACGATCAATTAGGGCTAAAAAACAGTTATAATCGCACAGCTAAGGAATGGAATTCTCTGCCGAAGTCTGTGTTTCCTGATAGGTATATCCTTGTGGTCTTCAATTCAAGAGTGAATATGTCACTTCTAATCAAGCGTGCTTCACCGTCCACCACATCGAGATAGCGAACATACAAGAAACTATCTAAAAAAAATCTAAAAAATTGAATCTTATTATCTCGTGGTTAAATTCTCTTCTCGCGTTTGTCTAGGTCTGTCTATGGATGGGACCATCTGTCATAGCGAGTTTCCTCCGTGCCTCGGAAAGCACGTAAAGCCGTTGGTCCCGGCTGTCATTTGTAGATCTTTGACAGTCGTTACTGTTAGTCAGAAGCTCGAAAGACTGACAACCAGATTTACCAAGAGGTATTATCCAGTTACTGGGTTGTGGAGGTCAGATAGATGTTTGTTTACTTAATCATGACAGAATGACTGGACGAATCTTGATGAAATTTGGCTCATAGGTAGATTTAAAGTCTGGAATACCAGATATGTTTATATATTAAGGTCCCGTGGGCTAATTTTTGAGTTAGACGTGGGCAAAGCCGCTGGCAACTCTGCACAGCTCCTTTTTAACATAGCGTGATGTTATGTAGCCTTCCTCGGTAAATGAACTATCGAACATAAAAAGATTTTTTCAATTCGAAGTTTTTGAACCTGTAGTTCCCGAGATTAGCGCGTTCAACTAAACAAATTATTCAGATTTATGATATTACTAGTGGACCGTCCCAGCTTCGCACGGGTATATTAAGAACCGCTCGTCCGATTTTGTGCAAACTTCACATAAAGCATTTACTAAATAGTTCGAACAAAGCCTAAACATTTGGTTTGGATAGGTGAGCCCGTTCTTGAGTTATAAGAGTTATAACATTACACCGAAAAGTGGCATTGATTTTTATATATTAGATAAGTTATATTACGAAATGTTTTTATTTAAGTTGCAGTATCATTTTACATAAATTTAGTATAATTATGTATAATATAATGTTTTGTAAAACACATACAATGTGTTGCAAAATTAGCTAAAAATGCTGATTACTGAAAAACTTGTTCCAGTTTAAAACACGTGTATTTTACTTAAACCTAGATTTTTAATGCAATTTGTGTAATTTACTAGGGAGGAGACGGGCGGTTGAAACGCTTGGATAAGCGTTTCAAACGCTTGGATAAGCGTTTCAAACGCTAAGATGAGAGGATATAGTATTTGCTTATAATTTCGTTATTCAACTAACAGTTTAGTTCTACTCTAATTTACTCAAAACCTCAGATAAATTTAAGATAAATTTATTGTTCCAGCAACTCGGCTCAAAAAAATAGGGATTTCGTTTAGATGTCAATGTATACGTTTCTATAATAAGCTTCCCGGCCCTATTCAAATGCTAAGTATTAATAAATTCAAATCGTATATAAAACGTAATTTGTCCATGAAAGCTTACTATCATATTAATCATTATTTAGAGGATAAAAAGGCATGGGAATAAGCTGCTCCAATTAAATTCACTCAATATTTTCTTTTATACTATTTTTTTTTATTATTATTACTTGCTTTGACATTTTTTTGGTTTTTTATACACCCTGACATTTAATTTATACTCATTTTATTTTATTTTGACATGTTTTGTTTTTATATACACAGTGACATTTTACTTTTACTTCTCTTTTTTTTTGTGTTTGACATGATTACTTTGTAATTTATTTATATTTTTACACATTTTGACATTTTCTATGTCATTTGTTTTTTTTATGTTTTTATTTCATTTATTTTGTTGACATGAATTACTTCGTAATTTTAATTTTGTCTTTTTTTTTTATTATTTGTGTTTTTACTAGCGTGTGAATATGAGAACATATGTGGGTTACATTTTATTCTACTTTTTTATTATTTTCTTGCAGTTAATTTTATTGTCTGACAGTTTGAGTTATTTATGCGGCCTACCCAAATGTCCTTTCTTTGGTATTGTTCGTCGTTTCGTTGAGCTCCTTGTGTTACGAGTTGAGCTACACGGTAACTGACACATGCTTGCACTGACTGGACAGGTCCACTCAAATCTGTGTGGTTCTTTCTTCAAAAGACCACCTCAGACACCTGCATGGTTCTCATATAATTTGATCAATACAAAATTGTCTGGACTTTAAAAGAGACTGTGACCTCTGAGTTTGTTTCGGATGTTTCTTCTCAGAGTAGTCAGGTACGAAACACCGGCCTCATCTAGTGTAAAATAGTGTCTTTTTGACGTGTAAAAGAGTTTGCCAAAACCAATTTACTGAATAAATATCATTTATCATTTATCATTTATCATTATCCTCATCATTAATTTGATTCTAAAGTTTTTCCCGGATTTTGATCTCGTGGAATTAAAACTAAATATTCGTTGCTCATGCAATTGCAAGATCAAACCCAGGCAAGTACCAATCTGTTTTTTTTTTTCATAAATACTTTTTTAATTGAATACTTTTTTTTAATACTTTTTTTACTTTCTAAGTTTATTTTAGGTATCACTGACATTGATGACGGAAAACATCGTGAGGAAATCTGGACTAAAATAATAAATAATATATATAAGCCCAAAGCCATTATAGAGAGTTGTGGTGTATGCAGAGGCGGTAGACACATTCTCGCATGAAAATAAAAGAACTAAAAACCTAAACCTAAGTTCTCTTAACGTATCAATCTGAAACCGCTTGAAAACCGCTCGTCTGCCACTAAACAGAATTTTAACGAATACACAAGAAGTTAATTAGGTGTTTTTCAAAATCAACAACTCATCGTAATTAGAGCGTATCCATTATTAGGTACTATACGAAAGTAATTTATGAGCATTGTTATATTAATAAAAAGAAAAAACTATTACTATAATAATTATAAAGTTTAAAAACTGCAAAAATAAAAATCACGTAAGTTGTATGGGACCCCCTTACACATTTATTTTATTCTGTTTTCAGTATTTATGATTCTAAACGGCCAGCTACAAAAGGAGTTTTCACAATGAAACCTACTTATAAAATTCTCCTAGAACAAAGAAGTTCTTTATTACAGTAGTGCACCACAAACATTTTAAATAAATTATACTCTCGTTAAATACCTATACGCGGTAGGCGCCTTAATTCTTTTAAAATAAAAAAAAATGTTATGCAATAGCTTCACCGCGGCAGTCTCCGAGTGCCACATGTATTTTTTGTTATTGCTGCAACCGAAATACATCGGCTGTGAATATTTCAACTGTCACGGTTTAAGACACACAGCTTGGTGACAGACGGATGGACAGCGGATTCTTTCCAACCCAGACTTGAACGAAATCGCAGGCAAAAAACTAGTCTTATATTATTGTCACTTACCATCAATTTAGTTCTATAAATAATGATTTTTCTCATATTCGTGGTTAAAAAAAAGGATGTAACGTGTTATTGTAACCAGTGCATCAGGTTTTTTGACAACAGGATCTATACCTGTAACAAAATACATTTAAAATTAATAAAACATAATACGTAATGTTCTTTAAATTTAAAAACTAACTTTTGCCCGCGACTTCGTATACGTGCGGAATTTAGAATAAAGTATCTATTCTAATTATTATGAAGCTGAAGACTTTGTTTGTTTGGTTGAACAAGGAAACCTCAGGATTTATATTTACCCGACTGCGCCAGAAGGAGGGTTATGTTTTTCGAGTGTATGTATGTATGTATGTGGGTATATTTCTTTAGCACGCTCTGCAGACTAAACGGCTTGATGGATTTTAACTTGAGAGGTGTCGTTAGATTCGTCTTAAACGTGAGAGTGTCACTGGGTACATAAAACTGGCCAAGTGCGAGTCGAACTCGCGTGCAAAGGGTTCCGAGTTAAAAATATTTTTATAAATCTCTCACATTCTATCAAGTGGGGTATCAAAATAAAGGATTTTAAAAATGGTTTACCAAAATATACAATCGTATCGAATCGTAACTAAAAACTATAAAATAAAAAAATAATTTTAAGAAAAACAAAAAACCCGACTGCGTAAAAACTAAATAAATACAAAAAAAAGAAAGAAACAAGCCCAACAGAACAGCAGGAAAAAGCAGAACAGAACGACTCACAGTCGGGGCCCCTTGGGAAGATTTGATTGGTAAAATTTGAATGGGCCCCGACTGTGAGTCGTTCTGTTCTGCTTCTTCCTGCTGTTCTGTTGGGCTTGTTTCTTTCTTTTTTTTTGTATTTATTTAGTTTTTACGCAGTCGGGTTTTTTGTTTTTCTTAAAATTATTTTTTTTTTAATACAGTCTCCTAACCCCTTTTTTCTATCTTGGTAAAATCATAAAATGAGTTGCCACCGAGGGCGGGAGGGACTGTCAGACTTGTACTGAATCCACGGTGATCCTTCAATAGCTCTTTATGTTCCAGGATCATCATGGTTACCTGATAAAACAGTCCCGCGACCCCAGCAGGCTTTGGAAGAATTGGCTAGTGCGATTACGGTAGATTCCCTTTATTCATCTTTTCACCATATACACAACATACATTTTTAAATATTTTGACAAAAACACAAAAAAAAAACATTTCTAAATATAAAATAATAGTGGCCCACCTATTGCGGTAGATTATTATTATGATTTCTTCTTAGATTCTTTATTAAAAAATATAGATATTTACAATATAAATCAATAAAACAGTTCACTTGTTTTTCCATTAAATTTACAAAAAAAATATCAGCGTATGTTAGTTGATCACTAAATTTTTAGGTGCATACACGCATCGATTACAATAAAATATTTTTAAAGCGAACATAAATCTATATGTTTTGACTTGTCAAGATATCAGAACATTGCACCCGGACGGAGCAGGGTCGTGTCAGTATAGTTTATTATTAAATTTCAAGATTACGATCAAGGTCCTCTGCTATCCTTGTTTTCATCAACAAGTAGTGATCAACGCCCTAATGAAGGACTTTTACAAGCTGATAATTTTATTTTTACATTCATGAGGTTAAACATCGCTTGGCAAGGTTGACTTGGGGATGGGTGATTATTATATTTACGTAATGTGCTACCACGATAAGCAAATAAAAACTTCGCCTTTATTAAAAAAAAAAACTGTAACTTTCGTTACTATTAAGCCTCGAGCAGACACACACGATTAATCGCGCGGGGCGACTTGTCGCGGTCCATTCGCAGTACATTTAGAGTGGAAATTAGCTTGGCTTGTTGTTGCAGCGCGATTAATCGCGTGTGTCTGTTCGAGCCTTTAGTCAGAAGCTCTAATATAAAGTTTGACAACTCTTACCATAGGGTATCGTATTACCCAGTTACTGTGTTGTGGAGGTCAGATAGTCAGTCGCTCCATGTAAAATACTGATATTCAGCTGCATCTGGTTCGACTGGAAGCCGACCACAATATAGTTGGGAAAAGGGCAGATGATGATGATGATGATTAAAGAAAAAAGGAATTTATTAAAAATGACTTGTCTATTCTTGAGGAGCTCGTGGCTGAATAATTACCTACAGCCGCACAGGCTGGTCTTCTGGGTTAAGCCATGCTTGCCAAGGTTGGTCTGTGGATGGGTGACCATCTATCATAGCGAGTTTCCTCCGTACCTCGCGGAATTGGAGTTAAGTGATTGCATACTTTTGGTCGCGAGTGTAGTACAAATAAGTTTCGTACAAATACCGGCATGGATCTTGAGCGCTGACCTTCACCTGCGCAGAAGTGAGTTATTAGGTCCCTTTGGTAGATGAAGTGAGGAACGGGGGCGGGGAAAGTGTAGTGATTGGTCCGCGTAGCGTGCCGTAGCGCATCGCGTCATAGCCGCCACTCGGGATTCGTTGTTTTGTGCGTTTTATTTGTTTTATTGTGCGTTTCATTTGTCGATAAGTGTACGATGCGCAAAGCGATCCCCACTCTTACGCCGAGCGCTCAAGAACCGTGCCGGTATTTGTAAACCGGCAAAACACGGATTTAATTAGCAAATTACTTAAATCTTATAAAGTAGGTAAAAGTCTTATAAAATATTAGCTATTCTAGATTTCATAAACTTGGCTCAAACATTAATTATAAACTTTCAACGTTGCATAATTTCAGTAAGTATCTTAAGATGCTATTTTTGAACGCGATTTTTAAAGAGATCTTGAAATGCAACGATATCGCAAACTTGTTTTTTTGCTTATAGTAATGAATAACTATCTAAAAATAAATATGTTTCGTGGTGGTCAACGAACTGTATTAATTGAATGTAGTAAGTAACAATGCTGTGTCAGTACTGAGACTTATTGGTCTACTGGACCCGCTCACTTCTGACCCCTTGGGTCCAGTTGACCACACACCTACTCTTATTTACATTATATCTATTAATTGTTTAAAACTACCAGTGGGTACAGTTGAGCGCATAATTGTGGAATTGAAACATAATTCAATCAGGTTTATAGTCAAGAAAATGTAAAATGTGACTAATAATGAAATAGGGCAGTGGGTCCAGTCCACCAATTCAAAACATGATTGGGTTAAGTAATCCAGCCGAATCCAGCGGGTCCATTTATAGTGGGTCCAGTTGACCACAGACTTCATATCGGTTTCATACAGCCTATAATGTTCCACAGGGGGGTGCTGGGACACAGTCCTCCTCTGTGAGAGGGAGTGGGCTATAATCCACCACGCGGGCCCAGTGCGGGTTGGTAGATGTCACATGTCTTCGAATTTTTGGTTATAGGACATGCCGGTTTCCTCGCGATGTTTTCCTTCACCGTTTGGAGAGCAGAAACGATGAAATTAATTTTATTGACCCTTTTACACATAATCAAAGTATTGAGAAACCGTGTACCTAAAGTTATATACGACAAGGCCAAAAATTGATGATCGTCATTTAAAAAGTCGTTTAGATTTTTAAAAAACGTGTACAAAGCTAAGAAAAATCTGGACCAACAACCCAAAATGAACACCGTTCACTAAACCAGAAGTTAAACCAAAAAGAAGGAAGCGGTTTACACAAAACGACGTTTTTTAACTGCAAGCGGCAGGTACACAGTTATCTGTCACTTTCTAAGATTATGACTAAGGTCAGGCTTTTGTGTCATCGCGAGCGATCAGCGAGAAGGTCGAAGCGTAGAACGGATTGGCACGCCTATATTAATTTTAATAGTAAAAAATAAAGTGCTAGTGATTACTAGATAAAAAAAGTTATAACTATACCTATTCGGGGTAAATTTTTGCTACTGTCTTTATTTGCTTCCCAACTCTAATAACAATAAATTAATATGCTATACATAATAGAAAAAAGAGCAAAAATATGAAGTCTTTGTCCAGGAATGGAACATTAACATCTAAGGTTGTTTTTGCGGAAAGAAAAATTTAACTACGAGTAACAGCTTTCGCAGTCTTCATGAGAACGAATCTTGAATTACGAGTATGCATAAAATATAGATTGACAAAAAAACCTAAATAAAAAATATAAATAGTCCTATTATTATTGAAATAAGCCTCTACAGAAGCCTAAACGCGCTAAATTCGTTGCAACTTTTCTGGACGTCGAACGCAGGCGACAGCGAATCGCTCCTTCGCCCGTCGACAGTGAGACAGAGGCCTTACACTCCGAGACAACGTCTGTAATGTAGGTCAGAAGCTGTGCACCGGCACTTGAAGTATAAGTACTGATTGAACGAAAGTGAATGAATGGAAGTGAATGGTTGAACTATCAATCTATTGACATACTTTTTATGAGCTGTCAAAACGCAATTCTACCATAGATTTTGTTGTATGGCAATAGCAAATTGACGTCACTTACTAGTGAACTCAATTGATCTTCCTATTTAATGATTTAACTATTTTATAATAGTTTTTTGAAACTTAATCGGGTTTTCGGGCCTAAAATAGAATGATTTTCAATAGAGTCGAATACCTTTATATTAATTGATTATTTATTTATTGTAGAAGAACTATTGAATTTTTTTTTAAGTAACTGTGTTTTTCTTGCCCATTCTTCTACGAGAAAATATAATTGTACTACACTCCAAACTTCTAATTAAAATAAATTATCTTTGAATTTGGACAAAAAAAGCAGCCACAATTTCGAGTCATTAAATACTAAAACCATTTCATTGAATGGAAATCGAATGTAGGACCGCATGGCTTTTTTTTAGCGTGTTAAAATCATCAAATGAGTCCTCCCACCCAGGGCATGGCAAGAGGGACTGTCAGACTTGTACTGACTAAAATCCACGGTGTCCTTCAATAGTCCTTTACGTTCCGGGGTCACGGTAGCTTGTTAGTCCCGCGACTCAAGGACCGCATGGCTAGCACTCCAAAATAAAACAGACAAAAATAATAAAAATCGCCTTGTAATCGAATCAACGACCTTTTTTGTAAAACAATGTACCTAGTTGTTATTTACTAAATTAAAGGTTTGTTATTCATTTCGGCTTTGTCAAAGTACAGTAACTACAGTTAAGGCGGCATGCCTTTACGGTTAAATTAACAAACCGATTTTGACGGAAAAATTCGGTTAAAACTGTAATAAAATTGTTCGTTTAAGACGTCAGTGTTCTAAAATTCTGGGAATTTTGAGAAAAATAAATATTGATCGTTTTTGTGAACTAACAGATAAGTGACGCATCTGTCATAGCGAGTTTCCTCCGTGCCTCGGAAAGCACGTAAAGCCGTTGGTCCCGGCTGTCATTTGTAGATCCTTGACAGTCGTTACTGTTAGTCAGAAGCTCTAAAGTCTGACAACCAGTCTTACCATGGGGTATCGTATTGCCCAGTTACTGGGTTGTGGAGGTCCGATAGGCAGTAGCTCCATGTAAAATACTGATATTCAGCTGCATCTGGTTCGACTGGAAGCCGACCACAATATAGTTGGGAAAAGACAGGCCGAAGATGTTTTGAAAACGTGTGTATATTAGCAAACGATTCGTCATTATTTACAATATTTGCGTGTGTTAAGAGCGTGTGCGCTGAATGGCAATTGATTCAAACTTTAAACCATATTTTTCGGCACCAATTTTAATCTTCTAACGCAAATAATAAACCTCCTGACCGATTTCGGCCACGACGGCCAATCTCAACAGAAATTAGCCATAATTATGCGCGGGAGATATTATAGTGCACAAGTATGTGCGCAGGAACAGGTACACTCTCTGTTCATTTACTCTCATAGTTCGATGGGACAGCAATCCGCCACGACCGGAGAGAGATCAGGCGCAGGACCAACGGCTTTTTTAAAATGCTTTCCGAAACTTCATTGTATCATACCGCCAACTTCCAAAACCGAGGTTACTGAGAAATTCTAACAGAAAAAAAAACCGGCCAAGTGCAAGTTGGACACGCGTGAAGAGGGCTCCGTACGATTTATTTTTTGCCCACCTATAATTTAAACCGCAAATAATAGATGAATTGAAATTTACGAATAATTGAGATTGGTACGCACAATATTGAGTGATTTACCATGTTATTTTAATATAATGGACTTCTTTTAGGTTGGTAGAAACTAATTTCCGTATTTTTTTTAAATTTTAAGTTCAGTAGTTTCGGGGATAATGGGGGGGGGGAATGGTCAATTTTCGTCTATTTTTTTGAATAACTTGGAAAATATTTATTTTAAAATTACCAAAAAAATACATTTAAGATCTTCTCAACAAGACCTTTCATTTGATAATGTCACATGGTGCAGTTTTCAATTATTTTTTTTTATTTACCCCTTCCCCCCCAAAAATTACCTCCCATATACAGATTTCATCTATTTACGTCACACCTCTGTACTTGGGTCACAGGAATTGATATGTGTACCAAATTTCAACTTAATCGGTCAAGTAGATTCGGAGATAATTGACTGTAAGCGACAGACAGACGAACACACGAGTGATCCTATAAGGGTTCCGTTTTTGTATTCGGACGTACGGAACCCTAACAACTAAAGTTCTTTCTGTCCGACCCGGGTTACGAACTTAGGACACGGTCAGCAGTTACCTGTAAGTTAACCGCTAGTCTCGGCTTGCTAGTAGTAAAAACAAAATGGTACTGGTCATACAAAAGCTATGTCAATATTGAAGCAAAGAAAGTCACTTTTATCCACTCAAGTTGGTATACATAATGTATAACGGGTTGTCACATATTTTGATTGCAATCAAGAAGTTTCATCAGACATACTTAATAAGCCTGCATGTTCAAAATACTTGCATTATAATGATTTAAGAGAAATGTGGATAAGTAAAAACCTTACGAGCTGTAAGTCGTATGTTCGAATCCAAACGGGTAATCTACCTATCAGTTTTTTTTTTTTTAGGTGGTAAAATCATCAAATGAGTCCTCCCGCCCTGAGTGGGGCGGAAGGGACTGTCAGACTCTTACTGACTAAAATCCACCCGTGTTCCTTCGGATGCCCTTTACGTTCCGGGGCCACGGTATCCTGGGTTAAGAAAAACCCGCGACCCCAGCAGGCAGGCTGACTACTCCCTGAAGGCACGCGTGAAACACGACACGACGCGCCAACGACCCGGGCTTGGTCCTTGGTCGGACGGCGAGCTACCCATTACTCACCGTCCGCAAGCCCGCTCCGCCGCTGTGCCCTCTGCTAATCAGAAGGACACGCGTTGGAGCGTCCACCCGATAGGCTATTCGCATACGGGCAAAGTGAGCCCTTAGGCACACAGTGCCTAAGGAAAAGTTTTTGCCCGCATCCCAGGGTGCACCGGCCCGAAAAACTGGTCTTCCCCACGGACGTATCCGAGAGGGAACTCCAGTCCACGGGCGCACGTGGAGGTTTCCTGTCTTAGCACTCCATCTACATATCCCTTGGAATATTTTAGTCCAACAGGTATGGATAGAAAGAAATAAAGAAAGAAAAAACATTTATTTACAATAACATTTATATCTAACACAAGAAAAAAAAAAGGAATAATTTTTGTGTGTCTCACGGCTGCGCCAAAAAGGTGAGTTCAGCAAAAGTGTCGAGCAACTAGTGCTCGACGCTGGTTTTACGATAGCTCTCCGTCCGAAAAGGACTAGCGGTATACGCTCGAAACCCGTAGCTTCGGCTAAAGTTTCGGGTATTTCCTGCTCTTTATCACTTATAAACATAAGTTAGTAATACGTAAATTGGTGACAACATGATTAGACACTTGTTCCGACTTCCGATAAAGAATCAGTCAGAACTTTTGAATTCAAAACGAATAGAGAGTAGAAATCACTTAAAAATTTTGGTTTACTTACGTACGGGCCCATTTTCGTAGTCAGACTAAAAGAGATAGACCCCTAGATAAATAATAACAATATTCCACAACTATCACACAAAGCCATCTAGTCCCAAGCTAAGAAGAGCTTGTGTTATGGGTAATAGCAACTGATAAACATACCTACTTATATATTTCTAAATACATACATATTATAGATAAATTACACCTGATTAATTAGATCTGAGTCAATTGAAGAAACTGTGTTGCTTTTAATCAGTAAGAATCTGACTGTCCCCTCAACTCCACCCAGAGAGCTCAGAACTCATTTCATGACCATTCAGACCATAAAAAACCTGTACTTGACACGCCATCATAATTTTGACTTACATAAAAACATAAATCTTTCATAACCAGGAATGGATTTCACGGCCCTGAGTTCAGAAGCCGACATGCGGTTACTGAGTCATTCGGGTCAACTGTATGTCATAATAATTATAGACTCTCCTTAAATATTTTATATTTTGAAGATATTATTTATATATTTAAAGGCAAGGTACTAATACTAAAATTATGAACAATCTATAAATAAAAAATAACTAGTAATATGTTCAAAAAATTAAAAATAAAAGAAAAAACATTCAAAGGGCGTCAAAGAATACGTCCACATCGCTGTCAACGGGAACAAAATGTCTAAATGAGTTTTTAAACATAAAATAACGGTTTAATTGACTTTCGAAAAAAAAATATTGTAAGGTCGTGGTTAAAAAATGGCAGATATACTGTATCGAACAAAAAAAGAATCATCGAAATCGGACCAGAAACCTCGGAGTAATCGGTGTAGACAATGTTGAAAACTTTTTAGGTTTTTGTTGATTTTTCAAAAAGTACTAGTCCGATTTCGATAAAATTTTAATGGGACCATTCTGGAAGTATACCCTTTCCAACAAAAAAATATTTTTTCAAATCGGTTGGTAAACGACGGAGTTATGCCCGAACAAACATAAAAAAAATAATATCCTCCTCCTTTTGGAAGTCGGTTAAAAATATGATTTACTCGTAATAGAGAGTCCATGGAGTTTCTTGCCCATTCTTCTTCATAATGATTACTTTTTGGAATGTCTAACTACAGTACTTTCACAAGTGTCTGGCACTACAGTGCCAGAAAAGAGAAAAGAAGTGTGAGAAAAAATGAGGCTAGGTTACAACCTAGCCTCATTTTTTTGACAATTCATAAGAGCCTGAAAACGTGTAATTGAAATAAATGCTTCGAGTTGAGTTTTTTTTTAAAGTTAGCCCACACTATGAATTTCTCCTGTGTCGTGGGTGCGTTTAAAAACATATCCTCGAGTACTTCTTCACGGCTGTTTTTTTTTACAGTTTCAAAAATGTTTACACGCTCCCCCCCCCCCCCCCCCCTCTAAAATAGTAAACTTGTCATATTTTTTTTTAGAACATAATCTTTCAAATCCAATAGGTCGCCATGACGCTCGAGTAACTGCAAATTTAGCATCCTCGCCTCCCCTACTAAATAAACAAGCAACCAGACCCGAAACAACTACTTGTAGATCATACAAATTTTTGTTCCGTTCGGGAATCGAACCCGCAACACGCTGCGCAGCAGTCCAATTGCTCATCCACTGCGATAACCTTGCAGTCGAAATAATGACAGCCGCACAGGTCGATTTGTGGATGGGTGACCGTCTACCGTGGTCCAGAAGCGAGCAGGTTCGGTTGATAAAAGACTTGACTTTCAGGAGTTGTATTGGTTTGGAAATATTTTTTTACACCACCACTTGCTCGTAAATGTCAAAATATATGTCATGCAAACAAGTAATAAAGCAGGTCATTGCTGCCCCCCGTTCGAGCCGGGCAATAATATTGTACTGAATTTCATTATTCCCGTGGGAATAATGTGATTTGAATTTGGAACCTCAAATAAAACAGTATGAAAACTTTCACCAAGGAGTTGTATCAGTAATGGCGGCCGGTGACCGAAACAGCTGATCGCTTGCAGTGGTGCCAACTTCACGTTCGAAGGTTGTCGTACCACATCAAATTTCAAATTTCAAAATTCGAATTTATTTCCTCCCAGGTGTGAAAAGCAGAGTACGCTCCTCGGGAGTAAAGCTGCCTTGTCTTGGGCTAACTTGCATCCCTCGCTACACTAAGGATTCTTAACTTAATTCCCTCGTTTCACTCGGGAATTAACACTTGAACCTCCTCGCTGCGCTACGGAGGTTCACCCCCAGAATCCTTAGTGTCGCTTCGGGATTCAATACGCCCGTGACTTAAGGCAATGCTTTACTCCCTTGTTGCGTAATCTACTATTTGACAACCCCACCAGCGTTGCCGAAAAAACAAAAAATACTTGGGACCTTTAAACTAATGAGGCTTTAATAGTTTGTTTATAACTATACTTTATTCTGACATTAAACCCAATGTAAATAATAATTACATTTGTTAAGATATTACACACTCGCGAGCAAAACTAAAGAATCAATTACTTCAATTCCACGCCATCTTGATTACTTAAAAATGGTACCATTTTAAAGGTTTAACTTTTAACTTTAAATTGACACCAAATTCATTGAAATCATGTCATTATTTAAGGAGGTATTTCGGATCAATTCTAAGTATTTATTTATTCATTTATTTCAATAACACATACAATTGCTATTACAGGTAATACCCAAGCTAACAAAAGTAGTCATAAATTAGTTGTCTGCCCAGTCCCAAGTAACGGGTCTGGGTAGAAGTACACGTTACGTAGTGGTCAACTCACTAAGTGTCACCCTCTGGAATTCCGCCAAAGAGCAAGAAAATAAGTCTAAGCGCCGAGAGACCCTATTCAGTATTCCTACTGCGCGAACCATAGGTTCGAACCTTAATAAATTTGTACGGGAAAGTAAGTGATTTCATACTATTTTTGCATAAATAATAGGTATATAGAGGTCAAATAAATACACTGGTATTTATTTGACCTCTAATATTATTTGTTATGACAATTATATTACATAACTAGCTTTTGCCCGCGACTTCGTCCGCGTGGAATAGTTACTTTGGGCTAACGTTAAATTTAACCCGGATTTCGAAGCATTCTTCATTGGCGCTCCGCTCCTATTGGCCTTAGCGTGATGATATATAGCCTATAGCCTTTCTCTATAAATTGACTATTTTATACCTTCGGCCGCGAGACGCGTCGAGCGCGGCGACCGATTCTCAAAAATAATCCTTATAGCATGATTCAGTATTCACGCGCAATGGCTTATTGGCGTATTTCATGTATAACTTTGGTGTTTCTGTACTGATTTATATGACTTTTTTTATGGAGCAGTTAATTAATGTTAACTTTTTCAATTAGGGGTGACTGAGAGTGTTATAAACGTAAGAGTATTCAAATGTAATCAGAAAGCTTCGAACTGCTAAGCTATCGGGAGTTACACGTGTTATTGTGAGTCAACCATAAAAGATAGACATATGCTGTCGTGGGGTATTTTTTATATAATTTTAAGGAGAAAATTTCCGTCATAAATGATTTCTGTGTAGCTTAACCATTAGGGTTGCACACGCGACGGAAGATTAAAAAACCCACGTTTTTAAATGTCCTAAAAATAAGAAAATAACCCTACGGGGCTGAGAGAGGGGCCACTCAAAACGTGGGGGCGTAAATTATTTAAGGAATTATTTATGAGATATTTACATGACGTGTATAGCTCGTGGGCGTAACTTGCAAAGATACGCCCCCACGTTTTGATTGGCCCATCTCTCAGCCCTGTAGGGTTATTTTCTTATTTTTAGGACATTTAAAAACGTGGGCTTTTAGATTTTTTAAATTTATTAATTATTTTATTATTTTTATCTTTGTTCATCGGGTTTGAAGGTACCCTGAAAATTTCAGCCTGCTAGCTTATCGGAAAGTGCCTCAAAATTGAGTTGCAAAAATCCAACCGGAACGACAAAACGTGGGAAAGACACGCTTTGAGCACCCACTAAATATTATACTTTTTTTTAGTCTTCTTCATATTCAAACTTAATTTACTTCTTATCCGCCAACTTGGGACGGCTGCCATGTTGGATTTAGGTCACGTGATATTTTTTTTCGTATCCCATTCAGCAAACCGTTTCGTTTAATACCCATATCATGGGGATGCATTTCAAATAGCCGATCCGCCATCTTGGATGTCCGCCATGTTGGATTTAAGACACGTGACTATTTTTTTCATATTCCTGACAGCAATATATGGATACGCCATATTGGATTTGTAATGACGTTTCTTAGCTAGTCATGTATTTTCATCAGAACTCAGAGCATGTGCAAAATTTCAGTCTGCTAGCTTATCGGAAAGTGCCTCAAAATTGAGTTGTAAAAATCCAATCGGAATCCCTTCACTGCTCTGCTCCTATTGATTGTAGCGTGATGAAAAGTATACTATAACCTGCTCAGGAGTATGAAAAATAATTGTACCAAGTTTCGTTAAAATCCGTCGAGTAGTTTTTGTTTCTATAGCGGTTATACAGACAGACAGACAGACAGACAGACAGACAGACAGACAGACAGACAGACAGACAATAATTTTACTGATTGCATTTTTGGCATCAGTATCGATCCCTAAACAACCCCTGATAGTTATTTTGGAAATATATTTAATGTACAGAATTGACCTCTCTACAGATTTATTATAAGTATAGATAATTTTACTTTGCTACACGTGTCATTCATAAAATGTTACATTATGAAGGTTCTTCCCAGATTTGATATGCATAACCCTGTCAAGTGCGAGTTGACTTTTTTTAAAGAAGGGTTCTGTAGCTACACATTTTGTTTAGCAAATTTTTTTATTGAAGAAAATAACAGACGATGAATTCTTTGCATTCAGATTTTATTATTTTACCCTGAATACTTCTTTACTATAATTATCAAAATTATCTGTACTGATTCTTATAAAGCTGAAAAGTTTGTTTGTTTGTTTGTTTGAATGCGCTAATCTCAGGAACTACTGGTTCAAATTAAAAAATCATTTTTGTGTTGGATAGTCCACTTATCGAGGAAGGCTATAGGCTATATAACATCATGCTACGACGAGCAGTGGAGGTGAAAACACGGGAAACAGCAAATAGTGATATAAACTCAAAGGGCTTTCCCATTTTCCTACAGAATCTTAATTTAACTTGGTAACATGACAAGTATGACAACTAACAAGTTAACAACATTCCAAAATGCCGGACATAATTAAAAATGACCTATAAATGACACAACTAACGTGTTTTGAAGTTAGATTCACCTTGAGTTCAATTCTGTTTTAGGGTCACTGGTTCGGGTCGACGGCGCGTTGTGTTCCACGCGCGCCTCAAAGAGCGTCAGCACGATGACGGGGCCCCGCCCAAGAGGGCCAAAGCCTGCCGGGGTCGCGGGACTTATCTCATTACCGTGACCCCGGAACATAAAAGGCTATTGAAGGACACCGTGGATTTTAGTCAGTACAAGTCTGACAGTCCCTCCCGCCCTGCCCGGGGTGGGAGGACTCATTTGATGATTTTACCACGCTAAAAAAAAAAAAAAAAAAAAAAAAAGGATCACTGGTTATATTTTTTCGAACTTTTTTGTTGTAGTAACATTGTCTTAAAAGAAAGAATGAAAAAAAAAATGAAAACAGCCAAGTGCGAGTCGCACTGGCAAAAACATATTTTTTGTTTGTGAGCCCCTTAAATATTTATTTTATTCTGTTTTTTAAGTATAATTCTTTAGCTGTGAAAATTTCATATAAACAAAAATAAGTTTATGAATCAAAATTATGAAAATGGCGTCGAAACTCTACATATTATTCAAAATCAAAATATTTTACATTAGGGCCTCAATGGGCACTTATAAAACGTCGAGAAAAAAAAAATTGGCACGGTTCGGGTTGGTCGTTTCCATGGAGAAGAACTGGCAAAAAACTCCATGGTTACTCCAACGACCATTTATATCTAGACGCCTCATGAACGATCTGACTAACGAAAATTTTCTGTCAAGTCGCTGAGGTACGACGTAAGCGAGGGGGACGGGGTACTGCGTTCTGATTGGCTAACTCAAGGTCAGTGCGACGAGGGGACTCACAGGAGTGGTCGAAACTAATACGAACTTAAGACTTTTTTGCCTAATGTGTTGACAGACATCGGTCGCCTGTGATTAGGAGTCTAGATATAAAATATGGTCGTTGGGTTACTCTTTTAAAATATTTGCTTTTACAATGTCATTGTTACAGTTTGGAATACATAAACACGAGAGAACATCGTAGGCATGATAAGAAGAGGGAACTTCTTAACAAAAGCTAAACAAAAAAAAAACTTTTTTAAAAAAAAGTACCGACTTCAAAACAAATACAAAAATGTTTAAAATAACTTTTCTTTCGGAAGTCGGTGGCAATAGTCAATGACACAACAAAACAAAGCCACCGACTTCCGAAAGAAAAGTTATAAACTAAAATAAAATACCTAATTACAAAAAAAAAAAAAAAAACACGTGAAGGGCATAGACACTCAGGCGTCAAAGTACTCCTCCGCATCGCTGTCATCTGGAAACGTGCCCAGAAGACTGGCAGCATTGCCACGTTGGATGGCAATGCTTATTCTTTGACCAAAGAAAGAACCAGCATACATATTCAACCCAAATTCTTGTAAAATACAAAATTTTCTTACATAATTATGCACTAATCTTGTAATCCGTCACAACATAAAAAAATCCATATCTCTAAAACTACTGAACCGATTTTGATGAAACTTGCAGTGTACCCTAAGTTGAACAATACCTAGTACAACAAAAAAAGAATTACTTAAATCGAACTTATAGTTCCGGAGATATGCGTGCACAAACATAAAAACATACATACATACATACATACACTTATGAAATTTGGCACATTTGTTCAGACGCTGATATAGACTAACATATATGAAAACTGGGCAGTTCTGATAATATTACATACATACGGGTCGAATTGATAACCTCCTTTTTTTTGAAGTCGGTAAAAAGTAAAAAAGTATATAATAATGTATACGTAATAAAGTAGACGATAAAGATAGATTTATTTATTATACCTACATACATTAGTTACAAGTATGTTGAAAGTTAAAAATAAATAATTGCAGATAAATCAACTTTGAAGAATTTACTTTCTAAAGAGCTGACAGCCAAACGAAAAGATGTATTTGTCATTATTATAAATATACAAGTTTTAGGGTCAATTTACATTGAGACGCGACGCTAACGATTTCGATCGACTCAAAATATAACTTTATTTACTACACGAAAAGTTACACATTTCGAGTATAGTCGCTTCGCGTCGCGTCGAGTTGCTTCACGTTGCGTCGCGTCGCGTATCAGCGTGAACTGACTATCATCATCATCATCTTCCTGCCCTGATCTCATTCTACTTGTGGTCATCACAACACGTTTTTTTTCTTCCATTCTCCCCTATCAGACGTCACAGTATCATTTACTCCTTTTTCATTCATATCATTCCTTAGACAATCCATCTATCGTTTCTTTGGCCTTCCTCTTCCCCTCCATCCATCAACATTCATACTCATCACACTCTTAGTCACATGATTCTCATCCCTCCTCATCACATGTCCATACCAAGACAGACGATTCCCTTTAATTTTTTTCTGTAACAGGCGTCCCTTTCAAACTTCCCCTTATAAACTCATTAAGAATGAAGCCCAAAAATGTGGTATGCAGAATTAATTGAAACTTGTTGACTACATACATTATTATTTTGCTGACTGTACATATAATATTTAACTTGTACCTATCCGAAAGTACACGTGTCATTTTGAAACGTGACATTTTACCGACTGACACAGATTTTTGGTTGAAAAACCGGAACTGCAAGCACACTGCAAGTTTAATACTGACATAGTAAGAAGTATGTTTTAATAGCCAAGATTAATACAAGAAATATTTAAAGATAACAATAGGTAATAAGCGACCTAACTTTGAAGGAACCTGTCTCGTGAATGACCTCGTCACTTTTCTTTTTATCGTGGTAAAATCATCAAATGAGTCCTCCCACCCCGGGCAGGGCGGGAGGGACTGTCAGACTTGTACTGACTAAAATCCACGGTGTACTTCAATAGCCCTTTATGTTCCGGGGTCACGGTAATGAGATAAGTCCCGCGACCCCGGCAGGCTTTGGCCCTCTAGAGGCCCCGCCCCGTCATTATGCTGACGCTCTTTGAGGCGCGCGTGGAACACAACGCGCCGTCGATCCGGGCATGGTCCATGGTCGGACAGCGAGCATCATGCGCTTCTCGCCGCCCGCATGCCCGCGCCTACGGTGGCCGGAGATCGTCTTGCGACGTCCGTCGCCGTGGGCGTCCACCACCGCGGGTGGGGCGGAGGGAGGACATTGTCCTCTCCCTCACGCGGCCCGCCTCCTCCTTCACGAGCATGACTGCTTCGCAGAAGGAGCCGACCGCTTCCCACTCCGTCTCGCCCCGCACCATGGCCGCGACCAATGCCGGGTGCGAGAGGTCTCCGCCTATCGCCGCCGTGAGGACACGTCGGTGCTCTGCCCAAGCGAGGCAGTCTTGTACCGTATGCTCTACGGTGTCCTCCGGGCGATCCTCGCAGTGGTGACACCCAGGCGTTTCCTCCTTATGACCTCGTCACTTGGAAATTACGTTTAGCAATTGTACATTGTTATCCAAGGGGGTGAAAATAACTTATTTAGTCCCGAGATGATGGGGTTTGGCTAACGGAATGGGGTTTGGGTGTAACTAATATGCTATTACTGATGTCATTAAGAGAATTTTGAAGGCAGCTACAAAACTGAGAATGCTGACCGACTGATCGTAGCTCATTTATGACAACTACATAAATAGCCGTTTTGAAAATTTATCTATGTTAGGAGTTCGATAATTGGAGCTTTATGGACGCGATAAGTTTACATTTAAGAGAAACATTTTTTTTTTTTTTTTTTATTCCAATTTTCGGGGTGGCTTGACACTTGGGGGCCCCTTATTATTGATACGGCTGATACGGCGGTAGCTACGCCTCTGCAACTGCATTACTTTAAGTTATTTTGCATTGTAACTGAGACCGTAGCTCGATTTCTTTTTTCATTTTTGTCAATTCAAAAGTACTGTTGGAATGAGTGAGTAAAGTTGGAACATAACCTCCTTTTATATTAAAATCGGTTAAAAAGCGTGAGCTTTCGCGGAACCGTCAAAAGAAAAAGTTACTAAAGAATTTTGCGAACAATGCACTTTTTTTATCCCATAGATCTAAAATGACGGGACTTTTTCAGCTGATGACATAAGGTACAGGTCCCACTACGGGCGGAAGCGATTGGTTAATGAAGAAGTAGAAAAGGTGTAGGTCCCGTGTCTGTAACAATACATGAACCTGGATGAATTTTACCCTAAAAAAATAGTTAAATGAAAACGCTAAAGTCTTTGAATACAAACTTGTGCCAAACAGTACAAGTTTGACATTAAAGACATACTGCACAAGTAGCAATGGCACTGTAGAAATGGGTTTTGTCGATGTAAGACAAGATATAACGTAGAAAGATTTTTACTGTTTTAAGCGTGGTAATGTTTAAAATATAAAAAAGAAATGTTGTTCGTAGTGTTCACAAAAAAAACGATGAAATAACTTTTTTCAATTCGTGGTAGAATAGAGATAGAACTGTTCAAGCTATACGTGTTTCTGTCTCTGCTCTAATACAATAAATAAGATGTGTATGTTTACCAATGAAGGAGTCGCCATTTTTGTTTTATACTCGTATATCAGATCTTATAGTTAACTCGCTTGTCGCTAACCACTGGCAATGGGACATGTGCCATAACCGCTCTCACTTTGACTAACGGTTGAAATATTTTGTAAGACTACAAATTGGACTGCGGCGGTGCATTCAACTTTGTAAATAATGACTTGATTTGAGCAACACGTGTTGTGATTCACGCTTATATTGGTAGAGTAGTAAGCACTGTTATACGTTGTGTGCACGATGTTAACGTCTCCTAGTAACTAGGGGAACAGTATATAAGACGGGGACACGAGGTATGATGGGAAATCACACACCTAAGGCAAACTTAACACAAAACTAACGTAGCACAAGCGCCAACAGGACGCCATTACCGTCTGGCTGCTTGCAAATGACGTCCTGATGGCGCTTGCTCTACGTTAGTGTTGTGTTAAGTATGCCTAAAGAGTGTATGTCCCCATTATACCTCGCGATTATTAACGTCCCCGTCTACACTGTTCCCTTACATTATTTGAGGACATTATTATGATCCGCCATTTCTCATACATTTTTAATTGTTTTGTGCTTTAGAAAGCACGTAAAACCGTTTTTCCCGGCTGTCATTTGTAGATCTTTGACAGTCGTTACTATTAGTCAGAAGCTCTAAAGTCTAACAACCAGTCTTACCATGGGGTATCGTATTACCTAGTTACTGTGTTGTGGAGGTCCGATAGTCAGTCGCTCCGTGTAAAATACTGATATTCAGCTACATCTAGTTAAAGCTATACTTGCAATATTTTGTGAAAATTTTAACACCTTGTTACCAATATAATTATCATTATATTGTGTTTTTTTTTTTTAAATTGCATTAGAATAATATTTAGACTTTCTGGATACATCGCTTACACATTATTTATTTCATTCGTGTAATCAAAAAATTGTACAACATTTTTTCAAAGAGTAAGTGTGGAGTTTCTTGCCCATTCTTCTCCATACAAACCTAACCTTGCGAATGGGTATAGAATCAATCCCATCCCGTGTCTTTTAATTTGAATAATCGTCGTTTAAAAGTGCCTCTTTAATGGCCTTTTGAATTGAAATAAATGATTTCACTTTGACTGGTAAGTATAGCCGATCCGAACATTGTTGGGAAAAGCTAAACAAATAATGAAGAGACGTTAAATACAAGCCTAGTTCACATAAGGAAGTATAATATTAAAAGATCATGACCCGACCAAAAAAAAAAACCTTAAAAGAAATGTGTATCTATTACAACACAACTGGTTTTAAAGCCCATACGTTTGCCTAACGGCTAGAAATGTATGTCTGTGTGTCACAGACTTATGTAATAAACTGCTGTTGCGTAAGGCATGCGCTGATCTTATAGTGCAATAGTTATGATTATTGGTTGCTAGGACAGGTGTTGTGGTGTGAGATAGATTTTTTGCGAGAGTACGATTTTTTGAATATTTTTTGGGGTAAGTATTGTCAAAAATTCCAAAAACCTAAGGAAAATACCTGACACCACGCATCGTCTAACATCGTTTCAGTTCGGGAGACTTCGGCAATCATAAAAATATCCGTCATAAAAACAATTTACTGTTTCTTACTGATTCTAAACGGCCAGCTACAAAAGGAGATTTCACAATGAAACCTACTTATAAAATTCTCCTACAGCAAAGAAGTTCTTTATTACAGTAGTGCACCACAAACATTTTAAATAAATTATATTCTCGTTAAATATACGCGGTAGGCGATTTTATTCTTTTAAAATAAAAAATAATGTTATGCAATAGCTTCCCCGCGGCAGTCTCCGAGTGCCACATGTATTTTTTTTTGTTTTGAAAACGTTGCCAAATTGCCAATTAATTATGAAAAAAGAATTAAGATTTTTTTATCTTCTATGAATGTTCTTATTTGTGGTGGATTCTTTTCTAAATTCAAATACCTAATTGTTGTTTCTAAGATAAATGCCGGTTTCGTCACGATGGTTTCCTTCACCGTTTGAAAGAAGTGGTGATGAATTGAATTGCACAAAGTAATACTGTGCCTGGCTGGGTTCGAACCCATGACCTACAACACATATTATCAGTCGTTTGAGACTGAAAATTATACGTAGGAGTGTCGAATTGGGGTGCTAAGACAGGAAACCTCCACGTGCGCCCGTGGACTGGAGTTCCCTCTCGGATACGTCCGGGGGGAAGACCAGTTTTTCGGGCCGGTGCGCCCTGGGATGCGGGCAAAAACTCTTCTTAGGCACTGTGTGCCTAAGGGGTCTCTTTGCCCGTATGCGAATAGCCTGTCGTGTGGACGCTCCAACGCGTGTCCCTCTGAATAGCAGAGGGCACAGCGGCGGAGCGGGCTTGCGGACGGTGAGTAATGGGTATGCTCGCCGTCCGACCAAGGACCAAGCCCGGGTCGGTGGCGCGTCGTGTTTCACGCGTCACCGACGGGGCCCCTTATGGGGCCAAATGCCTGCTGGGGTCGCGGATTTTTCTTAATCCAGGATACCGTGGCCCCGGAACGTAAAGGGCATCCGAAGGAACACGGGTGGATTTTAGTCAGTAAGAGTCTGACAGTCCCTTCCGCCCCACCCAGGGCGGGAGGACTCATTTGATGATTTTGCCACCCCAAAAAAAAAAAAAAGGAGTGTCGAATTACGAAATATTTTTTAATTAAAAGCAAGTTAGAATTTAATAAGCAATTATTACACTGCGCCTAACGTACCGTCAAAGTGTTCTTTGGTATACTTAATGTATGCCTAATTCGCAAAATGGCAACCAAATGGTCAAAGGAAAAGTTCTCAATCTAACAAATTCACCTAAAGCCTGATGAAATTCTCGAAATAAAAAAAAGATAATTGTCTGTTTTTACCATTTTGAGATTCGATATTTGAATTCTCGAAATGCCTAAATTTCGAGAATTTGTTATTTTGAGAATGAGGCTTTTTGCTCCTAAACTATATTTTTCATCTCATTGTGGCGTATGGAGCAGTGGTGGCCCAGTGGTATCGGTCCTGACTTACGAGTTGTAGGTCGTGGGTTCGAACCCCGCCAGGTGCATTACTTTGTGTAATTATTTCATCACCATTGCTCTTAAAACGGTGAAGGAAAACAGAAGGAAACCGGCATGTCCTAGAATCAAAAATTCGAAGACATGTGACATCTACCAAACCGCACTCGGCCCGCGTGGTGGATTATGAACCACTCCCTCTCACAGAGAGGAGGCCTGTGTCCCAGCAGAGGGAACATTATAGGCTGATGATGATGATGATTGTGTTTACGTGGCTTAAAATCAAGAAATTCCGCGGGTATAAGCAAGTAAGACAATACTTTGGGGTTTTTCTCTAGTGCTCTTCAAAAACAGTCAACCGTGGCGGTATTTGCATCTATTTCTCGATACGTCTCCACAAATACAGTGAAGTGTTGTAGGTAACTGATGAATTGTGCAAATATTGTACATTTATACACGGATATGCAATGTGACCATTATAATCTTTATATACTTTATTTTCTGTGGCCGAAATAGGTTAAGGGGACTATATTATTATACTGTTTTTCTTTTTAGAGTTTTAATAATACGTATCAAAAGACTTTGCTTTTCTTTTTTACGTAGTAAAATCATCAAATGAGTCCTCCCACCCAGCGCGAGAAGGGAGGGACTGTCAGACTCGTACTGACTAAAATCCACTGTGTTCCTTCAATAGCCCTTTACGTTGCAGGGTCACAGTTACCTGAAGAGACAATCCCGCAACTCCAGCAGGCTTTGGCCCTCCAAATAATATTAATCATAAACTCATACATAAACTCACGCCTTCTTCCCATGGTGGTAGTCAGAAACTACAGACATCACCTGCTACGATCATTACATACTCCTTTCACCTCATCCACATTCATACATCTGGTCATAAGGGAACAATGTAGACGGGGACGCAGGGTATGATGGGAAAACACACACTTAAGGCAAACTTAACACAATACTAACGTAGCGCAAGCGCCAACAGGACGCCATTTGTTAATTGCCGATTGCAAATGACGTCTTGTTGGCGCTTGCGCTACGTTAGTGTTGTGTTAAGTTTGCCTTAAGTGTGTATGTCTCCATTATACCTCGCGTCCCCGTCTTATACGCTGTTCCCCTACTCACACTGATGATTACGAGAATTGGTAAATTGGTACCAAATTAATTAGCAAGCAATAAAGAGCAATCTCGGATCAATTCCAAGTAAGTGATTCCCATAATTTTGCTTGCTAGTGTAGTCTGTTGTAAAGAGCATTCCTTATATTATGCTTTTGAGATAAATTGTGGGTATTTAGATAATATCTTAGTAAGTGCATCTTAAGGTTAATGCTAAAAGCTGGCCCTGAGGAAGGTCTTCTTATTGTGAAGGTTGTATGACTTTGTCATCTACTTGGCTTTTCCCAACAACTATATTTCTAATCGGGAAGTAATAAATCGAGGCACAAAATGTTACTCAGCCATGAATATTTAGAGTAACTTATAAGGCAGAGGTGAGTGGAAACGTCGGGAGGGGACGTCCTATGAAGACCTACACTGACCTTATTGGTGAAGTACTTCATAAAGGTCGTGTGTGTAGTACTATCAATCGACGTGTGTGTATGACCAGATGTATGAATGTGGATGAGGTGAAAGGAGTATGTAATGATCGTAGCAGGTGATGCTCTGTAGTTTCTGTCTACCCCCTATATAACTAGCTATATCTTACCTATATATTCTTAACTAGTTATAAAGTACTCAAGCTCGGAATCGGAGTAAATGATTACATATTATTGCTCGCGAAAATAGATTTATTGTGCCGACTAGTTGGTAAAGCCGGCCATTTACAGTCGGCTAACTGTTGAATGCCTTCGAAGGAGTAGAATCCTCTGCACGAATCCTCTTTCCTGATAGCTACAATATTGAGGTATTCAAGTCAAAAGTGAATATGTTAGTTCTAGACAAGCGTCGACCACAACATGGGTTACCATCAGACGAGTTCTTGTGTTAGCTGATACCTTTTCACGCCTATATCAGTGAATCGATCATCCAGAAATTTTGCATTATACGTTCTCAGGTGTACAGAAAAAGAAGTAAGGTACCTTTCAGCTCGAAAAAAGTGTAATTATAATGCTGTTTCCGAAGAAAACAACAATGACGTTCTATTATAATTTTTTTTTTGGGTGGCAAAATCATCAAATGAGTCCTCCCGCCCTGGGTGGCGGAAGGGACTGTCAGACTCTTACTGACTAAAATCCACCCGTGTTCCTTCGGATGCCCTTTACGTTGGACGCTCCAACGCGTGTCCCACGCGTTTGAGCGTCCACACGACAGGCTATTCGCATACGGGCAAAGAGACCCCTTAGGCATACAGTGACTAAAGAAGAGTTTTTGCCCGCATCCCAGGGTGCACCGTTCCAAAAAACTGGTCTTCCCCCCGGACGTATCCGAGAGGGAACTCTAGTCCACGGGCGCACGTGGAGGTTTCCTGTCTTAGGACCCCACGTTCTATTATAATAGATGTTCTAATGATTTTCTAAATGTGTGCACTTCAAAGCCTGTCGGGGTCGCGGGACTTATTCCATTACCGTGACTCTCGAACGTAAAGGGCTAATGAAGGACACCGTGGATTTTAGTCAGTTCAAATCTGACAGTCCCTCCCGCCCTGCCCTGGGTGGGAGGACTCATTTGATGATTTTACCACGCTAAAAAAAACAAATGTGTGCACTTGTGGCGTGTACCAACAAACCTTTTTTCATTCTTTCATAATTATATTGCAGGAAACTTGAAAAAAACCACAGATGTGCAATAAAATGTAGGCACTAAGAATGTTATCTTGAAGATCGACATGAATTTGTAATAAAATACAGATTCAACCTAGCAAGGTCTTGCTATTAGGTCTCGGCCGTAGCCTAGAAAAATTTAAACCTTGATGACTTAGATTACTACAGTAATTGCAAAGAAGTGCCGTTCACTAGTGTATACTCTTGGCTTTGTTCGTGTGTAGTTAATTAATAGGCGTTCACAATAATTCAGAGTCATTTATAATTTAGAAAAAAAAAATTATAAATGATATTTTTTTGCAAATAACTTTTAGCTTCATCTAGTTATGAAAAAAAAAGTGTTTTGACGTGTAAAAGCGTCAAAACACTTTTTTTTCATAACTAGATGAAGCCGGTGTTTCGTACCTGACTACTCTGAGAAGAAACAAATGCAGAGGTCATCGTATCTTTTAAAGTCCAGACATTATTGGCTAAAAGTCATGCGAAGACCATGTAGGTCGGGGTGCTAAGATAGGAAACCTCCACGTGCGCCCGTGGACTGGAGTTCCCTCTCGGATACGTCTGGGGGGAAGACCAGTTTTTCGGGCCGGTGCACCCTGGGATGCGGGCAAAAACTCTTTCTTAGGCACTGTGTGCCTAAGGGGTCTCTTTGCCCGTATGCGAATAGCCTGTCGGGTGGACGCTCCAACGCGTGTCCTTCTGAATAGCACAGCGGCGGAGCGGGCTTGCGGACGGTGAGTAATGGGTATATGCTCGCCGTCCGACCAAGGACCAAGCCCGGGTCGGTGGCGCGTCGTGTTTCACGCGTCACTGACGGAGCCCCTTTTGGAGCCAAATGCCTGCCGCGGTCGCGGATTTTTCTTAATCCAAGATACCGTGGCCCCGGAACGTAAAGGGAATCCGAAGGAACACGGGTGGATTTTAGTCAGTAAGAACTGACATTCACTTGCCACCCCAAAAAAAAGACCATGTAGGTTTGTGTCTGAGATGGTCTTTTGAAGAAAGAACCACACAGATTTGAGTGGACCTGTCCAGTCAGTGCAAGCATTTGTCAGTTATCGTGTAGCTCGACTCAATCAACACTATATCTTCATCAATGAACACGTATCTTTTTAACCGACTTCAAAAAGGAGGTTCTCAACTTGGTCGGTTTTTTTTATATATGTACACTGATTACTCCGAGGTTTTTGGTCCGATTTGCGTGATTCTTTTTTGTTCGATGCAGTATATCTGTCATTTGATCCCATAAAAAAATCATTTAGTTTGCTTCAGCAGTTTTTATGTTATGAGCATTTTTCGCTTATTGTGTACTTGGATGATGTTATTATCTTTTGTTAAATCATTGATTTACAAAGATACGTTTTATCTTTTCATGTATCAAAACTTGAGAATGGGGTCTCGTGACGTCAAAACCCAATAACAATTACTTACTTGCTTGTGACGTATTGCCAATTTTAAAAGTGTCGTATTTTGGTCAACTTTGGCTTACGTAACAAACGAAAAAACACGTGTCCAATATTTTTTAATAATTTAACTGACGAACTAATAACATTTATTAGTACACAAGCCTATTACAAAGAAGTGGCTGTTAATTAGTTTGTGCCTTCGGCTTAGACATGTTAAATAATTGGTTGCATTATCAAGGTAAAACGTATTATATATTCGCAACGAGGGCGGTACCGCCCCTTGTGGGCGCACGAGCTTTTCGTGGGGGCGGAAACAGGTCTTAAGTTATGAAATAGGTGTTTTTTTTATAAAGTCGTACTTTTCTTTGTGTGGGAATGTCGCCACCCTCTGGTAAGGCCACCTCTGGGAACACCACAGGGCTCTAACACGGCATTTTAGACTTATAAGTTTATTTATTTAAGTCTAAGTTTCCTTACGATGTTTTCCATCACTGATTTCGGAGATAAACTTGGAAAGGACCATTATAGAAAGAAATAAATGAAGTTACATCAATAGATAATAGACACTTTTTTTTAGCGGGGTAAAATCATCAAATGAGTCCTCCCACCCAGGGCAGGGCGGGAGGGACTGTCAGACTTGTACTGACTAAAATCCACGGTGTCCTAGCTTCATTAGCCCTTTACGTTCTAGGGTCACGGTAATGGAATAAGTCCCGCGACCCCGGCAGGCTTTGGCCCTCTAGAGATAATAGACACTGGGTAATTTGTTAATTTATTTCGTGAGTAAACTATATATTAGACTAGCGATCTACCCTGGCTTCACACAGCTGCAAATTGAAAATAAAAATATCCTATGTCACCTCGAAAATAATGTATAGGTACTACTGATACAAGAATTTTCAAAATCGGTTCAGTATTTCCAGAGATTACTTCCCACAACCAAACTTACAAACTTTGTCTCTTTATTATAATATTATAAGTAGGTATAGATTTACAAGAATCACTCATTTAAAGTTATTACATAGATGATTATTTTATAACTGTTTTAAATGATCCTTTTAGCTAAGACGGCATTTATATCGATCAATTTACTCAGATATATCAATTTAACTAAGTAATTCTGACTTCATCGAGCTATAAGACGATCTTTGGAATTGAAAAATCATTATTTTCAAGGAGGAATGACTTTATCTGGTTCTTGGGGTCTACTTTTTGAGTCCGTGAACGAAGATACGGGTACGGAGACAGATACGAACGTCAAAATCTTTCCGGACGCATAATACCTACCGTCACGACTGAAGTCATTTTGACGCGGCGCTAGTGTCTTTGTCGTTACATCAAATTGCATTAAAAAAATGTAGTACCACGAATTTTCCGCAGGTCACTAGTGGGTAGCCGCGAGAGAGAGAGGACAGCGTCCTCCCTCCGCCCCAGCCGCAGTGGTAGACGCCCACGGCGTCGGACATCGCGGGGCGATCTCCGGCCACCGTAGGCGCGGGCATGCGGGCGGCGAGTAATGGGCAACTCGCCACCCGACCATGGACCATGCCCGGGTCGACGGCGCGTTGTGTTCCACGCGCGCCTCGAAGAGTGTCAGCATGATGACGGGGCCCCCTCTAGAGGGCCAAAGCCTGCCGGGGCGCGGGACTTATCTCATTACCGTGACCCCGGAATATAAAGGGCTATTGAAGGACACTGTGGATTTTAGTCAGTACGAGTCTGACAGTCCCTCCCGCTCTGCCAGGGGTGGGAGGACTGATTTGACGATTTTACCACGCAAAAAAAAAAGGTCATTAGTGGTGGCATTAATTCTAAGAAGCTATCTGTCAAATTGTAATATCATTCATTCTTAGTTCGGGCTCGTTGTCACGGGGTGTAGAAAATGTCTGTATCTAAGACCGAAGCCACGGGTTTTCGTGCTTAGAAATTAGATCCTCAGCTTCCAGTCTAACTTGATGCAGCTGAATATCAGTATTTTACATGGAGCGACTGACTATCTGACCGACACGGTCGTTACTATTAGTCAGAAGCTCTAATAAACTCAGCCAGTCTTACCATGGGGTATCGTATTGCCCAGTTGCTGAGTTGTGGAGGTCCGATATGCAGTCGCTCTATGTAAAATACTGATATTCAGCTACATCTGGTTCGACTGGAAGCCGACCACAATATAGTTGGGAAAAGGCTAGGTACTTAGATGTTAGTTAAAAATCATGTTGCAATGCCAAACAATGTTCACAATTGGGCAAAGTTCGAAAATTGTTTGTACATATTGATCAACGTCGGTTGACATTGACGAACAGGTTTTTCCGCATATTCTATTGCACTTGTTTTATGTCGTAGGTCGATCGTCGAATTGGCCACGTCGTGATATGTCTGGGCACGTCGTTACACGCCGCTCTTCATTATTTGGCCATATAGAAATGTGTCTCATAAATAGTTGGACGGATTTTTTGTCGTAGCAATGTTTAGGGTAGGTACTCCAAATACGACGGCTTTAGCGGCTTATCCTACCGGCTGCGCCATGTATTGTTTGGATGTTGTAAATAAACGACGATTAAATAATATTATGTGTTTTATTACTTTTAGATTTCTTAACATGTATGGGGAAAACCAAATGCCTCTTCCGTCTGCTCGTGACAGCTGACAGCTCCTGTCATATTGGCGGGAGCTTGTGTTGCCCTAGTTCATCTCTATTACAAAAAGAGCCTATCTGTGTACCAAGTTTCATCTAAATCCGTTCAGTAGTTTTGCGTGAAAGTTACGACATTCCATTTTCAGAAACATACTCATTTATGATAGTAAGATTATCCTTAATCCGTGGCTTTGCTCCTGTTTTCTCTTTTTCAAGTTTTATGTAGCCTATTACTGTCTCCAGAGTGTTTACTACCTACTTTGTACAAAATCTTCAAGATTAGATGAGTAATTTAGGAGTAAAAGTGAAACAAACAAACTCACTTTCGCATTTATAGTATTGAGGTTAAAATTTGGATTCCTATCAATTATATCGGGGTGCACGGCAGTGCCTCCGCCAAGATGAGCGCGAAGCAAACACTGCCGTACCTTACTTTACTGGAACGTTTTCGCCGCATTTTCAGGCCCCTATTTGAGAACCTCTGGATAAGACCAGAATGCAGAAATTTTCGTCATTCAGTAAGCTATAATCACATACTCAAAATCAAAAATTTCAAGTCTGTAGGTCATTTAGTTCCGAAGTTAAGCGAAAGCAAAGTTTCGCATTTACGACACTCACTCACTCATAATCATCAAAATAGAACTAGTACTTCCCATAAACTCAGAGAGCTGAAATTTGGTAGAGAGTTAGGGTTTAATAACCACATAAAGGGAAAACTATAAAAACTAGGATAATCGAAGATCTGGAGTACCTGGTGATCCTGATTAGAAAACACAAGAGCCTAACCAAACTATTAGAGATCGACATATACCGCCTTTACAAAAAATATTCAACTTGGTGGGCCGCTTCATTTGATGTCAAAAATCGAAGGTCCAAAATAAAACAAAAAAATATGCCCATGTTTCTACAAAAAGAAGCGAAATCACACCAAAAACATTCTGTAAAAAAAGTCTAAGGTACTAAGGCCAAGTCACACAACATTAACTTTAATAATATAGAAATCGCAGTAAGGAACCTTAGACTTTCCACGACTTTGTCTATATTTCATTACTTTTTAGAGATAAACAAGCAGCTCCATCGAGTTTTGGCTAGTTTTTTACATAATGTTTTTGGTGGGATATATTTTACATAAACGCACGTTTTAAAAAAACTAGTTGTTTTGTGAGATAATTTATTAAGCGAAGATTTTTTACGTGCTTAATCAAAATCACGGAACACAAATCATAATGAAACATTAATTTTATTATAAAGCTTACGTCTTATTATTTTAAGGCAAATAAATAAATAATTTAAATAAAAAAAAACATAAAAAAAAACATAGACATCGCCAAGCGCATAGTCGACGCCTCGCGTGACCAGAGGGCTGGCCTATTTCTTGGTTAAAGGATCAGCATTGCCATCCAACGTGGCAATGCTGCCAGCGTTCTGGGCACTTTCCCCATTGACAGCGATGTGGATGAGTTTTTTGACGCCCTATAATTTGTTTTTTTATTTTAGTTTTAGTAATAGTTATTTTTATAAATATTTTACTTTTAATTTTAGTTTTTAAATGTACATAATTAATATAATCATGTAATAGTTGGAAAAATTAAAGGTGAAAAACCCAAAAAAAAAACTTTAAAGAATAAAAAAAAAACTGTCTAATCAATGATCTCTAAGCACGAAACCTGTGGTTTCGTCCTTAGTTACGGTAATTTTCTATGCCCCGTGACATCCCTCATGACCTGCGGAAATTTCGTGTTACTAAATTTTTTTAACGCAATTTAATTCAGTCGTGGCGGTAGGTAATAACCGTCCGGAAATTTGATTTTGACGGCACTGTATCCGTTCCCGTGTGTTCGTTGTCGGACTTAGAAAGTAGACCCCCAGCCCTGAAGCGACGTCGCGTCATGTTTCACGTACGCCTCATGACGCTTGCAGTCAAGTAACAGGTTTAAACGTCTGCCGGGGTCACGGTACTGCCTAAGCAGAATACCGCGGCCCTGAAACGCAAAGGCCATGTGATGGAACAGAATAGTTGTTAGTCAGTAAGAGTCTGAGGGCGGCAAGACTAATTTGATAATTTTTATAGAAAAAAAAGAGTCGTAAGATGATTTTCGACTACAGCACGCGCCAAGCCGTATGCATAAACTAGTATAACATATAATATTAAATATACCAAAGTATTCTATTAGTTATTGACAATCGATTATAAAACTCAAGGGTCAAATATGTATTTTTTAGGGTTGCGTACCTCAAAAATAAAAAACCGGAACCCTTACAGTGTGACTTCATTGTCCGTCAGTCAAACGCCTTTTCCTCAGGAAAGCGTGAAGGTATCAAGCTGAAATTAATATCTAATACTCAAGTCTACAATATCTTTGAGCAGAGAAAATATCAAACGTTTAAGTCTACGCAATCAAAAGATACCGCCGTTTATGATCTGTTTTGCCGCATATTTTGACGCTTGCGATGTTATCAAAACTTATAGGGCACTTCCCGTTGACCTAGAACCATGAAATTTCACATGATCAAGGTCTCATGGCACAAGTACAGAGTATATGTAATAGTATTAAAAAGCATAGTATTTTTTTTTTTATTTTAGTTTGTATAGCTTTTTTTTTTGCTAGTTTTTTTATTGTTATTTTTTTTGTACCCTACCACAGTGTTGTCTTACACCCAAAGGTTGACTGGTAGAGAATGCCTTGTGGCATTAAGTCCACCTATGTAACATGGATTTGTACATGAAGTATAAATAAATAAATAAATAAAAGTCCGAAAATTGATAATTTTCTTCCCGTGACCCAAGAGCTGGCTTTTACCTTGGTCAGGTCACATTACCAGCTGACAGCGTTGAGGATGAATTTTACGATGCTCTATAATAGTTTAAATTAGCCTTATTTTAGTAATTTTAAATACTATTTAATAGGTGCGTCCCCACAGAGCGCGCAGCCTCGCGAGGCATTTTCCTCGCGAAGCAGCTCGGTTGGTGTGGACGTGTCTCGGGCGAGGCAAGTGACAGCGCTACCGCGGTTGAGCGACCTAGCGCCCGAGCCATCCAGTGTCGGCTTTTGTTTTGCTCGCGTATATTGTTTCGTGCCTCGCTCGAAAAACAATAGACGCGTCCACACAAAAAGAGCAGCCTCGCTTGTCAGTTTCCTCGCGCAGCAAATGCCACGCGAGGCTGCGCGCTCTGTGTGGACGCACCTAATAAATATTTCACATTTACAAAAAAAAAGTAAAAATAATTTGAGAGATTTTTTTTTTGTTTTCAGATTGTTTTTTGGCATAAATTATTTTCAACCACGGAACCCTACGTTGTGCGTTGTCGGACACTCACTTGGCCAGTTTTTTCCTACGTCTAGTAAGTATCGTATTGAAATGGTAAAGTTATTGGCCTAGATTTTAAACCTGTTTTTAAGTCTGAGAGCTCGATGTATAAAGTTGGCTTGTGTTCGTAAAATGTGCTGTGATGAAATGGAATTTTTAGCATTTTTGTTGAATCCACAAATTTTTGTTGACTCTTCCTAGTAACCACATTAGTGGAAGCCATAAATTCTGCCAATTTGCACATAGCGCATAAGTAAAATAAGAAAATGAATACTAAATTAAGTAAGTATTTCGAGCTTCAGACTAAAAGAAACGACTTTTTGTTTTGGGACGTGCCCACCACACTATTCCCAAACCACTGCAACTCCTGAAAGCCAGAATCAACAGTGACAACCACCAGAAAAGCGCCGAGACAATGAAGCTCGACGTGTCCCGGAGAATGAATTTACCTGTCTTGGATCTTGTAATGAAATTAATCAGAATATAATAGTTAAGGAATAGGAAAAATATGTTTCCACTTCCCTCCATGTCAGGCAGTAGACAGAACAAAACAAGGCCAATAATAGGCACAAAGGGACATTACAACTCGGAGAAGCCCAGTTGTCTAGCACCACGGGTAAAAATGACTACTAATATTAATGGGTCCTAAATTGTGAGCTTGTTATATTTGATTCCAATAGTGGGTATGGCAAAAACGCTTGAACGCACGGAAGTTTAAAGTTATGTCCCATGAGAAATTGTGCACGTACTAGCCAGCCGCTCACGAACGGATGGAAAGAATTGGTGATGGAATTATCCCACCACAGTACCAACAGTAACGACTGTCAAAGTTCTACTAATGACAGCCTGGACCAACGGCTTTACGTGCTGTCCAAGTCACGGAGGAAACTTGCTTTGACAGATGGTGACTCATCCACAGAGCAACTTTGGTAAGCGCCGAAACGTTACACATAAATAACAAACTTATTTCGGAAGTATCGGGTCTTTTATTTGTAAAATATTTAGTATTGAACAATTAATTAAACTACACACATCAAAAGTGTCTAGGGATCAAGCATTTTTATGCGGATTTCTTGAGATTGAGATGTGGCTTTGTAATAAATTTATGATTTTATAAATTTATATGGATCCTTTTTGGTGCATTTCATAATTTGAATCAGGAACTGTGAATCAAATTCGAGTAAAAGATGAAAATCAGCTGTCAATATTTTCCCTATAAAAACATACAACGCATTGAAGACATTATTAGTGCTACTGTTTCCCTACTACTGATTAAAACCAACGTTATTATGGAGCGGCGACGTCATTTAAGCAGGGAAGAAATGCTCAGAGCCGTGGGAATGATAGAAGCTGGTTCCCGGCAACGTACTGTGGCTTTAGCTCTGAATACAAGTCAGAGTGTTATCAGTCGACTTTGGACACGTTACCGAAGCACTGGTACCGTGGCTGAGCGCCACAGCGTACAAGTGCAAATCGGTCCCTTATTTCAGTTAATGCATGATAATGCACGACCGCACACCGCAAGAGTTGTAAGACAGACTCTCGCCGCAGCTAACATCAATGTCCTGCCCTGGCCTGCTCAGTCGCCAGACTTGAATCCGATTGAGCATGCATGGGATATGCTACAGAGAAGAGCTCTGCCGAATATGGAGGGTATCCAGTCGCAAGAAGACCTTTTTTTGTTGTTGCAACGAACATGGGCGGCCATTCCACAGCGTGATTTGGATGAACTCATTTTGAGTATGCCAAACCGATGTTCTTGTGTTGTTAGTGTTCGCGGTAGAAACACGGATTATTAATTGTTTAAGTTACCCAATAAAATTTTAAAGAAAACTGTTATTTCAGTCTTTTTTTCGAACTTTTGTGTTAGTGGTTCAAATGTCAAAAATCCCTTTATTAGGAAAATGGCAAATTTCTTTATTAATGCAAAGGTGACTTGGTTTATCGTTACTGTGACAAACGAAAACACTTTATTTGATGAATCCTTAAAGAAAATTTTAATTAATATCAATCAGGAGAAAAGTTATTGCAAAAATATATGTTGATCCCTAGACACTTTTGATGTGTGTATAACATAATAACTACAAAAATACTAAATTAAAATAAAACTAAACTAAACTATTATAGAGCATCAAAAAATTGATCCTCAACGCTGTCAGCAAGTTTCGGAAGTTACTTCCTATTTATAAGAAACAGCAACAGTTGTGAAGACAAATCATATTTATGACAAATGACCACAGATTTATATTTTAAATCTAAATATAGAGATCTAGCCTTATATTTAGGTATAAATTTGAATGTCAGTGTCAATTCAAGGTTTTCAGCATTTAATCTAAAATCTAGGTCTTAAGGAAAAAATATATCGCTTAGATATAATCTAACTTAATATTACAAATAAACGAATGTTCGGATGTATGTTTTTTACTCATACACGTCAGAACGAAATAGAATAACTATAAATAGAAACTGAATAGATCTTGATGAAATTTCGCTCAGAGATAGGTCTCTAGAACTCGTTTATTTTAATTATTCCTTGTATTGAATTATCTTTTTTATTACATTTCCTGTGGACACTTTTATCTTGCTACATCGTTCTCACATAATGTACCATCTCAAGATTAATGATGTAACTTGGCGATCTAAAAAAGAGTGTCCATGGAGTTTCTTGACAGTTTTTCTCCATAGAGATCTATGGTTTGGTATGAGCATTACTTTCACGGTTGTTATGTCTTGTGACTGGGAATTAATAATAATAATAAAATCGTAGGGGAAAATAGGTCATCATCATCGTCTCAGCCATAGGACGTCCACTGCTGAACATAGGCCTCCCCTTTAGATCTCCACATATACCGGTTTGAAGCGACCTGCATCCAGCGTAAAAATAGGGGAAAATAGGTAAACTTCACGAATTGAATCGGGGGCGGAGTGCTAGTATCCAATATACATACTTTTCGTCTATTTAACCTCCATAATAATTTAGTTTGGAGTAATCCTAACTGATTTATTCCTATTTAATAAGTCCTAAATCCTACAAAAAATGTTTACCAGGATCTAAATAAATCAAAGCATCTAAGTATTTTTTCATGGCAATTTTAATGACGCCGATTTATTGCGTCATAATCTCATTATATTAGATTCTTGTAATACGGGGAAAACCATTGTTTTTATCTGTTTTTATCTATGTTAAAAACAAGTTGATATGTTATGGAATATTTATTAAATTCATTAGTTTATTAAATTCCCATTGAGGGGTGGTACGGTGCTCAGCTCATTGAAAAGGGGGCTTATATTAATAGAATATTAGATTCTAGGATAGGCCACTGAGAATTTAACCAAAAAATAAAGAAAAATAAAAAACGTTTTGCAAAAAAGCAAACACAAAAAAACCGTAAAATAACTTTTCTTTCGGAAATCGGTGGCTTTGTTTTTTATTTCATTGACTATGGCCACCGACTTCCGAAAGAAAAGTTGAAGTCGGTTCCCTTTTTTTAAAAAAAGTTTTTTTATTTTTCCCTTTTTAGTTTAGATATTCAACAAAAATCTTCATATAATCGGCGTCTTTGAAAATCTACAATCCTAGTAAGCAACAAAAACGGATGTATGCGGGCAATTTCACGAGATATTCATTATTGTTATATACTATAACCTTTCTTAGAATGTAACGAACACTTTTCTGAAAACCGCATCAAAATCGGTTCAGCCAAACGCGAGATAATGGCGGACAAACATACAATCGTCTCTGAAAATCTACAATCCAAGTAAGCAAAAAACTTTTTCAAAGTATTATTTTACACTTTTTAGTTTATTTATTAAATAGTCAACCCAAATTCTTGTAAAATACAAAATTTTCTTACATATGCACTAATCTTGTTATCCGTCACAACATAAAAAAATCCATATCTCTAAAACTACTGAACCGATTTTGATGAAACTTGCAGTGTACCCTAAGTTGAACAATACCTAGCACAAAAAAAAGAATTACTTAAATCGTACTTGTAGTTCCGAAGATATGCGTGCACAAACAAAATCATACATACATACATACATACACTTCTGAAATTTGGCACATTTGTTCAGACGCTGATATAGACTAACGTATATGAAAACTGGGCAGTTCTGATAATATTACATACATACGGGTCGAATTGATAACCTCCTTTTTTTTGAAGTCGGTAAAAAACGGATCCACGCGGGCAATGTCACGGGATATCTATTAGTGTTATATACTTAAACCTTCTCCAGAATGTAATGAACATTTTCCTGAAAACCGCATCAAAATCTGTTCAGCCAAACGCGAGATATTCGCGGACAAACATACATACATACATACAAACATACATACAGGTCGAACTGAGAACTTTTTTTAAGTCGGTTAATTAACCCCTTCGTTAGATCCCTACGTCACGTCATACGTCAAGGAATTATATTTAAATGTGTGCGTGGCGCTCACTCACACATTTATAAAAAAAGTGGCTTCATGTAAAACGTTGCGTTTTGTTTGGAATACGGATTTTTTTATTACATATTTAGATAGAGGACACATAGACAAACAAAAAAAAATAGGCATAATGTCCTAAAGCGTCAGGTTTCTAATTTATTCGTCTAAATGTAAGTCGAAAACTGGCCCGTGGAGAAACAACTTTTATTCTCCCTGATATACATACATATTTAATAAAATTCTTTAAATAACTTAAAACAAAATATGAACAAACTAATTACTTACCCAATTCACAGCTATCATATCTATCAAGATATTATAATTAATATGAATTGAATCAGTCTTTACCTGCAACAAGAAAAGCAATATTGTTCAATACATAACTCCAAAATATAAAAAATAAAATAATAATTATGAATTTTAATTATCAATTTTTGTATCATTATTATTTATATTTTTAAATACTTTTCAATAATTAAAAAAAACATTTAAAAATATAAACAATAATGACAGTTTGTAATTATTATTTTTAAAAGAAAAACAGTGGCGGATTGTCGTTCGTCGTGGTGGTCTTGGGGAGGCCTATGTTCAGTAGTGGACGTCTTCCGGCTGATGATGATGATGATGATGAAAATAACGCGTGTCTATTGTCAATAAGGACAAATATAAATTATGCATAAAATGCGGATATATCACTGTTGAGGTGTTATTATAATAACTAATTATTTATAACACAAACAAGTGACGTAATTTTATAAATGATAATTAAAATGACAAAACGGCAAGTTTTCTTATTCATAAAAAAAAAAAAAATTAGGAAAACATAATATTAAATCATCATTTAATTTATTACTTTGAAAGTCTCGATGGTCTAGTAGTTAAATGCGCAATTGTTGAGCAGGAGGTCCTGGGATCGATTCTCGGGTCGGCCAATGTGTTATTGAGTGTTTCCATTAAGATTTTTTAGTAGAAGTCAGGGAGTTTTTTTTTAACGTGGTAAAATCATCAAATGAATCCTTCCACCCAGGGCAGAGCAGGAGGGACTGTCAGACTTGTACTGACTAAAATCCACGGTGTCCTTTAATAGCCCTTTATGTTCTGGTTACCTGATAAGACGATTCCGCGACCCTGCAGGTCCCCCTCTAAGGGGGCCCCGTCAACTTGCTGACGCTCTTTGAGGCGCGCGTGGAACACAACACGCCTTCGACCCGAGCGTATATTCAGCAAAGACATATTTCATCACTAATTCTAGAAGACGACGTTTGACATTCATTTCGGTTATTACAAAATATTGATTCTCCAATTAGAATTTGACCATAACCTAAAAACATTTAATTATTTTTTACTTTTGTTATGTATTTTTTTGCGTCACTTCTTTAACTTAATTTATTTTTTAATGAATCATTAGTATATAGACTTCTAGACTTACTTAACTAGATTAATAATAACTAAGATTTATATTGTTTAGATGTGCTTTTATACAACGTGTAACGTTACTAACGCAAAACCTCTCGTGGGGTAACTCAGCCCATGTTACTGAACAATGTTTGTTCTAAGACTTTTGGAAATTCGCAAAAAAAAAATGATTTTTCAATTTCTCATTTTGTATGAAAAAGTAATTTTTTTTTGCGAATTTCCAAAAGTCTTAGAACAAACATTGTTCAGTAACATGGGCTGAGTTACCCCACGAGAGGTTTTGCGTTAGTAACGTTACACGTTGTATGTCGGAGGAGACACGAAGGACGAGTGTGTATGTCTAGATGTATTGACGTGGATGAGAATTAAGGAGTATCATCCACCCTCGTGATTTTGGTAGTGTTATGTAGTTCGCGAACGAACTAGTTCGAAAGAACTGCTCCCACAGATGAACTACACGAACTAGATCCCACATTTCCCGCTCCGTAGTTCATTAGTTCGTGACAGAATGAACGAGATTAACGTCGACTGAACTAAGATCGTCGCACGGGAGCGGGACAGCACGACACTATACGAGTACATACCTACTCCCGTTCGATCACCGATCATGCGCTCATCTCGTTTCGTACTTTCGTTCATCTTACTTCTTCGGTCCAATATTTTGCCAATATTGCACCAATATTTTAAGGCATATTAATTTAATGAGAGGTTTTTGTTGAATTTGGAGATTAAAAGTAGGAATTCCACATATTGTCGCATGCAGCAGGAACCGTATTAAAAAGAGCGAACGATTTGATCGGTCTAATAAGAGCTAGGAGCTAACGAACTAGAAGAACGAACTAGTTCGTTTAAGAGCAGAGAACTAAACTTCGCGATCTCTCAGTTGTGAACTAGTATGCCCAAGACTAGATTTTGGGCACATGAAAAAGTATTAATATATTTAAATAAGAACTCACTATTTTACAACTTAGATATTAAATTATCATCATACGAGTATCAGCCGTAAGACGTCCACTGCTGAACATAAGCCTCCCCTTTAGACTTCCAATAGGAATTGGAGAATTGATAAATATGATTATGATTTTTTTTTACATTTTTATATATTTTACATAGTAAATTAAAAATACTACTCCACCAGCATCGAAAACAGGGTCCGGGCTACGGATGATCAGGGTTCCTGAGAGAGGAACCTCCTAACAATACACGCCGTGTCCAGAAGTTACTGCCTTCTGAATATTATTTATTATTTTCATTTTACATATTAATTAAAATAATAAGAAGTATCTTTGAGGATTCCCCTTGTGTTGTCAAAGCTGTAGTTTCAAGAAAAATCATAAAATATATTGTCACCAAAACCAAAGGTGACTACAAAGTTTCAGCTCAATCGATTGGTGAGAACTGGTTAAAAATCCAGTTTCAAGATTTGATCAAAACACACTATAGTCAAATAAAAGCTTGTAAAAAATAATGACCTTGCATAATTATTAAATATGTGTATGAATTATCAATATGCATGAATGAGTGATACTTTCGAAATGTCAGTGTCAAAAAAATTGAAGCGCGGCCATGTTTTAACGACTTCAGGTGAATCTAATCATTTAAATCTTTGGTTAACACGCGGTAAATACACGTGGTCGTCAAGGCTTATTGTTTTTGACCGACTTTAAAAAAGTAGGAGGTTGTGATTTGTCCGTTTTTTCAATGTTTCTCAGACTTATTTCTTTGTAATTGCTATTTACGATTCTATTTTGATGCGGTAGCAGTGCTATAGTAAAAATTATCAATATTTTGTTTTTTTTTTCTTAATTTTTTTTTATGAAAATAAAAACCAAAATATTATGAAACTTTCAGTAACAATAACGGTAATGTACTTTATTTTTGAAAGTCGTTGGCCAAAGATCAATAAAATGATCAGGTTTTTCTATTTGAAAATATATCTGCATTTTAGCTGTTGTATAACTAATAATTATTTACTCAGGGTCATCAGTTCGATTCCTCGCTGAGTCTATGATATGGATATTGCGTTACGTTTATTAAATTTATTTAGGATCTAATGCAAATGATATTCATAACAAAACGCATTGTCTGAGTCAATGTAAAATAATTTTGATTATGACAGTAAAAAATATTTTTTTTTATTTATTTTATTTACAATTACGTTGACTGCAATTTTATACTTATACGGTTTTTACTACAAAAAAAAATTGTTGCAACTGGTTTTACACGTGTTCACAAACCGTGAAAACATGTTTTATCGTTAAATATTAGACCGTTATTATAATATAAGTTATTATAAAATATTATAATACTTTTAATAAACAAAAAAAAAACATTCTTGGCATACTGACCTACATATTATAATGTAAATAAACTAGTTAATTTAAAAAAAAAACCGGAGTAACTGGATCATAGTGAAGAAAAACCGTTTATTGTAATTAATTATGTAACAGAATGAATTATTTAAATTCTTTAATTACTCTAGGCATATTAATATGTTAATAGTGATATAAAGTTTAACTTTGATTACATTTTTGTGAATGGACATTGTAATGTAGGAAGAGAATTTTTACACCGTAACTTTTTAGTCGTCTTACAAAAGTGGTCCACTCAATGTATCCGACCTAAAATACCTATAAGCGAGTTTTTTTTAATCTTTAAAAATTTTTTGTTATTAATTAGAAATATGAAACACTCTGTTAAAATGTTTACGTATCAAGCTGTAGAGTATACCTACCCAGCGCAATGGTCGGCAGATCATTCCATCTCCATTTTGTATGATACAAGGGTGTTTCTAACTACGCCTTGCGTCATACTAACGAATTAAAACTTTGCTTTTAATTTTTTTAAATCTCTTAAACACCATTTTTTTTTATTATAAACGTGTTCTAGTCATTGGATAGGTACATGAACTGGGCTGCCGTTGTAAGACGACTAAAAAGTCACGGTATATAAATTATTTTTTTAGGGTACTTAACAGACTTTTTTTGTCCATTTGTATGTTCGTACACGCATCCTGCAAAAACTACTGCATGGAATTGTATGCAGTTTTCACTTATGTATTACTAGAGGTCTAACATAAAATATAAGCTTCCTTTTAATGCTAGAAAATACAACTGTCTTTGTAAAAATAAAATAATTATACTTGATTTAAAGAGGACGAAATCGCGGGATTTTTTTTTATTTTAGTCATAATTTAGTTTTCGTTTTGTAAATTTTTATTTATTATGTAAATTATAATATTACTCGTAGTACCTATGTAAGTAATGTAATTCTTAAATAAACAACTAAGTATATTTTATGGTAATAAATTACTAAAAAAAATTGTTTTTGTATTTTTTTTTTGTTATTATTAATTATAGTGCCTATGTTATTTATCTATTCTTTAAATAAACAACTAAACTTTGATGGTAATTAATTAAATTAATTAATAGAGTTGTTTCTTATCTTTTTTTTTTCAATTTGTGGTTTGATTTATATTATGTCAATTCTAGTTATAAGTAATCAATGGCTACAAGTTACAAAGGGCATGAATGACTAAACTAAATTGTTTTTTAATATATAATTTTTCAATCATCTATTAATATTTTGTTAATTCTTGCTTATTAATAAATCACAAGATACAAAGGGCAGTAAGAATCGTAAATTAAACAATAACATCCGCAAAACCGACCTTCAGAAGTTAAGCAACTCTAGCCGAGGTCAGACTACGGATGGGTGGTTCCTCCGAGGTTCCCCTTAGAAAGCATATTTGACAAGCCTTTTTTTTTAGCGTGGTAAAATTATCAAACGAGTCCTCCCGCCTAGGGCAGGGCGGGAGGGTACTGTCAGACTTGTACTGATTAAAATCCACGGTGTCCTTCATTAGCCCTTTACGTTCCAGGGTCACGGTAATGGAATAAGTCCCGCGACCCCGGCAGGCTTTGGCCCTCTAGAGGGGGGCCCCGTCATCTTGCTGACGCTCTTTGAGGCGCGCGTGGAACACAATGCGGCGCCGAGTTGTCCATTACTCGCTGCCCGCATGCCTGCACCTACGGTGGCCGGAGATCGTCTTGCGACGTCCGACGCCGTGGGCGTCTACCACTGCGGCTGGAGCGGAGGGAGGACGCTGTCCTCTCTCTCTCGCGGCCCGCCTCCTCCTTCGCGAGCATAACTGCTTCGCAGAAGGAGCCGACCGCTTCCCACTCCGTCTCGCCCCGCAGCAATATTTGACTACCCTTCCGATAAACACGCGTGTGACTACTATCTCACCTGATGGTAATCAATGATATGATCGACGATGAAGCACGCTTGTCTAAAGTAACATATTCACTCTTGACATGAAGAACACAAGGTTTAACGTGCAGAAACATTATGTTAATTCACAATTCAATTTAGCTAATATACTACCTTAGTGGTAACTATATTTTTGCCCCGTTTGGGGTTGAAACTATAGGGCCGTGGGTCAGTGCTCACAGCCTCTATAGAGAAATTTCTAAGACTTGTTGACGCTTCCCGTGACCCAAGAGCTGGCTTATACCTTGGTCAGAGGCAACGCCGCCAGTCTCTTGGGGACATTACCAGCTGACAGCGTTGAGGATGAATTTTACGATGGTCTATATAGTTTCATCATCTTCATCATCATATCAGCCGTAAGACGTCCACTGCTGAACATAGGCCTCCCCTATAGATTTCCAAGAGGACCGGTTGTCGCGGCTTTTATCCAGTGTGATCCTGTGGTCTTCATAAGATCGTCTGCCCACCTTGTGAGTGGACGTCCTACGCTGCGCTTGCCGGTGCGTGGTCTCCATTCGAGAACCTTACGTTACCATCGGCCATCAGTTTTGCGTGCTATATGGCCTGCCCACTGCCATTTCAACTTGCTCATATCATATAATTCATTTCATTCTTTCACTCTCTCTCTTTCTTTTAGTCTTTTTTCTTTCTTATAATCTGCTGAATCCACGGAAGGTTAACCGAAACCAACCAGTTTATTTTCCCACGTTTTTATACACTCACTTTTCTTGTTTGTTTGTTTATTTGTTTGTTTGTCGTTCCGGTTGGACTTTTGCAACTCAATTTTGAGGCACTTCCCGATAAGCTAGCAAGCTGAAATTTTGTACACGCTTTGAGTTCTAATGACAATACATGACTAGCTAAGAAACGTCATAACAAATCCAATATGGCGGCCTCCCCAAGATGGCGGACTGGCTGTTTGAAACCCACCCCCATGATATGGGTATCAAATGAAAGGGTTTGCTGTCAGGAATACGAAAAAAATAGTCACGGGGCTTAAATCCAATATGGCGAACGTCCAAGATGGCAGACAGGCTATTTGAAATGCACCCCTGTGATATGGATATCAAATGAAAGGGTTTGCTATCAGGAGTACGAAAAAAATAGTCACGTGACTTAAATCCAATATGGCGGACGTGCAAGATGGTGGACTGGCTGTTTGAAATCCACCCCCGTGATATGGGTATCAAATGAAAGGGTTTGCTGTCAGGAATACGAAAAAAATAGTCATGTGGCTTATGCTACGCTAGGCTATTAATCCAATATGGCGGACGTCCAAGATGGCGGACAGGCTTTGAGGCACTTCCCGATAAGCTAGCAGGCTGAAATTTTCAGGGTAGCTTCAAACCCGATGAACAATGATAAAAATAATAAAATAATTAATAGATTTAAAAAATCTAAAAACCCACGTTTTTAAATGTCCTAAAAAGAAGAAAATAACCCTACGGGGCTGAGAGAGGGGCCACTCAAAACGTGGGGGCGTATCTTTGCAAGTTACACCTAAAGTCATGTAAATATATCCCATAAATAATCCCTTAAATAATATACGCTCCCACGTTTTGAGTGGCCCCTCTCTCAGCCCCGTAGGGTTATTTTCTTCTTTTTAGGACATTTAAAAACGTGGGTTTTTAGATTTTTTAAATCTATTAATTATTTTAATTCAATAAATTATTGTTCAAGTACAAAAAAATATGTTTTTAAAAATTAAATGTCAATGTCTTTTATTATTTATTATTTTAAAATCTTATTGATATGTACATAGTATAATAAATGTTAATTTATAAAATCACGTGTCGCTACGCTCGTGCTCGTGTATCTCCGAAACGACTAAACTGATTTCTATGAAATTTTGTGAATGTGTCTGATTGGTTCCAATTTTAAAGGAAGCAGAGGCTCTAGCACAAATTTTCACGTCTTTGTGACGTAAAGTAAACGGGGACTTTGAGGTTAATTTGACAGAAAATGTTTTCTTCGTTCCTATACCAGAAGAGCTTTTTAATTTTCCCAACTTACGTCATAAAACTTCAAGTACGCTATAATCAAAATACTGAAATCTTGTACTAAAGCCTCTGAATCTTGGACAGCGTGTAGTGGGTGACTCGCCGTCCGACCATGAACCATGTCAGTAATCTAGGTTGTAAGGCTATAATATAAATGACCTTAGAGAGCAAAACGCCTGTCGGGGTCACGGGACTGTCTAAGAAGATAATCGTGCCGCTGGAACGTAAAGGGCTATTGAAGGAACACCGTAGATTTTAGTCAGAATGAATCTGCCAGTGACAGGAGGACTCATTTGATGATTTTACAACGATAAAAGACCTCTGAATCATCTGCCTGCCTTTTCCCAACTATATTGTGGTCGGCTTCCAGTCGAACCAGATGTAGCTGAATATCAGTATTTTACTTGGAGCGACTGACTATCGGACCTCCACAACACAGTAACTAGGCAATACGATACCCCATGGTAAGACTGGTTGTCAGATTTTAGAGCTTCTGACTAACAGTAACGACTGTCAAAGATCTACTAATGACAGCCGGGACCAACGGATTTACGTGCTTTCCGAGGCACGGAGGTAACTCGCCATGACAGATGGTCACCCATCCACAGACCAACCTCGGCAAGTGCGGCTTAACGTGGAAGATCAGCCTGTGCGGCTGTAATTGTTTAGTCATGAGCTCCTCCTGAAAAAAAGGCCTCCGATATTTCTCTGTAAATTCATAACAAATTATGTGCAACTACAAAATTTCGTTCACAACAGTCGAGTAATATTTTACGTTGAAACTTGCTATACGAGTGGTTCTGGCGTAATCTACCGGTTTGTGGCAACACCGACTGGTCTAGTGAACTTGCGCCAGTAACTAGCGTGTGCTGTGCTCTTACTTTCCAATGAGGCATGTACGTAAACAACGGGGCACGGTTTATTTTTTATACCGACAGTCGATGGCCTTGTAATTGTCACCGACTTCCGAAAGAAAGTTATTTTGTAGGTTATTTAACACTTCTTTTGTGGTTGTTTTTGACGTCGGTTATTTTTTTAATTCGGTCGGTTGTTTTTTTTTTTACCCTTTTTTAAATCAAATCAAATCAAAAGTTTATTTGCTGAAGAAATACATTTTGTTTATAAGGTAAGATATTAAAGCCTAAAGGTCATTGTATTCTGCCTGCAAGCAAGCGTGCAAATTCTTACAGCAATAAAAGAAACATTTAAATCATTTAAAAGACACACACAGATATATTCAGTAAATTGTAAAATTACAAAACAATAATTATAGTGTACAAAAAAAAATAACAAAAAATAGATTACAATGAAATAAAATGAATGATAAATAAAACAAAATTGAAAAAATAAAATAAGATGTCCATGAAGTTAAATGTCAAAGCAAAGTAAATAAAATTGAAATGTAAATATCTTAAATTAAAATTATTGTATTATAGAATTAATTAATTTATTTATTGTCATGTTCCAAAAATTCTCTCATGCTATAGAAACATCTATTTTGTAGCCAATCTGTCAATTTTGTTTTAAACAAATTACCCTTCAATAATTTTATTTCGTTCGGCACGTTATTATATATCAGAATACACATGTTAAATACATTTTTCCTGTAAATTTCTTTATGACCAGTACCCTGAGCACGAGATTTCACTCTTTTACTTTACAGCGTCTTTTCAGTATTTACAGCGTTTCTTGTATGAAAAAATGGAACAGCGCCTCTGGTGTGCGAAGTAGGAACTATTTTTTTCCTTGAAAATTGTCAATTTGAAGTTGTCACAGTTACAGTTTACTTTACGTCTCAAATACTGAAAACTCGTGCTCAGGGTACAGTACCCTGAGCACGAGTTTTCAGTATTTGAGACGTAAAGTAAACTGGAACTTTGGCAACTTCAAATTGACAATTTTCAATGAAAAAATTAGTTCCTACTTCGCACACCAGAGGCGCTGTTCCATTTTTTCATACAAGAAACGCTGTAAATACTGGAAAAACGCTGTAAAGTAAAAGAGTGAAAACTCGTGCTCAGGGTACAGTACCCTAAGCACGAATTTTCAGTATTTGAGACGTAAAGTAAACTGGAACTTTGACAACTTCAAATTGACAATTTTCAAGGAAAAAATTAGTTCCTACTTCGCACACCAGAGGCGCTGTTCCATTTTTTCATACAAGAAACGCTGTAAATACTGGAAAGACGCTGTAAAGTAGTAGAGTGAAAACTCGTGCTAAGGGTACAGATGGCTGATATAACAGAGTTAGTTTCGTTAGTTACTGTCAGAGTGAGATTAGTTAATATTGAAAGTCCAAATTCTTGTCAAATACATAATTTACATGTGCACTAGAATTTTGTAATCCGTAGTACCGGTAACAACATCGTCCATGTACACAATAAGCGAAAAATGCTCATAAAATAAAAACTACTGCACCAAACTGAATGAATTTATGGGACAAAATGGCAGGTATACTGCATCGAGAGAAAAAATAATCACAAAAATCGGAACAGAAACCTCAGAGTAATCGGTGTCAATGCAAATTGAGAACCTCCTTATTTTTGAAATCGGTTAAAAAAGTTTAGTAGTGTACTAAGAGACTATGATAAGAATGAAAGCGTCCTGATTTTAACGGCCAGTCATCATCATCATCATCATCATATCAGCCGTAAGACGTCCACTGCTGAACATAGGCCTCCCCTTTAGACTTCCAATAGGACCGGTTGTAAGCGGCCTGCATCCAGCGTGATCCTGTGGCCTTCATAAGATCGTCTGCCCACCTAGTGGGTGGACGTCCTACGCTGCGCTTGCCGGTGCGTGGTCTCCATTCGAGAACCTTACGGCCCCATCAGCCATCAGTTCTGCGTGCTATATGGCCTGCCCACTGCCATTTCAACTTGCTAATTCGCTTTGCTTTGCTAATTGCAATAAACTTGCTAAACGGCCAGTAGGATTGAATTATTTGTGTAGATAAAATCAAATCCTTTATTGTTACTCTAACGACCATTTTGTTGTAAAAACCCATAGACACAATATTAACATAAGTCATTTATTTATAAAGTCATAGATTAATAAAAACAGTAATTTTCCACATACCACAAAACATTGCTAACACCATAAAAAACTTGTGAATCTAACAAAATAAATTAACTAGCAAATTGTATTGATGTCTGTTTATCCATTGCTGAGATGAATGTACTATACAAACATGTTTACTAATGTTAGAAAGAGGTATTTTAATAATATGTTTGTATGTAGTGTAGGTAGGGGTAATCTCCGGAACAAAAAAAAAAAGAAATGTAGGTAAAGAAAAAAATTCTACTCTTAATCCACAGACAATGTTATTTGTAGACAGTGGAAAAATTGTATAGACAATTTTTCATCACAACTATTTTTTTAAATTATTTCGTTTTCCGAGCAAAAACATCTACTCATGTTTAAAATCTTCCCTCTGTCCACCCCGTGGTAGCAAAGAGCAAAAAAAAATTGTTTCACTGTTCACTATTGGGGGACATTGGGAATCATCGCAAAAGCAAGAAGGTCTAGTCGTGATGATGAAGATGATGATGATGTCTTCACCCTCTGCTTAGCCAATATAAGCACTATGCTATGTTATTAAGGTCATACATTGCACATATTTCTGGCTACGCCTATATCCGCTAGTCTAAAAAATCCGTCACTAAAAATTAAGGGAACAAAAGGTTAACTCCTTGCAATCAATGAAAAATTAGGTATTTGAATTTAGAAAAAAAAATTGTTCACATAATTAATAAATCCACTACCAATAAGAACATTTATGGAAGAGAAAAAATCTTAATTCTTTTTTAATAATTAATTATGACCAATTTAAAAGTAATAAAATTCGATCAAAATTGACGTGAACACAAACGCGCCCCAATTGCTCGCCTCGGTTGTGACGTCACGATCATAAAGAATTTCCTTAGCACTGTGTCAACTGGCTTCTACAAAAACAATTTCAAAGTTGGAACACGTACTATCGATGTATAGAAATTTATATGATAGTGACGTCACACCGCTGCAACGCCCCGCCGAGCACTGTCGGCGTGTTTTCCGCTCAGAGTTTAAATAATGATTTTGAATTTAATATAACTTTAAAACTAAAAACAGTTTGTTAAGAAACAAATATATGTTCTTTCCATTAAAGACAAAAAAAAATTCATTGAGAGGACCAATTTATCATATTAATTATTATTAGATACAGGAACAATGCAGTTGGCGCAATGGCTGAATGATCGACTGCTGAGCTCCGTGTCACGGGTTCAATATGTGTATCATCGACAAGTATTTCTTCTGGATCTAGGTGTTTGTGTACATGAGTTTCAATTATTGCAAACGCATTCACGACAGAGGAGAAATTAGGAATTTCTCCTGTGTGTGAAAATGAAATGAAAATGGAAAATGTGTTTCATCATCATCATTTTTGAAAAATGAAATGATAATTGAAAATGTGTTTCATCATCAGCAGCCGGAAGACGTCCACTGCTGAACATAGACCTCCCCCTTAGACCGCCACGCCGAATGACAATTCGCCACTTGCATTCATCGGTTGCCCGCGACCCTCACGATGTCGTCGGTCCACCTAGTGGTCGCCTACCTACGCTGCGTCTTCCGGTCCGTGGTCGTCACTCGAGAACTTTTCTTCCCCATCGGTTATCAGTTCTGCAAGCGGTGTGGCCTGCCCATTGCCACATAAACTTGCAATTTCATTTTCTAGAACTTCTGGAATTTTCTGTATAGTAACCATGGTAGCGCTTTACGTCGTTCGCTCAGTATTTCACCACTGTGTTTGCAACATCGACCATCGGACCATGCCTTTCTTATATCATAACATCATGCTTTTAAAACCCGAAGGGTACAGCAGAATTGTGTTTATATGTCTCAAACTGAGATATAAGGTTTTAGACTGATTTGAGGTCACTAATAGGGGAATAGTGTATAAGACGGGGGTGCGAGGTATGATGGGAAAACACACACTTAAGCTATTGTCAAACTGACAGACAAACCGAATCCGTGGCGTAGCGTTTTCGTTTGTAATGTATGGAATTGTTTGAAGCCTGTCACATGGACTGTCGGATGGGTGACATCTCAAGCGTTTCCAAACGTCTTTTATAATGCGGACAGCGAAGGAGTGGAACTCTCTGCCTGCGTCTGTGTTTCCAAACGCATACAACCCTAATCTCTTCAAAGTTAGAGTAAACAGGCTTCTTCTGGGTAAGCTCGCTCCATCGTCGACCTTGTCTTAGTCACTCTTGCCCTAGACTAAGGTCAAGAGCAAACCCATTACACATAAAAAAAAAAAAAAAAAAAAATCTTCACTATTGAAAAAACCCCCTAAAAAAAAAAGAAAAAAAATGGACTATCGGATTGTTTTCGCTTTTTTATATGACAGGATTCGGTTCGGTTCGCTATCGCCTGTCTGTTTGACAAAGGCCTTAAGGCAAACTTAACACAATACTAACGTAGCACAAGCGCCAACAGGATGTCATTTCTTAATGGCTGCTTGCAAATGACGTCTTGATTGCGCTTGCGCTATGTTAGTGTTGTGTTAAGTATGCCTAAAGAGTGTATATCCCCATTATACTTCGCGTCCTCGTCTTATACACTGTTAACCTACTATTACTAGGAATTAAAACGTGAAATTTACCATGTTTATTATTTGTTTTGAGTTTCCGATATTTCGGCACTGTTGCAAGCGCCATGATCACGGATGAACTGAAGTTATTGCGGGTGGATGTTTATTCTTGTTCTTTTTTTGCGATTGACACCACTACCATTGTCACTCGTCTCACTCACAACACGAATTTGTACCCGACACATAAAACTCACCGTATCCGCTCGCGAACTAGTTTCCGTGTTTGTTTGTTTTTTACATATTTTTACCACTGGGTCCCAGGCCCACGACAGTTGAAACCCATCAAACAAATACATGGTAAATATCCCGTTTTATATCTTAATATTAGTACTTTAAACTGATGGTGGATCATAATGGGTGGATTTGACACTCAAACGCATTAGGAAGACGGTGACAAAAAGAGTTAAGCCTCCTGCAGACACACGCGTTTAATCGCGCGGGGCGACATGTCGCGGTCCATTCGCAGTATTTTTAGAGTGGAAATTAGCTTGGCTCGTTGTCGCAGCGCGATTAATCGCGTGTGTCTGCAGGAGGCTTTAATTTTGAACATTTTTAGGGTTCCGTAGCCAAATGGCAAAAACGGAACCCTTATAGATTCGTCATGTCTGTCTGTCTGTCTGTCTGTCTGTCCGTGTATGTCACAGCCACTTTTTGTCGAAAGTATAAGAGCTATCCTGTTGAAACTTGGTAGAAAGATGTATTATGTGAACCGCATTAGGATTTTTACACAAAAATTAAAACAAAACAAATTTTGGGGGTGCCCCCCATACTTAGAATTGAAACTCAAAAAATTTTTTTTCACTAAACCCATACGTGTGGGGTATCTATGAATAGGTCTTTAAAAATGATATTGAGGTTACTAGCATCATTTTTTTCTAAACTGAACAGTTTGCGCGAGAGACACTTCCAAAGTGGTAAAAAGTGTCCCCCCCCCCCCCGTAACTTCTAAAATAAGAGAATAATAAAACCAAAAAAAATATGTAATGTAGACCTCAACCAAAACTACCAACGAAAATTGGTTTGGATGAGATACAGTTAGCAGTTTTTGAGATATAGTACATTTTCAAAAACCGCAAATATAACTTTGCCATTCATACAAATACTATGAAAAACAAAGTTATTTTTATTGCTTGTGTATATTACTTACTAATCTCAATATAATTATATCTCTAATCTATGCTTGCTGCTACGGAACCCTTCATGGGCGAGTCCAACTCGCACTTGGCCAGTTTTTTTTTTAAGAATTCTGTTTAACCAACTCGAGTCCGAGTTCCTTCCGCTCTACATTCGATGTTTTTGCAGCCCAAAAACAAGCTCGTAAGTTTAATATCTTATTCAAGCACATCGTATACCAGTTTTATAGGAAACGAAACGAGTTTAAACTTAAAAATAAAAGCAAAGTCACATAAGGAAAAATCAAACAAGAAAATCTAGCCAAACGTGATAAAATCTAGACTAAAATATAGGCTAAGAAACTGCAAGTGAAAGTATCATCTTATCGACTTATGTAATATGAAACTGGTTTTCTTGAACGCGTTTGTGCGTGTGGTGTTAGGACATCTCATGTCTGTCATTATAATGGTCGTTTATGTATATTACATACCATAGATATATTAAAGAAGGAGATATGGCGTGGAATTCAAAATGCATAGAAATCCGATGAAGCCACAATTGCCCCTCCATAACGCTAATATTGCGCACACAATTCTGTCAAAACAATACTACGAACAATTGCACACACGCGCCATCGATAACTCAGTCATTTAAATATAAACCGAATTCTTTACACTACAGCGTACTTTTTCCGTATAATTTACTCACACGAACAATTATCATTGTGTGTTGTCGCGACACGGGGGGCGGATACGATTCTCCCGCTCAAATACAACGGACGCACCATGCGACATTACGGCTTGGTGAGGTATCGTTATGTCAGTTTTACATTGCTTGTCAAGTCACTCAGTGATAGACTGAGGTGGTTGTAAAAGAGCACTGTATTTAATGCAAAAACAATACAGTCGGAGTAATATAGGAAAACAAGAATAAAGTAGTACAAGTGAAAGCTGAGCGAAACGCTCAAACCACGGCTTCACCGACACGCCCCCTTGCCACTTCTCCTGTTTTTAATATTTCTGTGTTACATACAAAGTTCTTCCCGTGACTTCGTCTGAAAGTTTTGGCTCCGAACCCACCCGTCGTCCATCACATCGCCCGTCCGCGGAATACTAATCGTAATTCATCATTTTCCCAACTATATTGGGGTCGGCTTCCAGTGGAACCAGATGCAGCTGAATATCAGTATTTTACATGGAGCGACTGTCTATCGGACCTCCACAACACAGTAACTGGGTAATAATACCCCATGGTAAGACTGGTTGTCAGACTTTAAGAGCTTCTGACTAATAGTAACGACTGTCAAAGAACTACAAATGACAGCCGGGACCAACGGCTTTACGTGCTTTCCGAGGCACGGAGGAAACTAGCTATGACAGATGGTCACTCATCCACAGACCAACCTCAGCAAGCGCGACTTAACCCGGAAGATCGGCCTGTGTGGCTGTTATAATTTAGCCACGAGCTCCACAAAATATTGTAGCTACATATTGCATTAAAAATATTGCACGTTTAGACGAACCCTAAACATTATAATTATAATAACTTAACAACGTGACTATGATACATTTGACATTGCAGACCTACTAATTATACAGACTATTTTATTTCAAAAGACACGTTTTTTCTTCAACTGAAAACAATGTGAAACATTCATTAACTAATGATTCTTGAGATCTTTGTTTTTTTTTATATTTTTCCTCATCAAATCTAAGCTAAGAGAGCAGTGGTGGCCCAGTGGTTTCGAATCCAGCCAGGCGCATTTCTTTGTGTAATTTATTTCATCAACCACTGCTCTCAAAACGGTGAAGGAAAACATCGTGAGGAAACCGACATGTCCTAGAACCAAAAATTCGAAGATATGTGACATCCACCAACCCGCACTGGGCCCGCGTGGTGGATTATGGCCCACTCCCTCTCTCAGAGAGGAAGCCTGTGTCCCAGCAGTGGGAACATTTATAGGCTGATGATGATGATAATAAAATCTCAGCTACCTACCTACCTATGAAAAGGTTTAACAGTTGGTAAATCGCACATTATAATTAGGCTATTAGTCCAATGAAGTCGACTTTTCTCAATAGGGAATTTGAATGAAAAATACAATTAAAAGCTTTTCTTTGGAAAAAAAAATCAAACCGCAAGGATTTGAAACTGCGACCTCCGGATTCAGTACAGCGAAAGAGCGCCGGATGTGTGATGAATTGCAATTAAAACACTGAATTTGATGTTGTTACCGCTAAAGCTATTGTCAAACAGACAGGCGTAGTGAATGCGATCCGAATCCTGTCATATAGAAAAGCGAAAGCGGTCCGATAGTCTATGTGACAGGCTTCAAACAATTCCATACATTATAAACAAAAACGCTTCGCTTCGCGTTTCCTTAGGCACTGTGTGCCTAAGGGGTCTCTTTGCCCGTATGCGAGTAGCCTGTCGGGTGGACGCTCCAACGCGTGTCCCTCTGAATAGCAGAAGGCACAGCGGCGAAGCGGGCTTGCGGACGGTGAGTAATGTGTAAGCTCGCCGTCCGACCAAGGACCAAGCCCGGGTCGGTGGCGCGTCGTGTTTCACGCGTCACCGACGGGGCCAAATGCCTGCTGAGGTCGCGGAATTTTACTTATCCAGGATACCGTGGCCCCGGAACGTAAAGGGCATCCGAAGGAACGCGGGTGGATTTTAGTCAGTAAGAGTCTGACAGTCCCTGCCGCCCCACCCAGGGCGGAGGACTCATTTGATTTGCCACCCAAAAAAGAAAAAAAAGTTTACTAAAACTTGTAAATATTTGACAGCTATTTGCGACAATGCCAACTGTTTGGAACGCTCTTAAGCAATAGATACTTCTTTTGCCAGAATATTCCTATAGAATTATTCTTCCACATCGCCAGTGACGCCGCGGGGCAAGAGTAAGTCATTAAATTACAGTAATTATAATTAAACGTTTCAATGTCATGGCAAGCCATGCAATTTAACTACAATGTCATCTGTCTCGCAACTACTTAGCTTAGATATTTTTTTGGTTGACTTCCTGTCTAATTCGGAAGTCGCCATTAACGCGACGAATTAGTTAGATTTAATATATTTGTTTTTTTTAAGCTGTTGCATAGCTTTTATCGCGGGCTCTAAGCGCGGCGGCGGCGCGGGGCGTGGCGACCGAATTCCCAAAAACCTAACGAAAAAACCCAAGGAAAATACCTGACACCACGCATCGCTTAATAACGTCGTGTCAGTTCGGGAGACTTTAATTTACTTTTTCTTACTGATTCTAAACGGCCAGCTACAAAAGTAGTTTTCACAATGAAACCTACTTATAATATTGTCCTAAAACAAAGCTGTTCTTTATTACAGTAGTGCACCACAAAGATTTTAAATAAATTATATTCTCGTTAAATATACGCTGTAGGCGATTTTTTTCTTTTAAAATTAAAAAAAAGTTATGCAATAGCTTCACCGCGGCAGTCTCCGAGTGCCATATGTATTTTGTATTTGTATTGGTAAAGTTATGATTCCGAAGTCCGTGGCAATACCGCAGTGGCAGAATTGTTGCGTGCAGCGGAGTTCGAAAACACTCGTTTATAAAAAAAACATGTTTGTCGTATGGGACCCCCCCTATTTTTCGACGTCCGATGCCGTGGGCGTCTCCCGCGGCGGCTGGTTTATGAGTTGGAGGCCGTCCTCTCCCTCACGGTGCCCGTCTCCTTCTCTACGACATATCTATGATACAAAGATAAATCTCATTTCATTACTCACAACATTTATTACTGATCTGTGCCTGCGCAAATTACTCATTGGTAGCCATGTTTTATGGTTTTTTGTGCTTCCATTGTATACAATTATTAAATGTAATTATCACAAGGTATTTTATTGTCAGTCTTGCATCATTGGTACCTTTATTAATCCAAGTTGTTAAGAGAATAATATCTATGTATCGTTGGGAAGTGACTAATGAAAAAGATCTTGCTCAAAATATACCTACAGACCGAATCAAGAAATTCCCAAAAACCTAAGGAAATTACCTGACACCACGCATCGTCTTACATCGTTTCAATTTGGGAGACTTCGGCAATTACAAAGGTACGGACAGACGTGCTCATTACTAGCACGAAAGCATGCTTTTATTGAGCAAGGGGCAATTTTATTGAGGGAGAGAGAGAGGAAGAGGGAGAGCGAGAGGGAGGAGGAGGAGAACGTTTCTTGACGTTTCACTTGATTGACGTGGCTGTCCATAGCCTAATTAGTACAGTAATAAATATAATACATAAATAACTATAATTGCATAAGTTGATAAAAAAATGCTATGCAATAGCTTTACCGCGGCAGTCCCCGAGTGCCACTTACTTTTTTTTTTTTGTTACAGGGCAATGGGCGACTTTGATGCGTCCCCACCCTCCAACAGTCACAGTACACAATATGTTAATATGCTTAAAATAGTCTTGAAAAAACGTACCTACAATCTTCTTCAATCCGAAAATAATTATCGTCTGCCTAGCCTTTTCCCAACTATATTGTGGTCGGCTTCCAGTCGAACCAGATGCAGCTGAATATCAGTATTTTACATGGAGCGACTGTCTATCGGACCTCCACAACACAGTAACTGGGTAATACGACACCCTATGTTGAGGCTTTTAGAGTTTCCTTCTGACTAATAGTAACGACCTGGCTGGGCAGATGCTGCAAATGACAGCCGGGAGCAACGGCCTTACGTGCTATACGAGGTACGAACGAAACTCGCCATGATAATGGTCACCTATCCACAGACCAACCTCGGTAAGCGCGGCTTAACCGTTCGGCCTGTGCGGCTGTAATTATTTAGCCACGAGTTCTTCACTTATTATTATAACTTACCTACTTGATAGAATACGTTCTATGTAGACAGCATAAGAAGAAGTTCTGACGTGTGGCGCACATAATTATACAACATTATTTTAAGTATATGCGAAACCTGAATATAGTTAGTTCAGAATCAGTAACTGATTCGATTCCAATAATTTTTACACCATGTTATTTTTTTTTTCAAAAATATTTTAATTAAATTTTATTACCAGTTAATTACAATACAATCACCGTACGGTTAGGTACCTATTGCCAAACTATTATCACGAGTGTATAACACAGGAGACGCGGTTTACGCGGGTGTACCGCGAAATGAGCATGTTTTTGAACGGACAACCAGGTAATACACCGTGTTCTTCACGTTATCCATAAACTTTAGCAAATACTTCTATGGCTTTTACAAATCAAATCCAACAAAGGAAGTAGTACTTAAAAAGGCTTCGTTACAAAGATACACACATCAAAAGTGTCTAGGGATCAACATATATTTTTGCAATAACTTTTCTCCTGATTGATATTAATTAAAATTTTCTTTAAGGATTCATCAAATAAAGTGTTTTCGTTTGTCACAGTAACGATAAACCAAGTCACCTTTGCATTAATAAAGAAATTTGCCATTTTCCTAATAAAGGGATTTTTGACATTTGAACCACTAACACAAAAGTTCGAAAAAAAGACTGAAATAACAGTTTTCTTTAAAATTTTATTGGGTAACTTAAACAATTAATAATCCGTGTTTCTACCGCGAGCACTAACTACACAAGAACATCGGTTTGGCATACTCAAAATGAGTTCATCCAAATCACGCTGTGGAATGGCCGCCCATGTTCGTTGCAACAACAAAAAAAGGTCTTCTTGCGACTGGATACCCTCCATATTCGGCAGAGCTCTTCTCTGTAGCATATCCCATGCATGCTCAATCGGATTCAAGTCTGGCGACTGAGCAGGCCAGGGCAGGACATTGATGTTAGCTGCGGCGAGAGTCTGTCTTACAACTCTTGCGGTGTGCGGTCGTGCATAATCATGCATTAACTGAAATAAGGGACCGATTTGCACTTGTAGAGGAACGATGACGTCTGATACAATCGTCTCAGCATAAATTTGAGCGTTGAGGTTGCCTCTGATCCAAATCAACTCAGTTCTTCCGCCGATCCAAATACCCGCCCATACCATGATGGTTCCACCACTATAAGGATGGACTTCCTGGCAGGATTTTAATCGCTGTTGGCGTCCAGGGGTTCTCCAGTGTCGTATACGTCTTGTATCCGGTCTCATACCGAAACGAGACTCATCAGAAAAGCACACGAAACGCCATTGTTCTTCTGCCCAATTTCTGTGTTCAAGAGCCCATTGATATCGAATCCTACGATTGTGCATTGCTATAGGTGGTACCCGTAGCGGTCTTCGGGAATGAAGGTTCACTTCATGCAAGCGGTTTCTGACTGTTTGGTCGCTAATTAAGTTCCCTGAAGAGTGATGAAGCCTCACGGCTAACATCATGGCGGTTATTGTTGGAGCTCTTCGAGTTAAGATTTGAATGTATCGGTCTTGTCTCCGTGTGGTGCAGCGATACCGTCCTCCATGGCGCTCAGCCACGGTACCAGTGCTTCGGTAACGTGTCCAAAGTCGACTGATAACACTCTGACTTGTATTCAGAGCTAAAGCCACAGTACGTTGCCGGGAACCAGCTTCTATCATTCCCACGGCTCTGAGCATTTCTTCCCTGCTTAAATGACGTCGCCGCTCCATAATAACGTTGGTTTTAATCAGTAGTAGGGAAACAGTAGCACTAATAATGTCTTCAATGCGTTGTATGTTTTTATAGGGAAAATATTGACAGCTGATTTTCATCTTTTACTCGAATTTGATTCACAGTTCCTGATTCAAATTATGAAATGCACCAAAAAGGATCCATATTAATTTATAAAATCATAAATTTATTACAAAGCCACATCTCAATCTCAAGAAATCCGCATAAAAATGCTTGATCCCTAGACACTTTTGATGTGTGTATTTGTAATTTCATTTAATGAAATTTAATTGAGCTATGCAGTGAGAAAGTATCTTAATTTGGCCTATGTTGCCGCTTAGTGCAATTAAAATGATAAATCTATCAAATACTATTTGCATTTCATTTGCACGTACGAGAGGAACCCGAGAGTTAGCGAAGAAATACGATCATGATCGACTGGCCTGTTGGTCTAGTGGTTAGTGACCCTGACTGCTATACCGGAGGTCGTGGGTTCGATTCCCACCCAGGACAAATGTTTGTGTGATGAGCACGATCATTTGTTCTGTGTCTGGGTGTAATTTATCTATAATATGTATGTATTTAGAAATATATAAGTATGTTTATCAGTTGTCTATTACCCATAACACAAGCTCTGCTTAGCTTGGGACTAGATGGCGTTGTGTGATAGTTGTGGAATATTATATATATTATATTATATCATTTGCGATAACGAATCTTTCAAAGAGATTAAACTGGTCGCTATGGATACCTAAGTTGTTATTTGTCATTGTTTGTCATGCATGATTTTAACTGTCAGGATTATTGTTTATTGTAATTTGCTTTTGGGTTTCCGACTAATTTAATCAATCATTTTGATTACAACTTTCACTATGCCGCACGAATATTCTGCTCAACACCAAGCTGATATTCACTTCGTCTACGGTTTCTGTGACGGAAATGCTACAGCAGCTGTGCGAGAGTACCAACGGCGATTCCCTGGTCGGCGCGTTCCTGATATACGAACATTTATTAACATACACAGGAGATTTTGTGAGATCGGAATTAGACCACGCCGCCCTGAACGAGCAATCAATTTGAGCGTCGCTCAAGAAAACAGAATAATGAACCTTATTATTCATGATCCTACACTCTCAACGAGACGCGTTGGGAGAATCGTGGGTGTATCTCATAAGCTAGTGTGGAAACTGTGGAAAAGATATGGTTTGCATGCCTACCACTACAGAAAATCCCAAGGCATAATACCACCTGATCACTTCTCAAGAATTGTTTTTTGCCAGAGAATGAATCAAGAACTGATAAATAATCCAATACTGCTTCAAAAAATTCTTTGGATGGATGAAGCCCAGTTTACAAGAGCGGGAGTATTCAATTCCAAAAATCAAGTGCAGTGGCATGAGAGCAACCCGAATTTACATTGGCAGGCGTCACATCAAACTGAATTCTCTGTAAACATGTGGGCTGGTGTTTTTAACAATCAGCTGATCGGCCCGATTGAGATTCCCCACCGCCTAAATGCTGACAATTACTTAGAGTTCCTAAGAAACGTCACTAGCTTCGAATTTTTCGAACAAGTGGATCTTCAAACTCTGCGAACCATGTGGCTCCAACATGATGGGGCCCCTGCACATTATGGCACACAAGTGCGTGAATATTTAAATGCAACGTTTCCTGGCCGTTGGATTGGACGAGGTAGCACAAATATCGCATGGCCAGCTAGGTCCCCAGATCTGACTCCTTTAGATTTTTATGTCTGGGGAACCTTAAAGGAGAAGGTGTACTCCGTACAAATTCAGAACCGTGAACAGCTCTTAGATAGAATATCTCAGGCTGCTGAACAAATAAGACAAATGTCTGTAAATTTAAATGGCCAAATTAGGACTCGTTTGAATACCTATATGTGTCGAAAAAGAAGGTGGTCATTTCGAAAACTTTTTACATTAAATTTATTTTTTTGCTTTTTAGAGTTTTTTTTTTATTAATAAAAATATTTTTGAATGACATTACGGCTGACGTAGTTGTCTAACCTACAGTGTTTGGATCTTTGGACACTCCATTGAGGTTAACAGGAGAGCGCTCATTTGTGAAATGTATTGAAAAATAAGATGGTGGCGTTAGTTCTGATGTTGCCCACGCAACAAGTGTGCTTATAAATTATAATTATTCTACTCAAATGCATAAAAAAAATATGCTGTGATTACCATTTATCTTAATTTGACCGAGACCTATCTTTTGAGAGTATTTTTACGAATGTACGTGAGCTCTAAGCGTGGTCCCCAGATTGCGTGTTGAGCTGCCCCTCTTTTAGTCAATAATTTTGAGATTGAATGTTCGTTACTTAAGCCGAAACGGCAGAATGGGAAGATAATTATGGTAGCCTACTCCCCTTCCCGTCGTTGGAGGTCCGGCGTTGCTTTAAGCCTAGACTAAAAATAAGGACTGCAGAAACGTTTTGCGAAGGCTGCATGTCGTGGGAAGAGGTTATCATGATTTGGTTATGGAATTTTGTTTTTTTTTTATTCCTCAATTAAAAAGACAATTCGAAATACGTATCTACCTGCTTGGTAGCCTTATACGTTCTCTTTAGATAAGTATAATACATTGACAGTGCTATGAGGAACGAGATAAAAAATCAAAGAAACTTTTGTTTTGACAAGTTTCAGCCCGCCAAATGTTATGAATGAAAATACGACGTTGCCAATTCGGATAAAGAGGCATGCATATCGGGTTATTTACGTCTAGGTATTTAGTTTGTATGAAAATTAACAAAAAATAAAAAATAAGAATTTATTAATGTGTCCATAATGAAAAATGCTTACTTCCGTGGTTTGAACATCTGGTCGAAGTTTATGTATATCGTCCGGAACACGGTGTATACAAGCTTATAACTTTGTGATTTTTTATGAAACGGTTTTAAAATTTTGTACATAGATTCTTTACACAAAAACACTAGACACCTGTATCGGGTTTCGCATAAACAAAAAGTAATGTTGTATAGGCTGTCTTGTATGTGGACTAGATGAAGTTATTTGCGCAAAAACCGGAAACGAACCTTAACCAAACGATGTACATTGCGGCCTATTTTTTGAACAAATATACACAAAAACATAACAAATAAAGTATTTAACCTTTAGAGGCGGAAGTTAAATAATATGAAGTTAACTTTGAACTCGGGAAACTGTGTCCTTTTCTTTATCTTTTATCTGTTTTTTATTACAATGGTTTAAAGAAGGTTATGGGAAAATTTACTATTTTTATCTTGTTTATTTTATGTTTAAAAATAGTTTTAATTCGTAAATATGACATCCAACGGTTGTCTGGAAGATATCGCTATTAAGCTGTTGTCAAACAGACAGGCGAAGCGAAGCGTTTTTGTTTATAATGTAGGTATGGAATGGAATTGTTTGAAGCCTGTCACATAGACGATCGGACCGCTTTCGCTTTTCCATATGACAGGATTTGCTTCGCGTTCTCTTTGTGTTCGCTTCGCGTTCGCTTCGCGTTCGCTTCGCGTTCGCTTCGCGTTCGCTTCGCGTACGCTTCGCGTTCGCTCCGCCTCTCTGTTTGACAATAGCATTACTGGTGAGACGAGCGCCGCGAATAAGACATTAATCACTTTGAATTACGCAAATTGGCACTTCGTGGCGTGTTTCAAACAGTCGCCCCACGCCAATTCACCACTCACAGTGGCAATGACGTTATCGATATGACCGCTGTTGTAACCAAAGAATAACCAATATTATAAAACAGTTGTGCTATAACATTAACGTCATCATTTCATCATCGGACTACCGTCTACCGTCATGCACCGTCGTTAGCGCTCATGTACACGACGCCGCCGCGCCGCCGTCACGCCGCCGCCGCGCCGCCGCCACGATGCCAATTCACTAGTGTTTGATTTATCTAAAAAAGGAGGATTCTCATTTCGGGCGTAATGTTTAACTTAACGTGGATAACTTCTTCGTTTATAAACCGGTTTTGATGACTCTTTTTTTGTTGGAAAGAAAATATTTGTTATTATTTAGCTCCACTCGATTTCCCTGGTCTTCCATCATCAATTCATTGAAGCAATTACGTCTGTGTGTAAAGTAAATCATTTGTAAATTATTTAGGTACATAAAGGTCATGCATTTGAACCCGACTGTTGTAGAGTTGAAACCAGTTCTCACAACTTCTAAACTTTGGAGGGGGGAAACTGGAAAACTGAACTTTTTATTTTAACACTTAATTGTGTCAACTTTTTGTTTTAAAATAGCTTTTTGATGATGTCATAATTTTGTTCATTTCACTACTGATATGAACATAATAAAGAAGTGATACGTAGGTATCTTTTTTATCTGTCGTTCTTTTCTTAATTTATTTTTAAGCTATTGCATAGCTTTTATCACAGGCTCTGAGTTCGGCGCGCGCGAAAAACGTATACGGACAGAAGTGCTCATTACTAGCACGAAAGCATGCTTTTATTGAGCAAGGGGCAATTTTACTGAGGGAGAGAGAGAGAGAGAGGGAGGAGGAGAACGTTTCTTGACGTTTCACTTGATTGACGTGGCTGATCTTAGCCTAATTAGTACAGTAATAAATAGGTATAACAAATAAATAAATAATTATAATTGCATAAGTTGATAAAAAAAAATTCTCTGCTTTACCGCGGCAGTCACCGAGTGCCACACTTTTTTTTTTTGTTTCTGTATTTCCTTTTAATATGTGCCAATTTGTTATTGTGACCATTACACTTAATAAATCTTTTATCTATATATCTATCTATAAAATGCGTCTTTCAACATTTTTGGAAATTCCCACCCTAAAGGGGTGATTGCATATACTATATCTTCGCGAATAAAGTCACGGGCGGAGTGCTAGTTGAGATACACTATTAATTTCGGGCGTTGGTGGTTAACAAAATTTAAAAAAAATCCAACCAAGTGCGAGTTACATTCCTGCATGAATGGTTCCGTACAATTGTCTATAAAAACGGCCAAAAAATCACGTTTGTTGTTTGGGAGCCCCTCTTAAATATTCTATTTTATAGTATTTGTTGTTATAGCGGCAACAGAAATACATTATCTGTGAAAACTTCAATTGTTTAACTATCACAGTTCCTGAGATACAGCCTGGTGTCAGACGTACGAACAGACAGACAGACGGACATCAAAGTCTTAGGGTCCCATTTTGCCCTTTTTTTATCGTGGTAAAAATAATCATCAAATGAATCCTCCCATTCACAATCACAGTGCAGAGCGGGAGGGACTGTCAGACTTGTACTGACTAAAATCCACGGTGTCCTTCAATAGTCCTTTACGTTCCGGGGTCAAGGTAATTCGTTAGTCCCGCGACCACACTACAAGAGACTTTTTTTTAGCATGGTAAAATCATCAAATAAGTCCCCCACCCAGGGACCCAAAATCCACGGTGTCCTTCATTAGCCCTTTACGTTCCGCGACCCCGGCAGGCTTTGGCCCTCTAGAGGGGGTCCCCGTCATCTTGCTGGCGCTCTTTGAGGCGCGCGTGGAACACAACGCGCCGTGACACTACGACAGACTTTAAAGGATTTTAAATGCACGTTTTTATATCACGTGTTATAAAGTGCATTAATTATGTAACATTTGTATGCATTTTTCTACACTAATTTTATAAAGAGGCAATATTTGTATTTTTGTGTGTGTATGTTTGTAATGAATAAACACAATGCTGGTTTCAAAAATTTTAATTTCACCATTACAAAGCTACATTCACCACATGCTAAACCTGGCGAAAGAAGATGCCGAAAACCGCAGTAAATGGCGACGCATGATAGGGAAAGCCGACCCCGAATAACGGGACGTGGCGAGGCAGAAGAAGAAGAAAGCTACATTCACCCTGAGTAACATAATACTATATTTCCGCGCGAAGCCGGGACACGGGCCGCTATACTTTTATCTAAATGTTGTGACCCGACCCAGCTTCGGGCGGACGTTGCGCAGTTGGATTTGCGAACTCTTTTCGTGAATCTACCTAGTATTATAAACATGAAAGTTTGTAATGATAGATATATATGTCGAAGCGTAGACGCATTTCAATTAAATTTGATCAGCGCCATCTATCTCTCATTGGAGGAACTACGTACTCAGATTTGACAGATAACGTTTAGGGACGTCAAGTTGGATGAACGTCAACTTGGGGATGGTTAGCGTGGAGTAATGGCGACACCTAACGAATAGTCGAGTTGAATTCGACTGAATCGATTCGGAAGTTTAATCAGCTATTCGACGTTGACAGGTAGTGACGTTGACAGATAGGTTGGCTAACCTGTGGAGGTAGGCCACGTGGGCGGTGACAGTTGAGTGAAGTGATCACTTTGAATCGAGCCGTCGGTCTGAGTAGACATTCGTTACTCCACGCTAAACTTCCCGCGTTCCTAAATTTTTAATCGAGCCATATCTCGGACATCCTTGATTATTTTGTATTCAGTGTGTTGTAGCAAGCAATTAAAAGTGTTAACGAAGGTTTTGTGAGTGTTATATCCGATATCGCGACCCACTGATAACGATTTTCTCGTTTTATGAATGTATGTTACTCTCACACAAAAACTACTGTAACATTTTTGATGAATAGTCGCGAGTATTCTACACTCGCCAGCAAATATGTAATTACTTACTCCGGTTCCGCGCGTTCTTGAGTACTTAATAACCAGTTAAGAATAATAATAATGATACCATTTTAAAGGTTTAACTGTTATCTTTAAATTGATATCAAATTCATTGAAATCACGCCATTATTTAAGGAGTTATCGCGGATTGATTTCAAATAAGTGATTCCATACTTTTGCTCCCTAAGTTTATTTAATTATCTATCAAGTGGGTCCAAAAGGGAATGGGTCCAGAGTAGGGATGGGTCGTTGACGTTTTTTACGACAACGAAACGTTAACGTTGATTTACGTTTTTCAACTGGTTGATCAACTAGTTAAATTCGTCAACGAGTTAACGTACTACTAATGTCAATTTGCAACGTTAACCGTTGATTCAATGAACGGTTTTAATTCAACTATTGCGTGTTCAATTTTAGAAACAATTTGATTCAATTTATGTATCGGTAAACGTTTGACTAAGATGAACTTCCCTTCATTATTTCTCTTCTGGCTTAGGACTGACTGAATAAAATACCTATTCTTAGAATAAATATTTCGAAAATCAACTCTTTCATCCGTTACTTAGAGTTCAAATCGTATGATATGTCCTTCACTCGTAATCTATGATGTTATTTTCAACGTAAGTTTTATAAATTGCTCAGCTCGTTGCGTTTGCGTTCTCGTTAATTCAACGAGACGCACGAGTTAAATTCATAAACGTCGTTGACGAATGATTCTTATACAGTTAACGTTAATACGTTGACAGGAGATCAACGGTTCATTCAACTAGTTCGTTGATTCAACGCTTCAGAGTCCAGAAGGGAGTGGGTCCATTGGACCAAAGACTCTCGCAGTGCTAAAGAAGCCAACGACACAATCCAAAAATAAATATATTACTCAACTAACATTAAGTTATGCACGGACATGTTATGTGAAGTAAAATATTACAAAACATATTAGTTCGAACGGTTCTCAAGGATTATTACTAAATATAATGGCATTAAGTCTTCATTCTTAAAAGAAGTAATCGTTTATTCATCTTTTTTTTCGCCTCTTTAACTCTTTTGGAGAAGTTGGAAAAAAGAAATAAAAAAGTAACATATCATCATAATATGTCTAGCCTTTTCCCAACTATATTGTGGTCTGCTTCCAGTCAAACCAGATGCAGCTGAATATCAGTATTTTACATGGAGCGACTGACTATCGGACCTCCACAACACAGTAACTGGGTAATACGATACCCCATGGTAAGACTGGTTGTAAGACTTAATAGCTTCTGATTAACAATAATGACTGTCAAAGATCTACAAATGACAGCCGGGACCAACGGCTTTACGTGCTTTCTGAGGCATGGAGGAAACTCGCTATGACAGATGGTCACCCATCCACAGACCAACCTCGGCTAGCGCGGCTTAACTTGGAAAATTGGTCTGTGTGGCTGTAATTTTAGCCACGAACTCCTCCAAAGAAAGAAGAAACATGTACTTGGCACAAAACCTTATCTTCATATTTCAAACAGTTTAATAATAAGTAAGTTCTATTATACATCAAAACTTTCCTCATGAATCACTCTATCTTTTAGTGAAAACTCTATGGAAATCCGTTCAGTAGTTTTTGAGTTTATCACATACAGACACAGACAGATGCGGGACTTTGTTTTTATTAAGGTGCGGTGTTATCTCAATATTCCCAAAAATTGGTTTCTTAGAACGTCGAGTATGACGTAATGTAATAAAAATAAGCAACGCGAAAAATACAGTGAACAGAGAAGGGTATAAAGAAGAATTTAAATCGAACAGAATAATAAGTAAATAGTTTGATATTCCCAATAAAAATTGGGAAGTTGTAGCACAAAAATAAACTTTGACGTCGAAGATCTCTGTATTTCCAGCGATAACAACAGTTTTTTTTTTAAGAATTTAGTAGGTTTTCCATTTTTTTTAAACTTTAATCAAACCATTATTTAATTTTATGTCTATATTTTAAATAATCTAAAGAAAAGCAGTAAAATAAAAGCCCATTCGCAGCTTTTTTTTTTTTTTTTTAGGGTGGCAAAATCATCAAATGAGTCCTCCCGCCCTGGGTGGGGCGGAAGGGACTGTCAGACTCTTACTGACTAAAATCCACCCGTGTTCCTTCGGATGCCCTTTACGTTCCGGGGCCACGGTATCCTGGATTAAGAAAAAATCCGCGACCCCGGCAGGCATTTGGCTCCATAAGGGGCCCCGTCGGTGACGCGTGAAACACGACACGCCACCGACCCGGGCTTGGTCCCTGGTCGGACGGCGAGCTTACCCATTACTCACCGTCCGCAAGCCCGCTCCGCTGCTGTGCCCTCTGCTAATCAGAGGGACACGCATTGGAGCTTCCACCCGACAGGCTATTTGCATACGGGCAAAGAAACCCCCTTAGGCACACAGTGCCTAAGGAAGAGTTTTTGCCCGCATCCCAGGGCGCACCGGCCCGAAAAACTGGTCTTCCCCCCGGACGTATCCGAGAGGGAACTCCAGTCCACGGACGCACGTGGAGGTTACCTGTCTTAGCACCCCAGCCCATTCGCAGCTTACGTCACATTTCAACACAAATATCATTTTTCAATTTTCAATCTTATTGACGCTCCATAGTGGTGACAATAGTTTACGCGGTCATGAGCGATTAAAATCGTAGTCAGTCCGCGCCTTAAGTAGTTATAAGAACCGCAGGGCAATGGACTGTATTTATAATTAAAATAAGAAATAAATAACCATCTAAGTAAGCAAAAAATAACTCAAAACACTAAGTATTATTTTAGCTCTAGCCATTACAAAAAACGATCGAGTTTTTAGTAATTTCAAAATTGTTATTACCGTCTGCATTTTTAGGGTTCCATAGTCTACATAGAACTGTTATAGTTTCGCTATGTTCGTCTGTCTGGCCGCAGTTTCGCTTATAGACTCTTAAGCTATTGTCAAACAGACCGAAGCGAATGCGATCCGAAAACTGTCATATAGAAAAGCGAAAGCGATCCGATAGTCTATATGTGACAGGCTTAAAACAATTCCATACATTACAAACAAAAACGCTTCGCTTCGCCTGTCTGTTTGATAATAGCATTAAGGCCTTTGTCAAACAGACAGGTGAAGCGAATGCGATCCGAATCCTGTCATATTGAAAAGCGATAGCGTTCCGATAGTCTATGTGACAGGCTTCAAACAATTCCATTACAAACAAAAACGCTTCGCTTCGCGTTCGTTTCGCGTTCGCTTCGCCTGTCTGTTTGACAGTAGCATTAGTACTAGAAAGCTATAATTTGGAATGAATAATATGAAATACAGATTACCCACGTCAAGATAAAAAATACAACATAAAAAATAGGGAAGGTACGAGTACCTACCTCTTTTACCTACACATAAAAGTGGGGATATCTTTTTAATTTTTTCTATACCTTGCAGTAGTGTTTAAGTTGAATATAACTTAAAAATGTAGATACTTGGATAACATAATTATTTTCCCAAACAGATTGCATATTTTTCAACTGCAAATACAAGTATGTTTTTGATTATATTAAACCAGACTACAGAACCCTTCACTTTGCATTTCCAAACGCATGTAGCCGATTTTTTTTGACGAATTTATTTATGACGTTATTATTTAGGTTTTTCCTGTACATAGCAAAGAAAAAAAAACAGATCTATTACCACTGTATAGTTCTAGACCTAGATTCCGTGGAACTAAAATTGTAACGTAGAAAAAAACTAGGTAGGGGAACAGTGTATAAGACGGGGACGTTAATAATCGCGAGGTATAATGGGGACATACACTCTTTAGGCATACTTAACACAACACTAACGTAGAACAAGCGCCATCAGGACGTCATTTGCAAGCGGCCAGACGCAAATAGCGTCCTGTTGGCGCTTGTGCTACGTTAGTTTTGTGTTAAGTTTGCCTTAGGTGTGTGATTTACCATCATACCTCGTATCCCCGTCTTATACACTGTTCCCCTAAGTGATTACGCTGTTCAGACCATGTTACGGAGCGAGGGGAATGGGAAGCAGTAACCTCCTTCTACGAAGCGGTAAGGGAAGGAGGAGGCGGAATGCTCATGAAATGAATACTTCTGAGCCTAACTGAATGGAATTTGAATGTGCCCAAATGACGATCTATTCCCATCCAATACCAAGAGCTAATACCATTTGGTATTAGTTTATTTCTGAATTTGGTTTCTATTCGCAACGACTACCACATTTCAAAACCAATACCAAAACAAGTTTGAAGAAATTAGGTACAGTCAGGTTCAGAAAAATTAAAATGCTTTGAGTGATTTTAATTAAGGTTTAAAAATGACCTACTACAGTTTCAAAGAACACTGGCGATATCTTAAAAAGCCCGCTATACCATTTATGTTCAAACCTACCAAGGTAGCTCGACGACACAGAAATAGGAGCCCCGCCAAGCGGGGCTCCTATTTCTGTTTGCAAGGTTTAAAGTAACCTAACACGAAGGGGATGGCGGTGTCTTTCAGACCCCACCATCCCCTTCGAACCTAACTTGTCCGAGTCGGGGTGCCCCAAGTCCCGAGCTCGCTTCGCTCGCTCTTGCATCGATAGTATGTAATTTGTGTAGCTGAGTGTACAAAAAGTCACGTTTTGGTATTCGTTAGTAATAGATTTTTAAATTCGAAAATAAACTAATACCAAATGGTATTAGCTCTTGGTATTGGATGGGAATACACCCAATTGACAAATATACTGCATCGAACAAAAGTAGAACGCAAATCGAACCAGAAATATCACAGAAATAAAAACCTCTGAATTGAGAACCTCCTCTTTTTTGAAGTTGGTTAAAAATGAAACGAAGGCTAGGCAGATGATAATTATGTGTAATAATATAATATTAATCCACTGAGTTGCCGCAAATATGCAATGTTGAAATATATATTATTTATGACCTGTTCTTGACCCCAATTTAAGTCTGATGGAAAGCGATGGACGGGGTCCACGCGCGGGCTTGCGGGTAATGGGTAGCTCGCCGTCCGATCAGGGCCTAGCCCCGTTAATTCGAAGGCACACAGACAGCAGCTATTCTGTAGCGCAGCTGGCATCGTATGTTGTATTAAAATAAGTACAACCCCTGGTTTGTCTGTGTGTTAAAATTTGTCTGTAGGTAATACGAATCTTTTGAGTGAACCCCTACCAGTTCTGACAACATATCGGGAGTCGACACAACTGTCGATTCATGTTGTAACCAATTTTAGTTCGTATCACTAACTAATCTTATGTCCGTAAATGATAAAGAATAAAATACACCCGAAACGTCGGTCGAAGCTACGGGTTTCGTGCTCAGATAGTAATAGCAACAAACAATAAGCGAAATATGCTTAAAAATAATCATATTAATTGGACCGGAAACCTCGAAGTAATCAGGGTAAATATTGAGAATTGAGAACCATCTCCTTTTTCAAATTAATCACCCTTTGTAATAATAATTTATTCAACAAAGGTACCTACACAAAAAGTTCACATGAAAGAATTTATTTCCTTATCTCAAAAAATCTACAATTACCTTAGTTTAAATGCAATTTTTATTTCTTATCTTAAACAAAATTAGGATCTGTTATCTCAGAAAAATCTAGCAGTTTTATTTTGTAATTTTCCTGTAGAAGGTTTTTTTCAAGTTCTTGCTTATCTATTGACCCCCTGTGCAAAAAGAGGGTGTATTCAAAGAGTTTGTCTGTGGCATCGTAGCCCCTAAACGAATTGACTCTTATTTATACCGTTTTAAAAAAACCGGCCAAGTGCGAGTTGGACTCGCCCATGAAGGGTTCCGTAGTAGCAAGCATAGATAAGGGATTAATTATATTAAGAATAGTAAGTAATATACACAAACAATAAAAATAACTTTGTTTTTCATAGTGTCTGTATGAATGGCAAAGTTATATTTGCGGTTTTTGAAAATGTACTATATCAGAAACTGCTAACTGTATCTCATCCAAACCAATTTTCGTTGGAAGTTTTTGTTGAGGTCTACATTATATATTTTTTTTTAGTTTTATCATTCTCTTATTTTAGAAGTTACAGGGACACACATTTTATCACTTTGGAAGTGTCTCTCGTGCAAACTGTTCAGTTTAGAAAAAAATGATGTTAGTAACCTCAATATCATTTTTAAAGACCTATTCATAGATACCCCACACGTATGGGTTTGGTGAAAAATTTTTTTTGAGTTTCAATTCTAAGTATGGGGGGCACCCCCAAAATTTGTTTTGTTTTTATTTTTGTGTGAAAATCCTAATGCGGTTCACATAATACATCTACCTACCAAGTTTCAACAGGATAGCTCTTATACTTTCGACAAAAAGTGGCTGTGACATACGGACGGACAGATAGACAGACAGACATGACGAATCTATAAGGGTTCCGTTTTTGCCATTCGGCTACGGAACCCTAAAAAGCTGTAGAAATTTCTCCTGTGTCGTAGTTGCGTTTACAAACATAGAAACTCACATAATATATGACTCAGAAATGAAGTTCCTTTGTGATGATAATCGCACAAACGGACATCGCCGCAGGTACCAACTTGTATAGTTTTATTAATTTTTTACAATCACTTTAATAACCACATGAATAACTTCTCAATAACAAAGCAAATATTATTATGTGTGAAAATTATTGTATTCAATTAAAATTTGTTGGTTTTTCAGTATTTTTCCTTATTTTTCGTTTGTTTGTTTTGTTGAAGACATTTGTCTTCGAAATATCTTCAAAAATCAGTGAGTCATTTTTATAAGCTACTTAGTTTTTACCCGTGGTTTCACTTGCGTTAAATAAGGAATTGGCAATCAATTCGGATCGTACCTGTGGCGCCATCACAGAGGCGTAGCTACCGCTGTATCAGTCGTATCAGTTATACGGGGCCCCCCAAGTGTCAAAAGCCCCCGACGATTGGAATAAAAATAAAAACATAAAATGTTGCTCTTAAATGAAAACTTATCGCGGACATAAAGCTCCCATTATCAAACTCCTAACATAGCTCAATTTTCAAAAAGGTTATTTGTAGTTGTCATAAATGAGCTACGATCAGTCGATCAGCGTTCTCAATTTTCTAGCTTTCTTCAAAATTTTCTTAATGACATCAGTAATAGCAATAGTTACACGAGTCAGGATGCTATTGTCTTTATTCTGCAAAAATATACATTTAGATTAGAAGGGCCCCAAACAAGTTTTGAAACGGGGCCCTTTTGCCCTAGCTACGCCACTGCACAGCTTTGCTTTTGCTAGCTCGTGGCTAAGTAATTTTTTTTTAATAATAATTGCTCAATTAATTATGAATTCGAAATATTAAGTAAACGAGTTATTTATTAATTTATAACTTTATTATATTTTTCTTATAATATTCTTAGAAAATCTTATATAATACTTGCGAAATTACGAACGAGTTTCTTTTTTCTTTTTTGTTTATGGGAATACCTATAGCCTTGGATAAGAATACGCTAGAAGACTAGACTATTATTAATAATTATTATTTACAAAAAATATAATAATACCTAAGAATAATTACAACAATGTAGCTTTACAATGTTGCTAAGATGCACAATCATCATTTGCTTTTTATCTAATACATTAATATTAGTAAATAATTATGTGAAACCCGATACACGTGTTTAGTATTTTTGTATAAAGAATCTAGGTACCTATGTACAAAATTACAATGCTATATGATGAAAAATTACAAGTTATAAGCTTGTTATGTTACCTGGTTGTCCGTTCAAAAACATGCTTATTTCGCGGTACACCCGCGTAAACCGCGTCTCCTGTTAGCCATAAGCCACCACGCGGGCCCAGTGCGGGTTGGTGGATGTCACATGTCTCCGAATTTTTGGTTCTAGGACATGCCGGTTTCCTCACGATGTTTTCCTTCACCGTTTTGAGCAGTGGTAATGAAACAAAGTAATGTGCCTGGCTGGATTCAAACCTACATCTCGTAAGTCTGGGCCGATACCACTGGGACACCACTGCTCTCGATAATATTTAATTAAAATATTTTTTGGAAAAAATATAAGTAACATGGTGTAAAAATTATTGGAATATAATCAGTTACTGATTCTGAACTAACTATATTCAGGTTTCGCATATATAGGTACCTATTCTAAAACTAATTTAAAAGGCTGAAAAGTTTTTTTGTTTGATTGAACGCGTTCATCATCATCATCATCATCATCTCAGCCATAGGACGTCCACTGCTGAACATAGGCCTCCCCTTTAGATCTCCACATATACCGGTTGGAAGCGACCTGCATCCAGCGTCTTCCGGCGACCTTTATAAGGTCGTCTGTCCACCTTGTTGGTGGACGTCCTAAGCTGCGCTTGCTAGTCCGCGGTCTCGAATTGAACGCGTTGAATCTCAGGAACTACTAGTCCGAATTGAAAAGTTCTTATTTTGTTGTCAATTAAAGGGAGCGGAGCAGTGCGTGTGAAACCATGGCGAATACCTAGTCTCAGTATAATGTTCTCGCGGGTTTAAACCGAGCTTCTCGCTCGCTACGGTCGGGTATAACACTCATTCGATTTTTGTAAGAAATCCAAAGCGTAGCGAGCGCAAAGCGCGTTGTGTCAAGCAAGCTTAAACTAGTAAATAATAATAAATGATAACTTTTAACGACTTCCATTTTATCATCGGTTTATTGACCGATTAGTTCTTATATTGTTTTACAATATTTTTTTTTAAATTAATTGAGATACATACATGAACGATTAACTTGAACGACAACGATTTATTCCGGTCAAAACCCCTTTTTTATCATGGTAATATCCTAGGAGCTTGTTGCTAAATAATTACAGCCGCACAGGCCGATTTTCCAACAAGCCGCGGTTGCCGAGGTTGGTCTGTGGATGGGTGACCATCTGTCATAGCGAATTTCCTCCGTGCCTCGGAAAGCACGTAAAGCCGTTGGTCCCGGCTGTCATTTGTAGATCTTTGACAGTCGTTACTGTTAGTCAGAAACTCTAAGTTTGACAAGCAGTCTTACCATAGGGTATCATATTGCCCAGTTACTGTGTTGTGGAGGTCCGATAGTCAGTCGCTCCATGTAAAATACTGATATTCAGCTGCATCTGGTTCGACTGGAAGCTGACCACAATATAATTTGGAGAAGGCTAGACAGATGATTAGATCTCCTGTCCTGAGTGAAACGGGAGAGACTGGTACTGACTATAACCCATGGTGTTCCTTCAATTTCACGTTCTTTACGTTCCAGGATCACGGTCTGTCCCGCGACCTTGGCAGGCGTTGGCGTTTTCAGGTTACTGACTGCTCCTTAAGGTGCGCGTGGAAAACGGATATGGTCCCTGATTGGACGGCGAGCTACCCATTATTCCATGCCTCTTTCACTGACTGTTATTAGGTACAACCCTGCCTAACCCTTAGGTGATTACAGGCGTTATGTTGTGTCAATTACTACTCAAAGTATTTACATCTTAAAAACACCGTTGCAATTACGGTTTTATAGGTATCAGCCATTTTGCTTCTGTGTACATTCGATGACAAAAGTTAATAATCATACATTTTTGACAGGCCTGTTGGTCTAGTGGTTAGTGACCCTGACTGCTATGCCGGAGGTCGTGGGTTCGATTCCCACCCAGGACAAATGTTTGTGTGATGAGCACGATCATTTGTTCTGTGTCTGGGTGTAATTTATCTATAATATGTATGTATTTAAAAATATATAAGTATGTTTATCAGTTGTCTAGTACCCATAACACAAGTTCTGCTTAGCTTGGGACTAGATGGCGTTGTGTGATAGTTGTGGAATATTATTATTATTATTTAGATATATTTTTTTTTACGTTTCCCCACATTAGAAATATTTCCTGTATCGTGGGTACGTTTAAATACGGCATGTCCTAAAAACAAAAATTCGAAGACATGTGACATCTACCAACCCGCACAGGTCCCGCGTGGTGGATTATAGCCCACTCCCTCTCACAGAAAGGAGGCCTGTGTCCCAACAGTGGGAACAGCCTTGTTTAATGAAATTAAATGCTTATGCTATAATGAAGTCATAGGTCATGATCTTGAAAATAATTAAAATAATAACATGGTATAATAATACCATGTTAATTATTCTATTTCACTTAAAATAGTGTGACTTTATACCATTAAAAGATATGAAGCATTGTCTTGGTATTTAATTATAAATAATTAAAAACATTTATTTATTTATTTAATTTTTATTAAAAAATAAATAAGCACGTTTAGGTATTATTAATTTTTTTTTTGTAAAAAATGTAATTAATTGCAACATTACAATAATTATTTACGTAACGTACATAAAATTAAATGATTACAACGTTATGATGTCCTGTTTCATTTTCAAAGATCTATAAATAGATACAGTATAGAATAACACATAGAATATTTTTTATACCAGCATTTTATTCCCGTGAGATATTTTCCGACCACCACTTGAGTAGTAGAAGCTAGTTAGAAATAATTTAAAAACACACAAAGACTTTTGCTACCAACTGTACTTATGGTGAAAAATTTTAAAGCGATTATAATGTCGTATAACACTTCATCATAATTTGTATAGATTTTTAAAATAAATACTGTTGTTGAATTATTGTAGATTGAAGATGTACTTATGATTTTCATGAAAATACTGTTATTTTTGTTTAGATAACTATTATGTTTTATAAACTTATCACGGCTAAAATAATGTAATGTAAATGTGAATGTTAAACAAGTTACTGAAGTCCTGGAACAGAAAGTACAATTTAATTTAATAAATTATTATTTAAGCTTTTTTTTTTCTTACACCTAGCATTTTCCTCACTGTAGTGAAGAGAAAAGTTGTAACACTCGCTACGCTCAGGATTCAATATTTGAACCACTCGCTTCGCTCAAGATTTAGTTCTGGAATCCTTCGCTTGCTCAGGTTTCAATATAAGTACTCGCGCCAAATAAACCTACACCGCATTGCTAACAAATAACTATTTTAACTCAGATTATACATACGTACGTAAAACCTGTAAATTACTAACATTCAAGTATAATTCCTAACGCTTTTCACAACTTTTGTTACCCATCTATGAGCTAACCTAGGCAAGTGCAGCTTTACCTTGATCGACCTATGTGGCTTTTATTATTAGCTCCTGAGCGGTCACAATATTGCAGTATTAGTAGGTATATAATTTAATATGTTTATTAAAAGATATATTAATTTAGACACTAGCGTGTAATTTTCTCGCCAACACGCTAAGTGGATCATAAAAATTAATAACATAAAGAAAAATGCATCATAAAATGTCTTAATTGATTTTGGATTCGTCTAAAATTTTAGATTTTAAAATATGATGAACCTCAGTTAAAAAAAGGACCGGATTTTTAATTAACGGATTTCAGATTTTCAAAGTTTTTTATTTATATTAGGAGTTATTTACGTCAAGATCCGTTTCAGCCATTTTGATGTAATTGGACAACAAAATTACATCCACAAATCATAAAGTTTATTAAAAAAGAACTTAATTCTTATTAAGTCTTTGGTCAACTGGACCCGCTGAAAATGGACTCGTTAGATCACTCAGCCTAATTTTTATTGGGTCCACTGGACCCCTGCCCAATTACATTATTATTTCAAAATTACCACTTTGTGAAAACTTGTCAAGTTAGTTTTATGTTGTTTGATCGAAACAATACGACGAACGGTTGGTATGACATAGAAATTAGGTAGTATTAGAAAAGTCCATAAAAATTATAGACTGACATTATAAACAGACAAAATGGCCGACGTCAACGTTTTCTAATTTCTATTGTTACCGAAACTTTCTTTTACATTAATGTTCGAAGTAATGTTTAAAAGTTATAAGTTTAAGTCAATAAATAACATTTTTTTTACGTGGTAAAATCATCGAATGAGTCCTCCCCACCCAGGGCAGAGCGGGAGGGACTGTCAGGCTCGTACTGACCAAAATCCGCGGTGTCCTTCAATAGCCCTTTATGTTCCGGGGTCACGGTAATGAGATAAGTCCCGCGACCCCGGCAGGCTTTGGCCTTCTAGAGGAGGGCCCTGTCATTATGCTGACACTCTTTGAGGCGCGCGTGGAACACAACGCGCTGTCGACCCGGGCATGGTCCATGGTCGGACAGCGAGTCGCCCATTACTCGCCGCCCTGCATGCCCGCGCATACTATGTGGCCTAGGTAGAGAAGTACTATATTAATAGTTTACGAACACTTTTGACGGCACGATTGGTGCAGTGGGTGAGCGATTGGACTGCTGCGTTGTGTGTCACGGGTTCGATTCCCGCATGGAGCAAATATTTGTATGATCTACAAGTCGTTGTTCCGGGTCTGGGCGTTTGTGTATGTGAGTTTATATGTTTGTAAACGCACCCACGATACAAGAAAAATTCCAAGTGTGGGACAACGTTTTTTTTTTTTTAATGTTTTAATGAAACTTAAATATACCCACAAGTAAGATAAACATAGGTGTAAAGATTAGTTAGAAGAAAACATTATAGAAAAATACTGTTACTACGAAGACTTAAGAAAAACATATCGTCATTTAAAAACAAAAACATTTAATTCCAATTACCTTTTCTTAAATAAAACATCTCAATAATATTTTCTATAAACTTAATAGATCTACCTTACCTGCTTATACTTATAAAGTTTAATTCAAATCGGTTCAATCATATTGGAAAAATAAGTACTTACTTGAAAGTTAGGATAAAATATAATTTGGCGTTGACGCTTTTAAGATAATAAGATAAACTTGTAGACATGGCTGACCTCAAATAAATTGGGATTCGTTGGGGCGAATTATGATGATATTGACAAACAAAATTTTAGATAAGAAATTTTATTAAGATCTCAGACCGAAACATACGTCTGTAATGTTAGGCTGCGGTTTCACTGAGGCCGAGCGGTGAGAGATTCACCAATCACATGGCTTTAAATCTACATCTCTTCTCCACTCAAGCCATGTGATTGGTGAATCGCTCTCCGCTCTTCTCTGCTCCGCCTCAATGGAACCGCAGAAAGCAACGCAAATAGTTTGAAAGCTGTCTAATAGTTCACTTGTGTACTGATAACCAGCACAAAACTGGATAAAATTACACATGTGAACCGTATGCCACTACAAGCTGTACTGTCGGTCACAAATCATCCAATAAACAGCTATTAGCGTCATAATATTTCACACGTGCCCCTTTAATAAGTTAGTGTAATAGGAGTTCACAAATACCTTCTTATGCAGCCTTTGGCGTAATTTCATCCACTAAACAGCCCTTACTACGGTTAAGGCATTAGCAAAGGTTTAAGGCTTAATAGAGGCGTTGATAATATACCTTTCCCCATACTTAGAATTGAAACTCAAAAAATAATCACTTAACCCAATACCTGTTAAGTAATTTTTTTTTTGTGGTCGCTGGACTTATCTCATTACCGTGACCCCGGAACATAAAGGGCTATTGAAGGACACCGTGGATTTTAGTCAGTACAAGTCTGACAGTCCCTCCCGCCCTGCGGGAGGGACTGTCAGACTTGTACTGATAAATATATTTATATATTTTTTTTCTAAACTGAACAGTTTGCGCGAGAGACACTTCCAAAGTGGTAAAATGTGTCCCCCCTGTAACTTCTAAAATAAGAGAATGATAAAACTAAAAAAAATATATATGATATACATTACTATGCAAACTTCCAGTGAAAATTAAACGAGATCAAGTAATTAGTTTTTTTTTAATACGTCATAAATCGTAAACCGCAATTTACCTTTCAAAGTTACAACCAACTACAAGAACTTTTAAATATTATGTTACTTGCTGCTGCGGAACCCTTTATGGGCGAGTCCGACTCGCACTTGGACGGTTTTTTTTTCTTCAGCCTACACTGTCCCAGTGCTGGGCAAAGGCCTTCCCCAAGTTTTTCCATGTGTTCTTGTCCAGTGCTACTTCGAACCAGCCCTCACGGTACTATAGTCCAACCCGTACCGTGAGGTTATCTATTTTAAAATATTTTGATTTTGAAAGTGGAGGCCTATATCCCAGCAGTGGGAACAATATATCCTGATTACAAACAGTTACATTAAATGGGAATTATCCCGGTGAGACATCGCCTTTACACTAGTTCATTCTAGATAATGTTCGAGTTAGTAATTAAACAAATAGATAATAATTTGGTGCTCGAATTTACAATGTCGTGTTGCAAACAAATTTATTATCAGATAACTGCGAATCTAGGACAGATCGATACTGCGGATTATTAGTTATTTTGCAGAGCGCGACTATCATTTCACCTTCGTGTCAAAATTTTACAAGGTCATTGTCAAAATTTAAGGTCAGACGTCACGTCGTCTGAATTTCAGGGTTTTTTTGAGTAATCTGTTATGACAGTTACAGGTGTTATAATATCTCTCTTTTTGCATGCACGAATAAAAGTTTAGAACTATTTCTAGTTTCCCATGTATCACCGCCACCGTGTCAAAATTTATTAAATTTGTTTAAGCGTGAATGTGTAACAAACAAACTGAATTTTGCTATTAAAATATTAATTATTAACTCTAATCATCCTACAGGAATTTCATACTGAGATAAAAACTATCATACATGATAATCTATGTTATAAACTATCTATGTACTAAATTTCACCCAAATCCGTTCAGTAGTTTTGGTGTCAAAGAGGAACAAAAATCCATACGTCCATGGCTTCACAAACTTTCGCATTTTATACTAGTAAGTTAAGTTATTTAAATAATTATCAAATTTATCTTTTAATCTAAATAGCTTTATGTAATACTACTATCCAGTAGCTGTTTTTATATAGGTTATATCATTTTTATTACATTTAAAACGTTTTAACAGAATATATTAATATTAATTAGCGTTTTACATCGTAATAAAAACACTGATTAAAACTCTGGGTGTAAAAGTATGAAATTTTGCAGTTAACAGTTTTTTTTTTGTTGTGTCATTTAAATCAAATATTTTTTTCTCATAGCCGGACCCGAAGCGGCAACTCCTTTCGATTTCTTTTTAAAAGCGAAATTCGTCTTTGGACTGTCAAGGCCCAATACCTTTTTTCTCCCATCATCATCATCATCATCTCAGCCATAGGACGTCCACTGCTGAACATAGGCCTCCCCTTTAGATCTCCACATATACCGGTTGGAAGCGACCTTTACAAGGTCGTCTGTCCACCTCGTTGGTGGACGTCCTACGCTGCGCTTGCTAGTCCGCGGTCTCCACTCTAGCACTTTTCGACCCCATCGGCCATCTGCTCTGCGAGCAATATAGCCTGCCCATTGCCACTTCAGCTTGCTAATCCGGTGGGCTATATCGGTGACTTTAGTTCGTCTACGGATCTCCTCATTTCGGATTCGATCACCCATGGTTTAAAGATTTGCTGCCATACAATAAAATGATAAACTTTTCGCATACTTTCATTTGATATATAAATGGGAGTATTACAAGGGAAGGGTTGTGTTCAAACAAAAATCCCATTCTCCTTTCAGTATGATCGGTTCAGTGGTTTAGGCGTGAAAAGTAACTACGTAATTTAATTAACGTAATTATACGTTTATTACATTTTAGGATTATTATAGGACGTTAGGGTTTGAGTATTTACACCTCTGTCTGTTGGTTACCCGTGGGGTCCAGATGCTAGTGGGTCCATCCATTCCCATGTGGACCCCAAGGGAATCGTTTGTTTCATTGGTTTCATTTTCTTTTTTGAAGTTTCCAAATTTATCCAGGCGTTTTTCTCGTAATTGAAAACTTCCTCATTTTTCTAAATTGGTTATAAAAAACACAAATTATGAATTTCTTTTCCGAAGTCAGTGGCAAAAGTCAAAGAATTAAGAATCAAATTCGACACAAGTCTGTTATTGTATGAATTTGCGCAACTTTTTCAATCATGATATTGACATTAAGCAGTTTATAGATGACCTCAATATAAACTCGCGTTACTTGCAAACGTGACAATATGCACTTTTTTTGTGAAAATTCCATTTGATATGCTAAAATCATGTTCTACCTAACTATCGTTAGATATATAGGTATTATAATTTTATTACATAGATACTATTTTATTGGACGCTACTACATATAATATTATCTATAATTTTACACATGAATTAAATACTTTATTGAAAATTACGCTGTAAATAAAAAAAATGGCACAGTTACAGTACAGTAAAAATCTTTTTTTCAGATTTTAATTTTATATGAATATGGTCGTTTTTCGTTCACTTGCGGCCACTAAGAGAATTACATAATAATATGTACTTAATCAAAACTAGATAAAATTAAAATCAACAAATCAAATCTACAGTAACATTACAAAAAGGCGTTTTTCTTACAGCAACTGACTTTTCATTGCCGACCTTAATAATACTGTAAAGAGTTTAAAATACTATGATTTTAAATACATTTGAGTTTTAAGTATTGCTGTAAGTAAATTATTTTTCTACCAAGTATTTTGTACGTCAAACGAAGTAACTATTACTTAGTGTGCGCAAAATTTATTGCCGTGAAAAATCAGAAATTACTGTAGCGCTGTAACGCGGACAAAACATTTTTCAATGGCTCTAGCATGAATTTTACTTATTTCCCAAACAGCGTATTTGAAGTACGACGTTATTTGTATGGAAAAAAGCGCCTCTATTGTATGAATGAGGAATTAATTGATTTCCAATGAATAATCCCTTCATCCGTCTATTTCCCCGTTTACTTTACGTCAAAAAACGTGAAAACTCGTTGTAAGGCATAGACTTTTCTACACAATGTATTTTGTTATAAAATAAATCTAGACTTGAATAGTACAGTAAACAAATGTATTTTTGCTTCGCTATGAGTAGGTATTTTTACACATTTTATAAAAAAAGGTACAAGCTTTAAATATCACGTTGGCAAAAGCGTGTCACTAATGATTCCATAATTTATATTCTTTGTAGTTATTAATACGCTAAGCCATAAAAAAGTTAGTCGCAGGACTAACGAATTACCGTGACCCCGGAACGTAAAGGGCTATTGAAGGACACTCTGGCTTTTAGTCAGTACAAGTCTGACAGTCCCTCCCGCCCTGCCCTGGGTGGGAGGTTCCATTTGATGATTATACCACGTAAAAAAATCCACAAAAAATACCCTTTAAAAATACCCCTGAAAATAATACATACGAGGAAGTACGGAATCTGGCATAGTTAGAAACAAATAGAAAGAAAATAAATAGTATTTATTTAACTTAAACGAACAGAAAAAAAACAAAACAACATAAAAAGAAGAAAAATCTGAGAAATAAAAAAAGTCCTGTCTATCTCAGGATTTTTTTAGTTTTTTTTTTTTAGCGTGGTTATAAATCCACGGTGTCCTTCAATACCCCTTTAGGTTCCGGGGTCACGGTGCATGTTTTTTATTACATAGTAAAATCATCGAATGAGTCCTCGCACCCAGGAAGGGAAGGGAGGGACTGTCAGACTTGTATTGACTAAAATCCACGGCGATGAGTTTAAAATAAATTCTGATAGATAAAGTTTAAACGGAGAAAAAAACCCAGAATATTGCATTATATTCAAATGAATTATAACCGGATTTCGAGCACTGGATGGCCATTCAATAATTTAAAATAAATTAAAATATTTGCATCACATGGTAGTACAATAACCTGATTTTTAAATATCAACTAGTTTGTTTAAAAAAAAATGTTGTCATAAACATAAATTATAAAAAAGTAGCAATAGATTGTGACTACGAACATTATCGAAAATGCAAAATCTCCTTTTTCGTTTATTGGAGAAATTGAAAGTCCACAATACAACATACTATCAATGAAAAAAGGTTTTTAAGGTTCCGTACGTCCGAATACAAAAACGGAACCCTTATAGGATCACTCGTGTGTCCGTCTGTCTGTCGCTTACAGTCAATTATCTCCGAATCTACTAGACCGATTGAGTTGAAATTTGGTACACATATCAATGCCTGTGACCCAAGTACAGAGGTGTGACGTGAATAGATAAATTCTGTATATGGGAGGTAATTTTTTGGGAAGAAGGGGAATTAAAAAAATAAATTTTGAAAACTGCGTCGTGTGACATATCAAATGAAAGGTCTTATTGAGAAGATCTTAAATGTATTTTTTTGTAATTTTAAAATAAATAGTTTCCAAGTTATTCAAGAAAATAAACGAAAATTGACAATTCCCCCCCCCCCCCCCTTATCTCCGAAACCACTGAACCTAAGATTTTGAAAAAAAATACAGAAATTAGTTTTCTACTTATAGATTATAGGAAAACCTACAAGAAGTCCATGATATTAAAAAAACATGGAAAATCACCATCATCAATATTGTGCGTACCTATCTTCAATTATTCGTAAATTTGTCAGATTTAAAAAAAACGTGATGGGTAACATCGTACGGAACCCTCTTCACGCGAGTCCAACTCGCACTTGGCCGATTTTTATTTAATAAACATTATTTCATCAAGTTTTGTATCGAAGAAAACTGAAAATATAACTGTATTCTAGGTCAAATAAAACTTTAATTGCTCTCCTGTGAAATATGTGATTTGCAGTTTCGATAGATACTGTTTTTATTCACAGTCGAGATCTTTATTACAATATTTTAAACATATTGTGAGCTAATGATTTTAATTGATTGAGCTTTTTAATAGTTTAAATGTTAGTTTTGGTGTCGTAATAAATCATATTTATATTCAAAAATTAAAAAATCGATTCTTTTTTTGTCGTCTAAATCTGTCCTTTATTCTTTAATTTACCTATTATTAAATGATAAATGATAAATGATATTTATTTTGTAAGTTGGTTATAAAAAACACTTTTACACGTCACAACCAATATTTTTTTTTAAACTAGATGAGGCCGGTGTTTCGTACCTGACTACTCTGAGAAGAAACAGCCGAAACAAACTCAGAGGTCACAGTCTCTTTTAAAGTCCAGACATTGTTTTGTTCAGGTCATACGAGGACCATGCGGGTGTCTGAAATGGTCTTTTGAGGAAAGAACCACACAGATTTGAGTGGACCTGTCCAGTCAGTGCAAGCATTTGTCGGTGATCGTGTAGCTCGACTCAGACCTCAAGGAGCTCAACGTCACGACGAACAATACAAAAGAAAGGACATTTGGGTAGGCCGCTTAAAGTACTCAAATTCTCAGACAATTATTATAAATCAAAAGCAAAACTTCCCCACATTCGTCCTCGCATTCACAATGATAAAATACACATAAAAAAGATAAAAATAATTGTAAAGAACATGTCAAATTGTAAAGCAATCAATGTCAAATAGTAAAAAATAATAATAATAATAAATAAAAAAAAAAATCAAAGTCACAAAGTAACTCACGTCAAATTGTAAAAATATAAAATAAAAAAATAAAGAATGTCAAATTGTATAAAAAGAAAGGAATAAATAACAAAAACAGACAAAGTGGTAAAAATAGAAAAAAAAAAACATAGAAGGAAAAAAAAAAAAAAAAAAAAAAAGACATTCTACATTACTACAACAACTGCATTCAGTGAGTAAATTGAATCGGAGCAGCTTAATCCCAAGCCTTTTTGTCTTCAAGATAATGGTTTACATGATAATAGGCTTTCTGAAGCAGTTTACTTTTTATAAACGATTTGAATTTATTTATGCTTAGTGCTTGAATAGGACTCGGAAGCTTATTATAAAAACGTATACATTGACATCTAAATGTGCCCCCTATTTTTTTGAGCCGGGTAGCTGGAACCATGTATTTGTCCTTATTCCTTGTATTTATATTGTGAAAATCACTGTATTTTTTAAAAAGATTAATATTTTTATGTGCGTACAAGAGGTTTTCATAAATATACTGAGCCGGCACAGTCATTATATTAATCTCTTTAAACTTTTCTCTGAGGGAGTATCTGGGACTTAGTTTATAGATGGACCGAATTGCCCTTTTTTGCAAAATAAAGATTGTTTGAATTTCGGCAGCACTGCCCCATAACAGAATACCGTATGACATTACACTGTGGAAATAACTAAAGTAAACTAAACGGGCTGTCTCCAAGTTAGTTAATTCACGAATTTTCCTAACGGCGAATGCAGCTGAGCTGAGCTTTTTTGACAATTTATCTATATGGGGGCCCCACTGAAGTTTAGCATCCAAAGTTATGCCTAAGAATACCGTGGTATCTTCCGGTTTTAATTCCTGATCCTTGATTTGTACACTGGTTTCCACTTGTCTGACATGAGGTAACGTAAACTTAATGCATTTAGTTTTTTTCTCATTTAGGAGAAGATTATTACAGTTAAACCAATTTACTACTTTTGCAAGGGAACTATTAACTTCAGTAACTAGCTGCTGGCGTTTAAGTTTAAATAAAAGTGAAGTGTCGTCTGCAAACAACACTATATCATGATTATCCTTTATGAGGTGAGGTAAATCATTTATATAAACAAGAAACAAAAAAGGGCCAAGAATTGAACCCTGGGGTACCCCCATTTTTATTACAGATCCGAGAGATCTTTTGCCGTTGACATCCACTCTCTGGATCCTTTCACTCAAATATGAAGTTAGAAGATCCAGAGAGGCGTTCCGGATTCCGTAGTGGTGGAGTTTCCTGATTAATGTTTCATGAAGAACGCAATCGAATGCCTTGGACAAATCACAAAAAATGCCCAAAGCATCACATTTGTCCTCCCACGAATCATAAATGTGTCCTAACAGTTCAACACCAGCATCGGTAGTTGAACGACCCCTTGTAAAGCCGAACTGTTTATTATGCAGTAATTTATGTTTATTGAAAAATGTTTGCAATTGATTTAATATAAGTTTTTCAAAGATTTTACTAAAGGTTGGTAGTACAGAAATAGGTCTATAATTAGTGGGGTCTGATGTACTACCCGATTTAAATAATGGTATTACTTTACTATATTTCATTAGATCAGGGAACTCTCCACGGTCAATACAATCATTAAATATTACAGCTAAAGATGGTGCTACAATGTTTATAATGGACTTAGTAACGTCCACTGAATGACCCCACAGATCGGCGGTCTTCTTTACATTTAAAGTATGAAAAGTTTTGACTATATCTTGACAAGTCACACATTGAAAATTAAATTCGGAATCACAAAGAGGAACGTTTTCTTTTATTATTTGTTGACTTAATTATTTTATAGATATTTCACTTTTAACTAATGACGATCACATATATAATTTGTATAGGTACTTAGGTTAAAAAATTTAGCAAAAAAAAATACCAAATTTTTCCAATAAAAAAAAATCATTTCGCCAAACACATTTCCCGCGGCATATTTTATTCGAAAACCGAAAAAAAAATGCCGAAAGCTCGTCAGATACGTGCGCATATTACAGAAAATGAAAGTAAATCTCCAGTAAACGCATTTATGGTTCATCTCAAAACGCTTTCATGACACACTGCCCCAATTCCCCCTCTAAAGTGAAAGCGAATTCCAACAAAATATTATAATATGACATAATAATACATAACATATGCAAATGCGGACTTAATAAACAGTTAATATTACTCCATTTATTTATAATAACAGGCAGTGACCGAGTTTTCGTATAAAACCTTTTTTTATTCGCGCGCCGTCTTCATAAAATTTATGCAAATGGCTTGTTTTATTTTTATTGGCCTATTGACTTCGCTTTTTTTTTATGTGTTAATTTTTTATTTATGTCGCTAATAAAAATTGATAATAAAAAAAAAACTACTAGAAACCTACCTTAAAGAGAAAAATCCCAGTTCCACAGCAGGGCTCCACACAAAAAAAATCCACACAGGCACTTCAATTAAAAAAAAAAAACAATAAAAAAACAACACAAACAAAACACCAAAAAATTTTTTTCACAAAAAAAACCTATTACGAAAGCGCACTAAGTCGTAAAATAATTTTTATTCGTTTTATGCTCCGCGGCACGGCTAAGTTATACGGGCGCGATCGCCCGACTGTTGTACATTCACTTCAGAGAGGCTAACTGCAATGCTTCAAGCTATTTTTCTGTTTAAGAACCTACAGAGATTATGATGTATGTGTCATCTTTATTTGCTTGTTTTTTTTTTTTTCTCTTGGAAAAACAGTTTTTTTTTTACTGTAAACATGACGTATGAAAACTGTTCTATGTAGGTACGATCTTTTGAATTTAAAAAGATCTTTAGAATGGTAATTTTTTTTAGTCTAATAGTAAAACTTTTTTTGAAAATTAATAGTGACATTTTATTTTAATTTAAAAGTTAATAGTAATAATTTTATTTTTAATAATATTTTCTTTTTTACATCGCAAATTAAAAAATTAAAAAGACATGCAATAAACTGTAGGTATGTTTTATTTAAGTATGTAATTTTTTAAATTTTATTTTTATTCTATTTTAATATTCTTTATTAATGGCGATAGGTACTTGAAGCGGACTTAATGCTGAGGACTTATCATGAGTTTTCACTTATTGTGACGTAAAGTAAACTGGAACTTTGACATTAATTTGGGAAAAAATAGTTCCTTCTTCGTACCCCAGAGGCGCTGTTCCATTTTTTCATACAAGAAACGCTGTAAATACTGGAAAGACGTTAAAAAGTAAAATAGTGAAAACTCGTGCTAAGGGTCTGTTAGCCAAACTTTTAAGTGAAACGGAAAAATAGGAATACGAAAAAGAAACAGAACTAATCTGTATAGTGTTACAGATTCATCGATATAAAAATATTTATATGAACTGAAAAAACTGATTATTTGATTTTTCTAGATTTTCAGAAGCAGTTTCAGTAGACTTGCCTCCTATTGCATGACATTTGTCTGAAGAACTACTAACTAACATTGTATTTCAGTCATCGATAAAAATCAGGCATATACTGATACTGCTAGTAGCGCACTGCTGGCCAAAGGCTTCTCCCCCGGGCACGCTGCAACCGCGGCGGTAAGACCCCTCTTTGAGGAGTGGCTGGATAGGCGTCACGGCGTCCTGACCTACCGCATGACGCAGGTCCTCACCGGACACGGAAGTTTCGGGAGGTACCTTTGTCTGAGGAGAAAGGAGGAACGCCTGGGTGTCACCACTGCGAAGATCGCCCGGAGGACACAGAGCATACGGTGCAAGACTGCCCCGCTTGGGCAGAGCACCGACGTGTCCTCACGGCGGCGATAGGCGGAGACCTCTCGCGCCCGGTATTGGTCGAGGCCATGCTGCGGGGCGAGACGGAGTGGGAGGCGGTCGCCTCTTTCTGCGAAGCAGTCATGCCATACGATCTCCGGCCACCGTAGGCGCGGGCATGCGGGCGGCGAGTAAAGGGTAACTCGCTGCCCGACCATGGACCATGCCCGGATCGGCAGCGCGTTGTGTTCCACGCGCGCCTCAAAGAGCGTCAGCATAATGACGGGGCCCCCTCTCTAGAGGGCCAAAGCCTGCCGGGGTCGCGGGACTTATCTCATTACCGTGACCCCGGAACATAAAGGGCTATTGAAGGACACCGTGGATTTTAGTCAGTAAAAGTCTGACAGTCCCTCCCGCCCTGCCCGGGGTGGGAGGACTCATTTGATGATTTTACCACGATAAAAAAAAAAAAGTATAACTTTCTTGTTATGTTACCTGGTTGTCCGTTCAAAAATATGCTTACCCGCGCTTTCTGTGTTGTACACTCATTGATAATAGTTTGGCAATAGGTAGCTAACCGTACAGTGATTGTATTGTAATTAACTGGTGATACAAAATTTAATATTTTTGGAACAAAATATAACATGATGTAAAAAATATTGGATTTTGAAAAGTGGAATGGAAATATTATTGATTCAGTTACTAATTCTGAACCAACTATATTCAGGTTTCGCATATACTAAAAATAATGTTGTATTACAGCCTTGTGAAATCCGAAGTGCCGTACTACAGGTATGTGCCCGACCCAGTTCTCGAAAGTGGCAATATCATACTGTACTGGGATCAATCCATCATCACTGACAGGACTATTGTAGCCCATCATAGACCTGATATAGTGGTGGTGGATCGATCAGAGCGGCGCACAATGATTGTTGACATAACCGTCCCGCATGACGAGAACCTCGTGAGAGCTGAAAAAGATAAGCAAATCAAGTAGATTGATTTGGCTCGCGAGGTTGTCGATATGTGGGATGTGGATTCAGCAATCATTGTGCCGATAGTCGTGTCGGTCCATGGCTTAATTGCTAAGAGCCTCGATCAACATCTAAGGAGGCTCTCGTTAGGCAGCTGGATCAAGGGCCTGATTCAGAAAGCAGTTCTTCTGGACACGGCGCGCATTGTTAGGAGGTTCCTTTCTCTGGAGCCCTGACTGCCGGTAGCTTGGACCCTGTTCCCGATACCGGTGGGCCACTATTATTTATATTTTTAAATGTTTTTTTTTTATTATTTTTGTAAAAATATTTAAAAATGTATTTAATAAGTTAAAAAAATGAATAAAGGAAATAATAATGTTGTATTATAGCATTTTTTATCAACCAGGAAGAAGTTAAAAAATATGCCAAACCTTGCTGTTTAGCTAAGCTTTTATCAAAGATATGACTTAAATAATAGTTATTATCTTTAATCTAATATCGATACAAAATTACAGTAAAATCAATAATAATTCTCCTTAGGTAGCTTTTCTTCCGGGGTTGTGGTACTATCTAAGAACGATAACGTGGCCATGAAACACAAAGGACATATGAAAGAACATCATCATCATCATCAGCCGGAAGACGTCCACTGCTGAACATAGGCCTCCCCCTTAGACTGTAGAAGTTTGCATAGCTCTTTATTCAAAGACTAAAAAAAAAAAAAATGTAACGTCAGTGTGTCAAGACTTGTCATAAGTGAAAAAATTACTAACTTTGTGTTAATCAAATAACGTGATAAATCTGTGTTGTGTTGCCGACCGAACTAACAATTTGGACCATCCCACTGCTCTGCATGATCGTAAGTTGTGAACTTTATTAGGTTGAGGGCCCGCTTGTAAGATGGAATCGGAAACATTCAAATTGAAAATTGGTCTACTAGAGGGCAAGTCGAACTGGGATACATGGAAATACAAAGCCAAATGCCTTCTACGCACCGTACCGAAAGCGCTAGAGGTAGTTGAGGGCACGTTCCAGAAACCCACACCACCAGCCAACGGAGCTGGAGATGCCGTCGTCACTGCGTACAACAACGATGTAGCGTTGTTTGTTAAAGCTGACGCGAATGCCCTTCTTATTTTGACGACCAATATGCACGAAGAGACACTTAGGAAAGTCATGAGATTTGCTGAAGCTCGTGAGGTATGGCTTGAATTACATAGACTTTTTGATGGTACCAATGAAGATAAGGCATACAATCTGTGCATGACATTTTTTGGTTTTAAAAAGGACTCCGCTGACGATATAGCCACACATATGTCGAAACTTAAGAACATATGGACACAGCTGAATCAGGAACTCAAGAGAGACGACAACCAGGAGCTACCGGAATTAATGCTCATTTGCAAAATCCTGGATACGCTTGATGAATCTTTCTTTACGTTTAGAAGCAGTTGGCTATTACTCCCGAAAGCGAACAGAAACATCGATAGTCTAACAAGTCATTTATGCTCATTCGAACGGGCACTGCTGAGTAATAATGCCGTACCGCAGCAAGAAGCCCTGTTTACAAAAACGAGCACCTCTGCAACAGAGAAGAAGAAGGATAAGAAATTAAAATGCAATTACTGTCAGGCTATAGGTCATCGAGTAAAAAACTGTCACAAGTGGATCCGAGATGGCAAGCCTCCAAAGAGTAGCAATACAGCACCTTCTACTTCTAAAACAGCTAACATGATTCTAATGTCTATTGAGAACACAGACGTTTTTCACATCGAAAGAGACACCGAGAGCTGGTTTGTAGACAATGGCGCGACGAGTCATGTCACCAATCGGGCTGATTTGTTCCAGAATTTTGAGCGTTTTGATGAGTTTTGTACGGTAACAACTGCCAATGGAAACACGATCCATGCTAAAGGTAAAGGTTCCGTAATACTCGAAGCAACCGTGAAAGGGAAACAACTACGTGTTACCCTGACAGACGTCTGGTACGTTCCAGCCATCAATAAGAATTTATTCTCAGTTCTCGCACTTCACGACAAAGTTCCGAAAAGCACGTTCACATCATCGACAAAAGAATGCACCGTCTTTGTCAATGGAGAAGCAAGCTTAATAGGAAAACGTCAGCATCAAGGTGGTTTATACAGACTTGATGTCATAAATATTCAACCTACGTCTATGAACACCCAAGTCTATGCAACAACTGAAACGATGCAGCTCTATCACGAGAGGCTTGCGCATCAAAACAAGAGGCATATAAAAGCAACCATTAAACACGTATTGGGACTAGATCTGCCTCTTGACAAGGAAACATGCGAAGGTTGCATTTACGGGAAAGCACATAGACTTAAATTCGGTACGAGGACTCGAGCTACCGCGCCAGGAGAACTCGTACATACAGATGTATGTGGACCATTTCAACCGAGTTACGCAAAGTATCAGTATTACGTTTTGTTTAAAGATGATTACACAGGTTACCGTATGGTATACTTTTTACGCCGAAAGTCTGAGGTCAAGGATAAACTCGCTTTGATGCTCGCTCAGGCTAAAACAGTCGGACATACCATAAAGTGCCTACTTAGCGATAACGGTGGTGAATTTGATAATAAGTCCATTCGAAGTATATTGGACTCGAATGGAATTCAACAAAGACTCGTCACACCGTACACACCGGAACAAAATGGAGTAAGCGAACGAGAAAACAGAACGTTGGTTGAAACTGCAAGATCCATGATGTATGCACACGAAGTAATGCCTCAAGAACTATGGGCAGAACTTATAAACACTGCAGCATACATTCTGAACAGAACGGGTCCTACCAGCATACGCAATAAGTCGCCGTACGAACTTTGGTGTGGGAAGAAGCCTATAATAAAACACCTCCGAATTATAGGATGTCAAGCTTACGCCCACATTCCAAAGCAAAAGCGGAAGAAATTAGATAAGAAAGCAATCAAAGGCAGACTCATCGGATATGACGAAGATTGCTACCGTATATGGATAACGGACGGAAAGAAAAACATGTTAGTCCGTTCGCGAGATGTTATCTTTAACGAACAACCACTTCCCATCAACGAACATGAAGACACCGTTTCTAGTTCGAGGGAATATTCTTTTAAGCTGCCGATTAATAGCGCAAACGACTGTAAGGCACCGGTTTCGTTAGATATACATCAAGAAACAACTCAGCACGAGGGAGACCATGTTATGGAAGAGCCTTTAGCCTCCATTAATCAAGAACAAAGTCCTGAGGGAGAAAACCTGGAAGACGTCCAAGTGGAAGACTTTGTCCATGAACATGAACGTCAAGTAGATGACGATGCTCACAATTTAGAGGAATTTCATGACGCTGTAGAAGAGTCGCTGCCGCCGCGATACAATCTCCGTGACCGTGACCAACGGAAATGTCCTAAAAGATTTGATGACTATGTATGTGTCACAGAAACTTACCCGTCAAACTATGCGGATGCAATGAAGCGAGACGATTGTATAGAGTGGCAAAAGGCTATGCAGAGTGAATTAAAATCTCTAAAGGACCTCAATGTTTGGACGCCCTGTAATTTGCCTAAAGGAAAGAAAGCTCTTCCCTGCAAATGGGTTCTACGTATTAAAAGGAATCCTGATGGCTCTGTCGACAAATACAAAGCTCGTCTTGTCGTCAAAGGCTATAAGCAGAGAAAGGGACAGGATTATGACCAGACGTTTAGTCCTGTTGCCCGCCTTGCAACGATCAGAGCTCTGTTGAGTGTCAGCGCACAGGAAAACCTTCACCTAGTGCAGTTTGATGTTTGTACTGCGTTCCTCAATGGAAACCTGAAGGAGGAAATTTATGTACAACAACCAGAAGGCTATGCCGATAGTAAAGCTAATGTTTTGAAGCTGAATCGAAGCCTGTATGGATTGAAGCAAGCTCCAAGGTGCTGGAATGCCTGTTTCCAAGAAATATTATTAGACATGGACTTCAAGCAGTGTGAAGCTGACTGTTGTCTATACACCAAGCATGTGAATGGCAAGAAGCTACTCATTACATTATATGTAGATGATGGATTGGTAGCTGCCACGGATGAAGTTTTGGCTAATTCATTTTTGAATGACCTTAAAGAAAGACTACGGATTACAACGAAACCTGCGTCTCATTACCTAGGTCTTCAATTAACTAGAAAAAAAGATGGCTCTGTTTTCATCAATCAGGAAGCCTACGCAAAAAAGAATTTTGGACCGTTTCGGGATGGCTAACTGTAACCCTGTTGCTACACCTATAGAGAAGGAACCTTCACAATCAGGGAAAGCTGAAGCTGCAGATGTGGAAGACTTTCCATACCGTGAAGCTGTTGGTGCTCTCGCTTATCTCATGGTCGGAACACGTCCGGACATTGCCTACGCAGTAGGAGTTGCATCTCGAAAATTGGAATCACCGTCCAAAGAAGATTGGCTTCGAGTAAAACGCATTATGCGCTACATTAAGGGCACAAGCTCATATGGAATTGAGTATAAAGCTCATCATTTACCAGGCGTGCTAGAAGGTTTTAGCGATGCAGATCATGGTGGAGATCGAGATACCGGACGATCTACTACAGGAGTGGTCTGTCGTTATTCTGGTGGAATTATTTCGTGGCTGAGTCAGCGACAAGTATCTGTCGCTATCTCTACGACTGAAGCTGAGCTTGTAGCAGCTAGTGAAGCAGCTAGAGAACTTGTTTGGCTAACGAGAATTCTGCAAGCCCTTACTAAGCTTACGCATACACCGACGCTCAGTGTGGACAACGAAGCAGCAGTTCGACTTGCCCACAACCCGGAATTTCACAAGAGGACAAAGCACATACGCATTCGTCACTTCTTTGTAAGAGAACTAGTGGCTGAAGGTGCTATTGAAGTTATAAGAATTGGTACAGCAAATCAAGTGGCCGACATTCTTACAAAGGCACTGCCACGTTCAAGCTTTGCATCTCTTAATCATGCAATGGGTCTTAGATCTGTTGAATAAGGGAAAGTGTAGAAGTTTGCATAGCTCTTTATTCAAAGACTAAAAAAAGAAAAAATGTAACGTCAGTGTGTCAAGACTTGTCATAAGTGAAAAAATTACTAACTTTGTGTTAATCAAATAACGTGATAAATCTGTGTTGTGTTGCCGACCGAACTAACAATTTGGACCATCCCACTGCTCTGCATGATCGTAAGTTGTGAACTTTATTATAGACCGCCACGCCGAACGACAATTCGCCACTTGCATCCATCGGTTGCCCGCGACCCTCACGATGTCGTCGGTCCACCTAGTAGGAGGCCTGCCTACTCTGCGTCTTCCGGTCCGTGGTCGCCACTCGAGAACTTTTCTTCCCCATCGGTTGTCAGTTCTACGAGCGATGTAGCCTGCCCATTGCCACTTCAACTTGCAAATTTTATGAGCTATGTCGGTGACTTTGGTTCTTCGCCGAATATCCCTGTTCCATATGAAAGAACACGGTGACTTATTCAGTAGGTACTATCTAGTCTGATAGTTTTTTACTTTCCAAAAAAGCCTTAAAAATACCTACACCGAAAAATCTATTAATTAAAGCGGCAACAAAAAGTAAGAAATAATAAATGCTTTTATAACGACAAACAGTTTACAAGGGCAATAAAATGATTTTAAGACTTTTAAAATTAATTAATAAGCAATAGATTTTTTGAGTTATTCTACTCTGATTCCCCAAACCGATCCCCTGTCAAATATTTTTACTTTTTAATTCCTTTCTTCCACTGTAATTTATCATTCCGTTCTGATCCCCTTTCTTTTTTTTTAATGGACACGAGTACAGTCAATTGCAAAACAGTTGTTAATGTAAAAATAAAATATAATAATAGAACCTGTACAAATATTTTGTTGCTGACTGTCCTAAAAATGTTTCAGGGTATCCGATTTTTTTTTGTTCACCCTACACTGTCCCACTGCTGGGCAAAGGCCTCCCCCAAGTCCTTCCAAGTGTCCTTGTCCAGCGCCACTTCAATCCGATTTTTTTTTTAATTAAATTTACTTTACAGGGGATCGGACAGGAATAGAAAGTAATTTTTAGAACTGAATCCCTAGTGCGGGGCAAGTTTTTTTTTCAAAAAACAAAAAAAAAACCTTCGTGCGCCAGTCCGACTCGCACTTGGCCGGTTTTTTCTTTCTATTTTAATTACTAAGCGATTGGCAACGAACCGATCGATGTCATAAGTACATCATTTGTTCTGTGTCTGGGTGTAATTTATCTATAATATGTATGTATTTAGAAATATATAAGTATGTTTATCAGTTGTCTAGTACCCATAACACAAGCTCTGCTTAGCTTGGGACTAGATGGCGTTGTGTGATAGTTGTGGAATATTATTATTATTATTACATTTTTTTGTACCTAGCGTTATTCTTTTACTACCTTGTGCACGTTTTTTTTTTTTTATTTCAAATCTCTAATACTTAGTTCATAAATAAAGTATATGTTGCAGTGAGCCTTTTTAATCGGTATAAATCACTTTTGACTAATCAAAATGGGTTATCTCTTTTTTCTTTAAATTTAAACAAAATTATACTTTTTCTTTAAATTTATACTTAAATTTATAACTTTTTTCTTAAAATTTATGTTAATTTTTTTTAAGTTATTGTTAAAATAGTTTTAACTATTTAAGAAGTATTGACTAGAAATGTACAGACGCAGCAGATCAAGATACTCCAATCTGTCAAAGTTTACGAATCGAACATTAACCTTCCACTATTATGATAAGGTTGAAAATCTATTACCTAAAGACATTTGACAGATTGAGGTAGTTTGATGTGCTGCCGTCTGTACAAACTATATCGTGTCGACTGGGATATGAAATAACATATTTTATTATAATCGCCTTTCCCGTTTATTACATGATCTATGAATCGAACTCTTCATTGTTCGTACTCAAAAAAAACCGAGACCATTTTTTTTTTTGTGAAAAATAAATTTTGGCCATACTGCGGTTGCTGTCGAGTGTACTTTGTAATTTTATCCACTTAATTTGAGCGACTAAGCTATTTGCGAAACGTCACTGATATTACAGAGATTTCTTGCTTCATCATCATCTCAGCCATAGGACGTCCACTGCTGAACATAGGCCTCCCCTTTAGATCTCCACATATACCGGTTGGAAGCGACCTGCATCCAGCGTCTTCCGGCGGCCTTTATAAGGTCGTCTGTCCATCTTGTTGGTGGACGTCCTATTTCTTGCTTACTTGAAGTAAATACTTCAAGTACGTTTATGCGTTTATGGTATGGAAAATTGAAAAAGCGCATCTAATGTACGAACGAAAAAATAGTTCCTATTTCTTTTTTCCATCAAATTAACGTTAAAGTTCCAGTTTGGGGTGCTAAGACAGGAAACCTCCACGTGCGCCCGTGGACTGGAGTTCCCTCTCGGATACGTCCGGGGGGAAGACCAGTTTTTCGGGCCGGTGCACCCTGGGATGCGGGCAAAAACTCTCCTTAGGCACTGTGTGCCTAAGGGGTTTCTTTGCCCGTATGCAAATAGCCTGTCGGGTGGACGCTCCAACGCGTGTCCCTCTGAACAGCAGAGGGCACAGCGGCGGAGCGGGCTTGCGGACGGTGAGTAATGGGTATGCTCGCCGTCCGACCAAGGACCAAGCCCGGGTCGGTGGCGCGTCGTGTTTCACGCGTCACCGACGGGGCCCCTTATGGGGCCAAATGCCTGCCGGGGTCGCGGATTTTTCTTAATCCAGGATACCGTGGCCCCGGAACGTAAAGGGCATCCGACGGAACACGGGTGGATTTTAGTCAGTAAGAGTCTGACAGTCCCTGCCGCCCCACCCAGGGCGGGAGGACTCATTTGATGATTTTGCCATCCTAAAAAAAAAAAAAAAAAAAAAAAGTTCCAGTTTACGTTGTCACAAAAACATGAAAAGTTGTGATAGGGCTTCAGTACCTACTCGCCTTTTTACCGACTTCAAAAAAAAGGAGGTTATCAATTCGACCCGTATGTATGTAATATTATCAAAACTGCCCAGTTTTCATATATGTTAGTCTATATCAGCGTCTGAACAAATGTGCCAAATTTCATAAGTGTATGTATGTATGTAGGTATGTATGTTTTTATGTTTGTGCACGCATATCTCCGGAACTATAAGTTCGATTTAAGTAATTCTTTTTTTGTTGTACTAGGTATTGTTCAACTTAGGGTACACTGCAAGTTTCATCAAAATCGGTTCAGTAGTTTTAGAGATATGGATTTTTTTATGTTGTGACGGATTACAAGATTAGTGCATATGTAAGAAAATTTTGTATTTTACAAGAATTTGGGTTGAATATGTAATAAATAAATAAACTAAAAAGGGTAAAATAAAAACTTTTTTTTAAAAAACTACCGATTTCAAAACAAATACACTGCACATCACTAGATTGACCGAATAAAACTTTTGACAGTGACTTAAATATTTAATTAAGTAATAAAATAAATTAAACAGTAGTAAACCATTTTAAAGGTTAAAACAGGGCCATAATGTGCACGTAATTGAGACTAAAGTATGACGTCAATGGATTTATGATAACTATGAAAAAAATTAACATTCTGTGCAATAACATACTTACCTACATTTATTTTTGGTTGCTAAGCAAATTGCGAAGACTAAACCATAATTAAATCAAATGTTTTGAAATACTGTGAGCATAAAGCATAATCAGCAAATAAATAATATTTCCACTGTCACACAGGCCTCCTCTCTGTGAGAGGGAGTGGGCCATAATTCACCACGCGGGCCCAGTGCGGGTTGGTAGATGTCACATGTCTTCGAATTTTTGGTTCTAGGACATGTCGGTTTCTTCACGATGTTTTCCTTCATCGTTTTGACAGCAGTGTTCATTATCTGCTTAGCCTTTTCCGAAGTGAATTGGGGTTGGCTTCCAGTCGAACCAGATGCAGCTTAATATCAGTATTTACATGGAGCGACTGACTATCGGACCTCCACAACCCAGTAATAATATAATAATATAATAATAATAATACTCCACAACTATCACACAACGCCATCTAGTCCCAAGCTAAGCAGAGCTTGTGTTATGGGTACTAGACAACTGATAAACATACTTATATATTTCTAAATACATACATATTATAGATATAATTACACCCAGACACAGAACAAATGATCGTGCTCATCACACAAACATTTGTCCTGGGTGGGAATCGAACCCACGACCTCCGGCATAGCAGTCAGGGTCACTAACCACTAGACCAACAGGCCAGCCACTGGGTAATCCGATACCCCATGGTAAGACTGGTTGTCAGACTTTAGAGCTTCTTACTAATAGTAACGACTGTCAAAGGTCTACAAATGACAGCCGGGTGATGAAATAAATTACACAAAGTAGGTGTGTGGTGGAATATATTCAACTCCCTTAATAGAAACAACAGGGCAATAAAAACTAGATATACTTAATAGGTATTTTAGTATTACTTATTTACTATGCTAGTACACATTGTTAACGTAGTAATATAAACATTAATATAAATGAATTTATTTAAATATGTATATTACTCTATTTACCATTAGTTACAATAAATAATCTAATTATAAGCTATGAATATGTATTAATGTGCAATAAAACATTATATACTATTATGTTAGTGCCTCGGAAAGCACGTAAAGCTGTTAGCCCCGAGTCCTTATCCAAGGGGTCACCCAGGGGGGGGGGGCAGAGGAGGCCAGCTGGAAATCTCGCATATAGCTGATATAACCCACCGGATTAGCAAGCTGAAGTGGCAATGGGCAGGCCATATTGCTCGCAGAGCAGATGGCCGATGGGGTCAAAAAGTGCTAGAGTGGAGACCGCGGACTAGCAAGCGCAGCGTAGGACGTCCACCAACGAGGTGGACAGACGACCTTATAAAGGTCGCCGGAAGACGCTGGATGCAGGTCGCTTCCAACCGATATATGTGGAGATCTAAAGGGGAGTCCTATGTTCAGCAGTGGACGTCCTATGGCTAAGATGACGATGAATGCGCCTGCCTGGGTTCGAACCCACGACCTACCACTCGTAAGTCCGGGCCGATACCACTGTGCCACCACTGCAGAACATGTATCAACTCGCCTAATTACTAATCATAGTCCTAAACAAGGCATAAAGCCTCCTGCAGACACACGCGATTAATCGCGCGGGGCGACATGTCGCGGTCCATTCGCAGTACATTTAGAGTGGAAATTAGCTTGGCTCGTTGTCGCAGCGCGATTAATCGCGTGTGTCTGCAGGAGGCTTTATGCTCTAACTTTTGAATAAATCGCGCAGTACTACACTGGCAAACTGCAGGGTGCAATTGCCAATAAACCGCGCGAGACGATGATGGTGGTTATCAATGATATTATAAGTAAAAAAGGTGTAGATACGTTATACGCGCTCAAAAACAGACGCGCTCAAATGTGGTTGATTCACAAACCTTGACCTCAGTCCGACGTTGCCAGCGACAACGGATGCACTTCACGTACTACAGAGTGAGTCAAAAGTAAAAGTGACTCAAAACCACCGAAAATGCCGTCGTGTGTGATGAGATATTGTACAAATTATACAAGCAAGACTTCTAAAAGTCAAAGAATCACTTATCATTCGTAAATATATTATTTATCTTAATATTTTCACAAATAAAACATTACGTTTCTATAATATGGCGTCGTAAAAGAAAGAGTGCCAGTGAGAGTGCGAATGAGATAAAAGAGAGAGCGTCACCATCTAGCTGTCACGTTTTTTCATATTGGTTTTATCAAGTTATCCTTTTTACTTGTAGTGAAATGTAATGTGTGTGAATAAAAAGTGTGTATGTGTGCTGCCTCTCTGCGCGGTACGCTTTTTTCTGTTGTTTTGTACGTGTATAACATATCTATGACTTATAATATCATTGGTGGTTATATTCAAATTTACTTTTATTTATTTATTTAACTACCTTCAGAGCAGGATCATTCGCGGCTGTTTGCCCTACACACCACACTCATCATCTCCCTGCGTTTTCCCAACTATAATGTGGTCTGCTTCCAGTCGAACCAGATGCAGCTGAATATCAGTATTTTATATGGAGCGACTGTTTATCGGACCTCCACAACACAGTAACTGGGTAATACTATACAAGGTGTTAAAAAATCAAATGCAGGAATTTCGTGTGCGTACTTGGTATCAAAAACTAAGTACATTCCAAACGAAATTTTCTTTTCGAGCATTTAAAAAAAAAATTTTTTTTTCAAGCATTTTTTTTTTGACCATGTTAATGAATTTGATTGCTCATTGAGGTCGTTTACCCGTGTGTAGCGTTCACAGCTGATTCCAACTTTCCCATCACATTTTGCAGACTTTGGACTGGCAATTTATCGAAATACTTACAAATAACTTATTTTATTGGCCATATTAATCGGCCAAAAGAAAAATGCTTGAAAAAAAAAAATTTTTTTTTTGAAAAAAAATGCTCGAAAATTATTTTTTTTTTGCAATGTACTTGGTTTTTGATACCGAGTACACACACGAAATTCCTGCAGTTGATTTTTTAACACCCTATATTATACCCCATGATAAGACTGGTTGTCAGACTTTAGAGCTTCTGACTAATAGTAACGACTGTCAAAGATCTACAAATAACAGCCGGGACAGATGGTCACCCATCCGCAGACCAACCTCGGCAAGTGCGGCTTAACCCGGAAGATCGGCCTGTACGGCTGTAATTAATACACATACACTACATATAGGTACCTAATGTTTCATGTAGGTAGGTTCAAGCTGTAAATACTAAGGGTCAGCTCAGACCGAGACATGGCAATAATACCGACCGAGAATAGAGCTATTCAAAATCTAACTCTATTTCCTACACGAAAAGATACACCTGTCACAACCCAGCGCCGCGCTACATTTTATTGGCGACTCAAAATCTAACTTTATTTACTACATGATAAGATACACATTTGCAGTATCGTTACGTCACGTGGCGCCGCGTCGCGTCTCGGAGTATATCCTGCACGATATAAGGTACACAACATTTTCACAAAAAAAAAATACATGTAGCACTCGGAGACTGCCGCGGTGAAGCTACTGCATAACATTTTTTTTTTATTTTAAAAGAATAAAATCGTCTACCGCGTATATTTAACGAGAATATAATTTATTTAAAATGTTTGTGGTGCACCACTGTAATAAAGAACTTCTTTGTTGTAGGCGAATTTTATAAGTAGGTTTCATTGTGAAAACTCCTTTTGTAGCTGGCCGTTTAGAATCAGTAAGAAAAAGTAAATTGTTTTTATGACGGATATTTTTATGATTGCCGAAGTCTCCCGAACTGAAACGATTGCATGGTGTCAGGTATTTTCTTTAGGCTCTTTCGTTAGGTTTTTGGATTCTTTTTTATTCGGTCGCCTCGCCGCGCCGCGCTCAGAGCCCGCGATAAAAGCTATGCAATAGCTTAAAAAAAAGAAAAAGAAAAAAAACAAAATAGGTTACGCGTAGCTCAGAGCTGTGCCATTAGTAAGCTCAGTTCAGCATATAAGCCAGGCCATTATGTGCCTGACACTAGTTTGTAACAATGGTTATCCATGAAATGGAATAGAGATAAAGATTTATGTCCTACCACAACATAATTGATATGGAACCAACCCCGATCATAAAATAATAGGGTAGTTTCCAGGGTCAAAATAATTACATTCTATTAAGTCCGTATTTTAGATTATAAAAAAATATTGGACACGTATTTTTTCTTTTTTCGATGAAACAAAAAATAATAAAGATATAGCCCATTAAAGTTATGTGTGACGTCACCCCGCGCGAAAAAATGCCACGTGGCGTGACGTCACACGTAACTTTAATAGGCTATATCTTTGTCATTTTTAGTCTAATTTACAAATAAAAAAATACGTGTCCCTTATTTTTGAAAAATCTAAAAGACGGACTAATTACATTTTTAGGGCAACTAGCCTATTATTCTATCGTCAAGGAAATGACATTGAAGTATGAAGGGAATTTTTAATCATCGCGTGTCTTAAGCAAGATGATTGTCAATGGTTCTTCGTACTTCTATTGATTAATTAGGTACTACAACGGATGTAAAGGTAGCTAGGCGATGAGTAACCTTAAAGCCCCGTATTTACGGTAAACATTTGTTTAGCAACAGTTGATCAACGTTGTTCATCAACGTCGATAATGAGACGAGCGCTAGGAGAGAGCTAAACTAACTTTTTTTTTGGGACACACCCACTAGGGGAACAGTGTATAAGACGGGGACGTTAATAACCGCGAGGTATAATGGGGACATACACTCTTTAGGCATACTTAACACAACACTAACGTAGAGCAAGTGCCATCAGGACGTCATTTACAAGCGGCCAGACGGAAATAGCGTCCTGTTGGCGCTTGTGCTACGTTAATTTTGTGTTAAGTTTGCCTTAGGTGTGTGATTTCCCATCATACCTCGCGTCCCCGTCTTATAAACTGTTCCCCTACACTATTCCCAAACCACTGTGGCAACCACCAGAAAAGCGCCAAGAAATTGAAGGGCGACGTGTCCCGGAGAGTGAATTACCTGTCTTGGATCCTGCAACGAAATTAATCAGAAAAGAATAGTGGAGGAGTACGAAAAATAATGTTGCCACTTCCCTCCACGCAAGCAGGAGACAGAACAAAAAAGGCCAATAGGCACAAAGGGACATTACAACTAGCAACTAGAAGCCCAGTTGCCTAGAACCACTGGTAAAAATGACTACTAATATTAGAAACTAATGCAAGAAACTTTATCAATATGGGTTGTCCAAACGCCGGTCTGCGTTAAAATGTTGCTCGAAAAAGTAGTAGGGGAACAGTGTATAAGACGGGGACACGAGGTATGATGGGAAATCACACACATAAGGCAAACTTAACACAAAACTAACGTAGCACAAGCGCCAACAGGACGCCATTTGCGTCTGGCCGCTTGCAAATGACGTCCTGATGGCGCTTGCTCTACATTAGTGTTGTGTTAAGTATGCCTAAAGAGTGTATGTCCCCATTATACCTCGCGATTATTAACGTCCCCGTCTTATACACTGATCCCCTACATTTATTTTATCATTGCTCCACACTACCGCCATGTTTATAAATAGTTGCAAACACGTTCGCACACGTCAACATTTGTTGATGAACTGATGTTTTCGCTCGCCGGGCGTCAACTCTGCAACATGGTGTGATCAACTCCGCAACACAATTGTTGCCCGCAATATGTTGACAGCAACTCGGCAACATCTTTATGCAACCAAATTTCTAAACGAATGTTTATCAATGAATACGAGGCTTTAGATGCTGAAAGACTTGAGAATTCAGTTGTAACAGAACATCGAGCATTCACAGTTTTTAATGTTGCCGAACAGAACCAAGCATAGAGCCAAACATCGCTACGAACATTTTCACGAACTTTTAGCGAACGATCTAGTAGTCGATGGTCGTCAAAAAATATTTCTTCATGAACTCGTATATCTAGTTTAATGTCTTTGTTCGTGACGATGTCAGACTTTTTTTTTTTGCGTGGTAAAATCATCAAATGAGTCCTCCCACCCCGGGCAGGGCGAGAGGGACTGTCAGACTTGTACTGACTAAAATCCACGGTGTCCTTCAATAGCCCTTTATGTTCCGGGGTCACGGTAATGAGATAAGTCTCGCGACCCCGGCAGGCTTTGGCCCTCTAGTGAGGGGGCCCCGTCATTATGCTGACGCTCTTTGAGGCGCGCGTGGAACACAACGCGCCGTCGACCCGGGCATGGTCCATGGTCGGGCAGCGAGTTGCCCTTTACTCGCCGCCCGCATGCCCCTCGCCGCCCGCATGCCCAAGATGTCAGACTTGACATTCGGCTCGACAAAAAGCTCACCAGAACGTTCGTTAGAATGCTCGCTAAGGCGCTGCCCAAACGTAGACAGTTTGTTGCCGATAAGGCACACCATTAGGGAACAGTTGTTCATGAGTATGTGGGTCAAGTTGTTGTTTTTTTATTATTATTAATTATAGTGATTGTCTGACAGTTTGAGTAACTTAAGCGGCCTACACAAGTCCTTTCTTTGGTATTGTTCGTCGTCTCGTTGAGCTCCTTGAGTTATAAGTCGAGCTCCACGATAACTGACAAATGCTTGCACTGAATGGACAGGTCCACTCGAATTTGTGTGGTTCTTTCTTCAAAAGACCATCTCAGACATTAACCTGCATGGTCCTCGTATAACCTGATCTAATTTTATGATGTCTGGACTTTAAAAGAGACTGTGACCTCTGAGTTTGTTTCGGATGTTTCTTCTCAGAGTAGTCAGGTACGAAACACCGGCCCCTCCTAGTTTTATGAAAAGATGTGTAAAAGTGTTGATAGGTATAACCTACTTGCAAAAATAAACATCATTTCATTTCATTTCATTATGTGTTAAGTGGAAGTAAATGGACACAAAAAATGTTTACGTATGCACAGGTAGTGGATCAGTTCATACTGGTTGTATATAAATCAAATATTCATCGGTATAAAGCTTGTATCAGACTCAAGCGGTCTCATTTGTTTCTGTAATGTAACATTCGCAAGAATGATCATTACAAGTGTATGTTCAAATTCAACACCTTCAGGTTGTAGGTTACTGTTGGCACAGTAGCTATACGATCGATTGCTGAGCTGCGTGTCGTGGTTTCGAGTCCCGCATAGAAAAAGCAGGATAAAAAAAAATATTGAAAAGATATGGGTAAGGGCTCCCACACATAAACACGATACGACGTCGCGTCGTGGAAATCTACGATACGACGTCGTTGTACGACGCGACGTCGTATCGTGTTTATGTGTGGGAGCCCTAAGGCTTGTACCCAGTACTGGAAATTGTTTCTGACAAACTCTTTTCGTCAAAAACACATTATTTTTAAAACTAGGTGAGGCCGGTGTTTCGTACCTGACTACTCTGAGAAGAAACAGCCGAAACAAACTCAGAGGTCACAGTCTCTTTTAAAGTTCAGACTTTTTTGTATTGGTAGAACGAAAACCAAGCAGGTGTCTGATATGGTGTTTTGAAGAAAGAACTACACAGATTTGAGTGGACCTGTCCAGTCAGTGCAAGCATTTGTCAGTTATCGTGTAGCTCGACTCATAACTCAACGATATAACGAACAGATCAGGCTGGTAAACAAGAGTCTCGCTGGATTCAAGTCCATGACCTATCCAGTCATAAATTGAACCTGTTACCATTGAATCACTATAGTACTACCGGAACTTAATTTATAATCAAATCAACTTTTATTTAAAATGCCTACTGTTTATAAAATTAACTATTCAAATCCATGTTACCTATTAATTTAATCTATGCAAAATTTGTCAAGAAATTAATTTAACACCTTCTAAAATAACTGGAGTAACTGGTTTGAAAAAGAAAAAAAAACTAGTGATTTTATTGTTCAGTCGAGTTTTTTAAATGGAAAAACACAGTAAAAAAAAAACATTCATTTCATTATTTTATTTGAGATGGAGTGAGGAGTGGCTGGAGAGGCATCACGGCGTCCTCACCTTCCGGTTGACGCAGGTCCTCACCGGACACGGAATTTTCGGGAGGTTCCTGTGCCGGATAGCAAAGGAAGAAACGCCTGGGTGTCACCACTGCGAGGATCGTCCGGAGGACATGATGGAGCATATGGTGCAGGACTGCCCCGCTTGGGCAGAGCACCGCCGCGGCGTGTCCTCACGACGGCGATAGGCGGCGACCTCTCTCGCGCCCGGCATTGGTCGAGGCCATGCTGCGGGGCGAGAGGGTATGGGAAGCGGTCATGCTAGCCGAAAAGGAGGCGGGACGCGTGAGGGAGAGGAATGCATACAAATAACCCTAAAAAAACAGCTAAATGATTTCTTCTCCATATAAATAAACTTTTGTGAGTTAATTGTCCCTTTTCTGGCCATTTGTAGAAATATAATTATGAGACTCTAAAATTAAGTGTTAGTAAAGGCACCCCACATTACAACGGTCTCAAACGGAGTATGTGGCAACGTTATTTATATGTAATAAAAAAGAAAATTATGTGTTCAGCCTCAACACGCAAGGTTTAAAATTATGTTATGACATAAAATTTTACAACAATAAGAGTGTACACGGTGAAAGGCACTTCATACAAACTTACAAGTTATTTTTTTTTAAGTAGGCACGTAAACGATTTTAATGAAACTTCATACGCGTTACGATGGGTTATGGGATACCGTCCTACGTCTAAAAAGTTATACAGAGAACATTTTGAGAAATTTCATTAAAAAAAAATTAACAGACTTATAAAAAAAATAACTTCTTTTTCGGAAGTCGGTGACTTTTCTTATATTCTTGACTTTTTTCCCACTCATAAAGAAAGAAAAGTTTGTTTAGAAGTCGGTTAATTCTTTTCCAGTAACTTTTTTCCCCATTTTAATAAGGCGTCATTAAGAAATCGAGGAGCAAAACCGACGTATTGAAAACTTCCTCTTTTTTTTCAGAGTCGGTTAAAAAAGAGATAATTGTAAATCCTTGTCTACGCGTAGTTTAAAATCGGTTTAATTTTGCTGTAACACTCTTTTTCTAAAATGTTCTTGTATTCGGTATTCGATTCAGTAATTTCTAAAAATAAGGATATGAAAATTTGTATGAAATGTGCGGTGCACGTGCTCATGACTTAAGTACATACATGAGCTGACTAAAATAACAATAACGGAATATTCCGTGCAGTTATTTACCTATATTTAGTAACAGGCTCTATTTTTAGCCACTTGGGTAAATCTGAGGTTGAACTTTAGAGGTCAGTGCGTGGATTTGCGAATGCACAGATAAGATTCAAAAGACATCTAGATTCCGCATACAAGGCAAATTATGATAGATAGATATATAATTTTTTTAGTGCAATGGAGAACACAATAACAAATATAAGAAATACACACATAAAAAAAAACAAAATCTTTTAACCTATTGCATAGCTTTTATCACGGGCTTTGAGCGCGGCGACCGAATCAAGAAATTCCGTAACGAAAATGAACCTAACACTGTCACTGTCACATCTGTCATGTCAACGTGAATTAAAATTTGAATGAATGATATTTTAGGGTTCCGTAGCCAAATGGCAAAAACGATGTGAAACGCATTAGGATTTTCACACAAAAATAATAACAAACGAAATTTTGGTGGTGCCGCATACCTACTTAGAATTGAAACTCAAAAATGTTTTTTTACCAAACCCATACGTGTGGGGTATCTATGGATAGGTCTTTAAAAAATTATATTGAGGTTAAGAATACCATTTTTTTTCTAAACTGAACAGTTTGCGCGAGAGACACTTCCAAAGTAGTAAAATGTGTGTGTAACTTCTAAAATAAGAGAATGATAAAACAAAAAAAAAATATATAATGTAGACCTTAACAAAAACTTCCAACGAAAATTGGTTTGGATGAGATACAGTTAATAGTTTTTGAGATATAGTACACTTTCAAAAACCGCAAATATAACTTTGCCATTCATACAAACACTATGAAAAACAAAGCTATTTTTATTGTTTGTGTATATTACTTACTAATCTCAATATAATTTTATTATATCCCTAATCTATGCATGCTACTACGGAACCCTTCATGGGCGAGTCCAACTCGCACTTGGCCGGTTTTTTTCTTGACGTTTCACTTGATTGAATTGGCTGACCATAGCCTAATTAGTAGAGTAACTTCCCATAGAGTAACGATGGGATGATATTTTCATTAAATATTCGCGGTAGGCGATATTTTTTTCTTTATTTTCCATAAATAAAATAAATAAATAATTATAATTGCAAAAGCATAAGTTGATACAAAATACTATGATTATATGATTTCTTCTTCTTTTTAGATTCTTTATTTAAAAATATAGATTTAGAATATATAACGAAAAAAGTTCAATTGTATTTCCAAAAAAAAAAATAGCTAATGCTGATCACAATGATAATATATTTTTTGTCTGTCTGTCTGTTTGTTTCGGCTAATCTCTGAAACTGCTTAACCGATTTTGACGGGACTTTCACTGGCAGGTAGCTGATGTAATAAGGAGTAACGTAAGCTACTTTTATTTTAGAAAAAATCCACGCGGACAAAGTCGCGGGCACAGCTAGTTCTTTTATAATACAATATAATATTATGGTTTACTGCATACCTATATGTTTAACAATTTATTACTGTCACGTGTTTGGTTCTATTGACTTCCGTAATAGATAAAATATAACATAATCTATCATAGTATCTAGTATATAAAGTTGTCGACAGAATCCATTAATCATTTACATAGAATTTGATTGACGAATGACAAATACTAAATTATTGTTGTCAAAAGATAAAGACTCAATGTTATATTAACCTTCGGCATACAAGGTGGGGTTATTTTAAACCCCAACGCTTTAAAAAACCAGTGAATGACTTTTTTGGGACAAACCCACCACACTATTCCCAAACCACTGCAACTTCTGAAAGCCAGAATCAACAGTGGCAACCACCAGAAAAGCGCCGAGACAATGAAGCTCGACGTGTCCCGGAGAATGAATTTACCTGTCTTGGATCCTGCACGAAATTAATCAGAAAATAATAGTGGAGGAGTAGGAAAAAATAAGTTTCCACTTCCCTCCATGCAAGCAGGAGACAGAACAAAACAAGGCCAATAGGCACAAAGGGACATTACAACTGGGAAAACCCTAGTTGCCTATTTATTTATTTAGTACATTTTAGTACAGCTTAAAAGCCATTAACACTAAATGAAATTATCCTTTCATTCTATCTCCTCACAGAATCGCAGACATTCTAACATTATCGTCTTCCATTCATCAGCAAATAAGTCCAATACAGGGTTGAAAATGACTACTAATATTAATGGGTTCTGTTAATGACTGCTAAAACACAATGTAATGATCCCATTCCATTTGACAGGCCTGTTGGTCTAGTGGTTAGTGAACCTGACTGCTATGCCGGAGGTCGTGGGTTCGATTCCCACCCAGGACAAATGTTTGTGTGATGAGCACGATCATTTGTTCTGTGTCTGGGTGTAATTTATCTATAATATGTATGTATTTAGAAATATATAAGTATGTTTATCAGTTGTCTAGTACCCATAACACAAGCTCTGCTTAGCTTGGGACTAGATGGCGTTGTGTGATAGTTGTGGAATATTATATATTATATTATTATTATAATGGCTCCCGGACGTTTTTGACCCCACGTTGTACGGGAAAGAAGTATTTTTCATCTTGTTTAACGAAGGTTAAAGGATACACATGGTCCATTTGCTGTGTCCTCGTGAAGGCGATCGGCAATTGACATCCTGCGGCTCTTTGCGTTTTTGCTTCCTAAAAAATAGATTTATTTTTATGATAATGCGTGTACGACTGTCATTTTTAAATTGTTTTTATCATGTACTATTGACAGCTAAGATTAATTGCACATATGTTAATAGATTTGGAACCAGTAGATCATATTGTTAAAAAAGCCTTGAAGATAATGATCGAGCTTAAAGCCTACTTTTTGTCTATAAAAACCTGTTGTTTCTTTATCTTTATTCATATTGTCAATATTTTGACAGGCCTGTTGGTCTCGTGGTTAGTGACCCTGACTGCTATGCCGGAGGTCGTGGGTTCGATTCCCACCCAGGACAAATGTTTGTGTGATGAGAACGATCGTTTGTTCTGTGTCTGGGTGTAATTTATTTATGTTTTTGGAAATATACACCGTGACTTTTTAGTCGTCTTACAACGGCAGCCCAGTTCATGTATCCAATGACTAGAACACGTTTACAATAAAAAAAAATAGGTATTTAAGAGATTTGAAAAATTTAAAAATAAAATTTTAATTCGTTATTATGACAAAAGGCGTAGTTAAAAACACCCTTGTATCATAGAAAATGGAGATGGAATGATCTGCCCGACTATTGCGCTGGGTAGGTATACTCTACAGCTTGATACGTAAACATTTTCATATTTCTAATGTACCTGTAAAATAAAATAAAAAATAATTTTAACGATTAAAAAAAAACAAAAAACTTGCCTAGAGGTATTTTAGTCGTCTTACAAAAGTGGTCCACTTAATGTATCCGATTAAGTGGACCACTTTTGTAAGACGACTAAAAAGTCACGGTGTATAAGTATGTTTATCAGTTGTCTAGTACCCATAACACAAGCTCTGCTTAGCTTGGGACTAGATGGCGTTGTGTGATAGCTGTGGAATATTATATTATATTATTATTTATATTTTGTTCGCTTGAAGAGGGAAATCTCCAGAAACGCTAGCGCGACCAAAGTATGTAATCACTTACTCCAATTCCACGCGATCTTGAGTACTTAATAACTAGTTAAGAATAATAAAAATGGTACAATTTTAAAGGTTTAACTGTTGTCTTTAAATTGATACCAAATTCATTCAAATCACGCCATTATTTATGGAGCTATCCCGGATCAATTCCTAGTAAGTGATTACATATTATTGCTCGCTAGTGTAGTATTCATATCGTGAAAGTATGTATGTCTGGATGGATGTCTGTTTTGTCAAAATGGCTGAACAAACCTTGTCGATATTTAACAAAGAGATACGTTATAGACTGGAATAACATATATAGGATACCGATTATCCCCAATGATATTATAAAGAAAGATACGCCATATCCATACTAAATGGCGTTCAGATATCGTTGCGTTGTTATTATAAGTACTAACTTGAATGTATACAAAACTACGACAGCGATAGATAATACGGAACGTATAAGATAGAAAGAAATAGCTAGTTTTTGTGTGTTGCTTTTGCTGTCACGCAGCAGATTGCCATCCTATTCTCTATCCTTTTCTAACCACCACGTCAATAATTCGACATTTATTTGAAAAAGGGAAATAAATCGTGAAAAAAATACAAATATGATATATTTTTAGTATGCCTGTATGGTATCAACCTCCAAAACACTTGTTTTTCTTGGCACCATAGTTTTTTACTTCCTTATCACACAACTTGGCATATTTGTTACGACACGGACTCACCTTGCTTCGCTGGCTGCTATTACCCGACTAAATCAAGGTGCAACAATTGTCTTACTTTGTCCTCAACAATTAGTGCGCGCTAGTGCGATATCTACCTCTATTTATTTATAATATCATTGATTATCCCGATATTATTAGACTGTAAATGTATCTTTACATAAACTAACGCCTTCTTCCCATGGTGGTAGGCAGAAACTACAGAGCATCACCTGCTACGATCATTACATACTCCTTTCACCTCATCCACATTCATACACCTGGTCATACACACACGTCGATTGCTAGTACTACACACACGACCTTTCTGAAGTACTTCACCAATAAGGTCAGTGTAGGTCTTCATAGGACATCCCCTCACGGCGTTTCTACTCACCTCTGACTTATAAATTCCTTTTGTTAGTCGCCTTTCACTCATCCTCTCAACATGACCGAACCATCTAAGCATACACTTTTCAATTTTTGAGGCTTCCGGCGACTGGGACCGCAATAAAGTGACACCGCGGTCCCAGTTGCCGGATGCATTTAATTTTAATATTTGTATTCCGTCGACTGGGACCGATCCAAAAATTGAACCAGAACGGTACAGTCAGACGAAAAATGTCTGTGGAAATTGTCTTGTTCAATACAAACCAGGTAAAAAGTAATAGGCTAGCATAGGTTCAAAGTGATCTGTATTAATATAAGTCTCGGCAGGAATAGGTTACCTAAAATTGTCTTGTATCGATTCAAAATATATTTAAATAAATACTACTTTGAACTTATGCTAGCCTAGTACTTTTGTTGGTTAGTCAATGAAAAAGACAATTTCAGGAAACTTTCTACTTAGAATCATTTAAATACAGACCCATGTTGAACTCGTGCTAGCCTAGTACTTTTTGTTAGCTTCTAATTGTCTCACTGGTGACAAAAGGGAATATTTTTCCCGTGGAGTTTTTTAGGAGAAAAAAAAAACCCTATTGTCCAAGAAAAAAGTACTAGGCTAGCATGAGTTCAGGATAGGTCTGTATTTAAATAATTCTAAGTAGGAGATTACATGAATTTGCCTTTTTCATTGACTAACCAGCAAAAGTACTAGGCTAGCATAAGTTCAAAGTGGTATTTATTTAAATATTTCTGAATCGATACAAGAAAATTTAAGGTAACCTATTCCTGCCGAGAATTATTTTAATACAGACCCCTTTGAACCTATGCTAGCCTATTACTTTTCCTGGTTTGTATTGAACAAGACAATTTCCATAGAAATTTTTCGTCTGACTGTACAGTTCTGGTTCAATTTATGGATCGGTCCCAGTCGACGGAATACAAATATTAAAATTAAATGCATCCGGCAACTGGGACCACGGTGTCAGTTTATTGCGGTCCCAGTCGCCGGAAGCCTCCAATTTTTGACAGTATATCCTCTTTTGATCCGCAACGTTCTCATATAACTTCATTCCTTAATTTCAAAACCTGTTGTTTTTTTTTATTATTTATTACATTTTCTGTTTTTTTTTTCGGCCATATTTTTGTTACGAAGTATAATAAATCATGTTAAAAGATATTTAAGGCGAGGTTTATACAGAATTGACGTGGCGAGGATGTGTCGGCCGTGTGGCGGTGGTATTTTTTTTTTGGCTACAATTTAAATGCTCATCAATAATTCTTTTCGTATTCCAAAATTTATAAATGCTCACCAAAAAGATTTATATACAAGGCATATATTTGAACAAAATAGCGTGTTGTTAAATATTTTTTCACAGCTCAACTATTTGTCATAAAAAAATAAAATTTACTCACATTGTTGTACATTAATCTATAGTAAACATATTTTTTTTTCAATCTTTCCCCCAAGCCGTTAATGAGGAGTAGGCTTTAGAATGTAACGTTTTTACGGCTTAAAAGGCGCGTAGGGCCTTAAACCCTGCAAACAGAAATAGATGCCCCGCCAAGCGGGGCTTTGTCGTTAGCTTAGGTCGATTTTTTATTATTGTTAAAATATGTTAATTTCTACAATACTCTATGATACACAATTTAGTGAGCAATTATCCATTCGGACAGGTATTTCGATATATTGGCTTTAAAATAGGTAATTTTCTGATAGGCGTTTAAACACAAGCCTTTTTTTAATGGCTTTTCGCAGGTCAACCTAGAGGAGGTTGTCTGCTGCTAGACTGGATAATCCTGTGGTGTGCCTTAAATCTGAGGATGAGGGAATCTGAATTTAGTTTGTAAGCCCCTGGGGCTTACAAACTAAATTAAAAGCTAAGCGACCACACGCTAAGGGCACCCCCTGTGGTGTACGGACATCGGCTTTGGGCGTCTGTCGTTGAGGTAGGACAGCAAGGGACAGACTGGATCTAATTAATGATTCGAATAGCTCGGGGTAAGTAATAGTGAGCAAGTTTTCAGCGTACCTCAAGCATTTTCCCAAACAGCTCTTCATTACATTTACAAAACAAAGTCGCTTCCTGCTGTCTGTCTGTCCCTATGTATGCTTAGATCTTTAAAACTACGCAACGGATTTTGATGCGGGTTTTTTAATAGGTATAGTGATACAAGAGAAAGGTTAAATGTATTCAACATGCATACGATATTAAAGATTGCTCCCGTGCGAAGCCGGGGCAGGTCGCTAGTAAGACTATATTATTATTTAAGCAACAGGCAGCAACAAATTTTGAAAATTAGGAAAAATCCGACGAAAAATTTCAACACGGGGGTGTCCAGAATCATGTCCTGGACCCATGGTATCCGTTTGTGCGTCGATGTCTCTTACACCCTGTATAACTATTAGGTTAATTTTAGGTTTATTTGATTATGCGTCACCACCACACGTCCCCGCGACACGCCACCTCCCTTCTGTACAAGCGGTTATTTTTGTTCTAAACCATACTTAAGAATCTACTAGTTACGGATGTTAATGAAGGTCAAAGTTTCAACTTTTTCACATGTGTTTTTTTTTAATACAAGTTTTATATTGACTCACCTCTATGACCCGACCCGACCGATACATAAGTGAATTCAATCTTTTTCGGGCCTCTGTCTAAAAGGGGATTTACACGAGTCGAAACGTCTGTCGTGCGACGAACCACTAAAGTACGTGACACGACTGAGATCCTGCGGAAAATCAACGTATTAGGTACATTTTCTTATTGCAATTTAATGTAATGACAAAGACACTAGCGCCGCGTCAGCTGTGCAGCCTAGTCATATTGCGAAAATCGACCATCTAAATAAAAATTCGACTAGGCTGCAAGTGACTAAAATCGAAAGCCCCAAAGTGGGGTGTCATCCGACTTTTGCCGTGCGGGACAAGCCGCGTGCGGTGGGTGGCTAAAATCGACCGTGTAAATGGTAAGTTGCATGCAATTGCCAACGAGATGGACAGACGACCTTATAAAGGTCGCCGGAAGACGCTGGATGTAGGTCGCTTAAAACCGGTATATGTGGAGATCTAAAGGGGAGGCCTATGTTCAGCAGTGGACGTCCTATGGCTGAGATGATGATGATGCAATTGCCCGCCAAATGAGGTGTAGTTTTTCGCAGTATTGTTCACGCCGGATGCGATCTCTGTCGACCGGTATTTATAAATGGGGTGGCGATTCGACTTTACAAGCGATACGAATGATGAATCACCGCAGGTGGAAAATCGACACATGTAAATATAATAAATGAGTCCTCTCACCCAGGGCAGAGCGGCAGGGACTGTCAGACTTGTACTGACTAAACTCCACGATGTCAATAGCCCTTTACGTTCCGGGGTCCCGGTAATTCGTTAGTCCCGCGACCCCGGCAGGCTCTGGCCCTCTAAAGGGGGGCCCCGTCATTGTGCTGTAACTCTTTGAGGCGCGTGTGAAGCACAACGCGCCGTCAACCCGGGCATGGTCAATTACTCGCCGCCCGCAAGCCCGCGCCTACGGTGGTCGGAGATCGTCTAGCGACGTCCGTCGCCGTGGACGTCTACCACTAAACCCTGTATACTTGCATAATATCTGTAATTGAAAAAAAAACCATGCATTCGAACATAAAACTTCCTTCTTATTTTAAAGTCGGGTAAAAAGATGAGACCCAATTAACCTTCAAGTACCGACGTGAGGCTTTAGTTACATAAGTACCGACGTGACGTCTGGCAGACCACCGTAGCTTAACTGACCAAAAATTTTATGTTTCTGGTTTATTTAGAAAAGTAAATGTTAATATATATTTTTGACATATATAGTTATCGTACGAGTAAAAAAGAATATAAAAGTTTTCACATTTATTACTAATTATAAGCATTTATCTGTCAGTCTCAACTTTTTGTATGAAAAATCAACTTTTTACTTAGTAATTAATATTTTTAAAGTAAACAATTATTTTTTCTTCCCAACATTTTTTTCTTAATGTTTAATAAATAAGCAAATAAGAAAAATTAAAAAGAAACAAAAAATTAAGTGATTTCTTGGAAATCGCAATGCACAAAATATTCGAAACAATAAAATTTTACAAACAGTCTTTGCTGCATTGTAAGCACACATGTTTCATGCAAGTGTCACATTTATAAGCAGTCTTGCGCTTGATGAATGATTATCACTCTCCATAAGAACAAAATTTGGATCGATGTCATCACAGTCGGACTCCGAGCTCTCATTTAGCCATTCCTCTATAATGTCCTCATGGTCTTTATTTTGAGGTCTTGTAAGGTATTTTTTATGTTACGCTTTACTCCTGAAGTACTTGTTTGATCCATTTTCGTATCTGACTGAAAATATAAGAAAAAAAAGCTAAATGCTCAAACAAGTCTCATTCAAAAAAAATACACAAGTACAGACGAGTGGTCTGGTAGACCACTCGCGATCTTATAAAAGCCAAAACTCACCGGAATCGCACGCGCCAACACAACCACTCTCCACAAACGCTGCCGAGCGACTGCTCGAGGGGTAGAGAAAAGCGCGGGGGGGTACATCTTCGCTAACACAGGTAACTAGACAAATCGAATACCCAAAGTGTCTCTTCGTGTAAATACAAAAAAGTTTAAAATAACTTTTCTTTCGGAAGTCGGTGGCAATAGTCAATGACACAACAAAACAAAGCCACCGACTTTCGAAAGAAAAGATATTTTAAACTTTTTTGTATTTGTTTTGAAGTCGGTACTTTTTTTACCGACTTCAAAAAAAAGGAGGTTATCAATTCGACCCGTATGTATGTAATATTATCAGAACTGCCCAGTTTTCATATATGTTAGTCTATATCAGCGTCTGAACAAATGTGCCAAATTTCATAAGTGTATGTATGTATGTATGTATGTATGTATGTATGTTTTTATGTTTGTGCACGCATATCTCCGGAACTATAAGTTCGATTTAAGTAATTCTTTTTTTGTTGTACTAGGTATTGTTCAACTTAGGGTACACTGCAAGTTTCATCAAAATCGGTTCAGTAGTTTTAGAGATATGGATTTTTTTATGTTGTGACGGATTACAAGATTAGTGCATATGTAAGAAAATTTTGTATTTTACAAGAATTTGGGTTGAATATGTAATAAATAAATAAACTAAAAAGGGTAAAATAAAAACTTTTTTTTAAAAAAAGTACCGACTTCAAAACAAATACAAAAAAGTTTAAAATAACTTTTCTTTCGGAAGTCGGTGGCTTTGTTTTGTTATGTCATTGACTATTGCCACCGACTTCCGAAAGAAAAGTTATTTTAAACTTTTTTGTATTTGTTTTGAAGTCGGTACTTTTTTTAAAAAAAAGTTTTTTTAAAAAAAAGTTTTTATTTTACCCTTTTTAGTTTATTTATTACATATTCAACCCAAATTCTTGTAAAATACAAAATTTTCTTACATATGCACTAATAGGTATTGTAATCCGTGACAACATAAAAAAATCCATATCTCTAAAACTACTGAACCGATTTTGATAAAACTTGCAGTGTACCCTAAGTTGAACAATACCTAGTACAACAAAAAAAGAATTACTTAAATCGAACTTATAGTTCCGGAGATATGCGTGCACAAACATAAAAACATACATACATACATACATACACTTATGAAATTTGGCACATTTGTTCAGACGCTGATATAGACTAACATATATGAAAACTGGGCAGTTCTGATAATATTACATACATACGGGTCGAATTGGTAACCTCCTTTTTTTTGAAGTCGGTAAAAAATAAAGAACACAACTTTTCTAATAATTCTTGCCGATGACTGATCGTTCTTCTCTCTTCTTGCATCTGCGATCATTTAGCTAACCCCTTTTCGACCTTGGTCATAATAGTGAAAACATGATCAAAGTGGAAATGGGGGAAACCAAAAGACGCACCATCCATCGTATATTATGATGATCTTCCGGCTTAAGTCGCACTTGCCGAGGTTGGTATGTGGATGGGTGAGCATCTGTCATAGCGAGTTTCCTCCGTGCCTCGGAAAGCACGTAAAGCCGTTGGTCCCGGCTGTCATTTGTAGATCTTTGACAGTCGTTACTATTAGTCAGAAGCTTTAAAAGTCTGACAACCAGTCTTTCTATGGGGTATCATATTACCTAGTTACTGTGTTGTGGAGGTCTGATAGGCAGTCGCTCCATGTAAAATACTGATATTCAGATGTATCTGGTTCGACTGGAAGCAGACCACAATATATTTGAGAAAAGGCTGGGCCGATGATGATGATTAAAAAAAAGACAATTGGAATAATACAATTCGATTTTAAAATCGTTTTTTTTTTTGTAGAAACATTTACAATCGTTTTTTTTTTATTAAGACATTTCTAAAATGTTTTCCCATCATTTTTTTTTTATAATTCAGTCACTATATCAACAAGTTTTAATTACTATTCTTACCAATAATATCCTATTCTTGTTTCTTCTTGCATCGACGAATGTTTGGTCAACTCCTTACCACCAGAACTATTACAGATAATGTGACTCACGAATCAGTAATAATTATGGCAGGAGAGGCAACCAAGGATGTATACAGAATCTTCTTCATGAATAACAACACAATACTCCTGATGACAGCATCAATCTATATATATAAAAGAAAGTCGTGTTAGTTACACTATTTATAACTCAAGAACGGCTGAACCGATTTGGCTGAAAATTGGTGGGGAGGTAGCTTAGAACCAGGAGCAACATATAGGATACTTTTCACCTTTTTTATTTCGTTTTGTTTTATCCCGTTTCCGTGGGATGTGACATAAAACGTGGTATAATAAAACGCAACTGACATGGAATGGCAGCAAAACGAAAAATTTATCAATCAAAACATCAATAATTGACCGGGCGATGTGTTTGTATTGAGTTTCTAAGCTTATTGTGTCGATATTATCATAATTATCATCAATGCCATACCGCCACCAAGACGATCAAATTTTATCCTGTTTCCGTGAGACGTGACATAACACGTATTAACGTGATCACGATGAAGGTCTTGGTGCCGAAATTGAATAAGGGATCTGAACAAAAAGTATTAGGAAAACATGAAGAATATGTTCATGCCGCTCAGCGCCACCGGTCTTCAATGCTAAAAAAGGATTTCGGTGAATAGGTACTGAATACCCAAAAAATGTACTAGAACTGCATAAATTCAATACAACCATACGACGAAGAAACGCCTGGGTGTCACCACTGCGAGGATCGCCCGGAGGACACGGTGGAGCATACGGTGCAGAACTGCCCCGCTTGGGCAGAGCACCGCCGTGTCCTCACGACGGCGATAGGCGAAGATCTCTCGCACCCGGCAGACGGAGTGGGAAGCGGTCGCCTCCTTCTGCGAAGCAGTCATGCTATGGAAGGAGGAGGCGCACCGCGTGAGGTATAGGACACGTCCTCCCTCCACCCCAGCCGCAGTGGTACTACACACTACACTACAGCCTACGGTGATGGACGTTGCCAGACGATCTCCAGCCACCGTAGGCTCGGGGCATGCGGGCGGCGATTAATGGGTGACTCGCTGTCCGCCTTGGACCATGCCCGGGTCGACGGCGCGTTGTTTTCCACGCGCGCCTCAAAGAGTGTCAGCATTATGACGGGGCCCCCCTTTAGAAGGCCAAAGCCTGCCGGGATCGCGGGACTTACGATTTACCGTGACCCCGGAACGTAAAGGGCTATTGAAGGACAACGTGGATTTTAGTCAATACGAGTCTGACAGTCCCTCCCGCTCTGCCCTGGGTGGGAGGACTCACATGATGATTTTACCACGCTTAAAAAAAAATTCAGTTGCGCTTAGCCACCGACTTACCTTGGATTTGCCTGGCTTACCACCGCACAAAATAAAATTACGAATGAAGGTTGGCTTCGTAGTCATCATGCTTCGAAATGTAAACCAACCAGAGCTGTGCATCAGAACGCGTTTGGTGGTAAGTAAATTGATGAACAATGTGATTTACGCGACGATACTTAAAGGAAAATTCGAAGGTGAGGAAGTTCTTATTTCTAGGATCCCAAACGATATGACGTTTGAGTTTAAACGACCTCAATTTCCGATCCGTCTTGCATTCGCCATGACCATTAACAAATCACAAGGCCAATGCTTGAAAGTTTGTGGTCTGAATATAGAAAATCCATGTTTTTCACATGGCCAGTTAGATATATAAATGTGGCATGTTCACGGGTCGGATGACCATCTGCCATGATTTGTTCTTTCGCGTGATAATAAAAAAAAAATGTCATCTATCACAACGTACATCACTGCAACCCATGCACCAAAATACATGGCTAATAAAGAATCATTGATGTTTGACTAGACTTTTTAGAATTATATTTGATATCCTAATAAAAAATCGAAAATCTGCTAATTTATTGCCTCTAAGGCGGAACAAAGTTCGCCGGGGTCAGCTAGTATAAATATATAGGATGAAGAATGTAAAACTATCTCTTGCATTGTATAGAGTGTATCTACGTCATAGCCAGCATTGTGTGAGTACCATGTACTTCAGAGCTATCTTTGACTAGAAACTTACGTCTTTCATTGATTTGAATGACTCTGGCTGTTGAGAGTATGTCATGCTCACTCAAAAGTCTCGCTGATGGTGGCGTGTGTCTTGGATCATTTAGTTCCCTTCAAAATGGTTGAGCTGAATGGTGCTGATTTATGTGTCATGTTCGTGAACGGGCGCTGTCAGTTGGGACTGGTCATCTCTTAGCTGCCACGGTCTATTTTAATTATTAATACTTAACTTTTTTATTGAACTGTCTTTTTTATGTTTACTATGGACACTATTAACTTGCCACATCGTTCTCACATAATGTACCATCTGATGATGAATGATGTAACAAAAGTTCTGTAATAATTTAGGCGATTGAAAAAGAGTGTCCATGGAGTTTATTGCTCATTCTTCTCCATAGAGGATACGCTTTGGAATGAGCACCTACGGTACTTTCACAGTTTTTATGTCTTGTGACTGGGACTGTAGTACCATAACTATTTTTGTACTAGTTTTATTTTATGCCTTGAGACAATTCAAAAGTGCCTGTAATTGGCTTAGTTGAAATATACGATTTGATTTGATACATGTAATAATTAGTCCGCCAGTTATAGTTTTGAAAAATAATAACAAAAACATGTTTTTTATTTACATTGAAAACGTTATGCTTAGATGGTTCGGTCATGTTGAGAGGATGAGTGAAAGGCGACTAAGGAAGGAATTTATAAGGTAGAGGTGAGTGGAAACGCCGGGAGGGGACGTCCTAGGAAGACCTACACTGACCTTATTGGTGAAGTACTTCAGAAAGGTCGTGTGTGTAGTACTAGCAATCGACGTGTGTGTATGACCAGATGTATGAATGTGGATGAGGTGAAAGGAGTATGTAATGATCGTAGCAGGTGATGCTCTGTAGTTTCTGCCTACCACCATGGGAAGAAGGCGTGAGGTTATGTATGTATGATTTTTTTATAAATGAATGTTGACAAAGATGTAACTCATCAAAATTCGGGAGTGAACCGTGAAAAATTATAACTAGAAGTGATGAAATGCGAATTTTAAAAGGTTCGTATCTTTGTAAATTTTGACTTATGGAACAAACTCCACTCCACACCACTTCTCAATCTAATGTGGCGTTGATTTAAATTAAAATACATCTATATAAATTATAATTTCATTTCATAATTTCATTGTATGAGATAATAGACAGACTTAAGAGGAAACACCAAGGGCTAGAGAATTGAAAAATAGGTATTTGTAAAATCTATTGCTGTCGCGCAGTGTCCGAACCGAACCCCGCAGAGCGCGATAGAGACAACTGCAGCTTGGACCGAAAATACCTATTAAATGAACACAAAATCAACAATTCGTAGTCCCCTGATTACTACTCCAAAACTTAACCGATTTAACTACTTTTTTCTTTAAAAAGTAAAGAAAGGCTTTGGCCGTGTTCCTATATTTTCCTTTTTTATATAATCTCGTCCAATTTGTTTTCTGGATATTTGAACACAGCGGAAAATCTGGCCAATTTTTTAGGGTTTTGAATGTTCGTATCTCTTTTAATAATTAATTTATGGAAAAAAGGAAAACGAGACATGCCAATAGTGGCCATAGATTTTTTGTAAAAAAAATATTGCTCTACTGGCATTATCCATGGAGGAAATAAATAAATATCTCTCTTTGACTACGTTTGTATGAAAAAACGGCCCTTGTATGTGGGAAATATCATGGTGGTCGCCAAAAAGGAGCATAAACAAACAGTAATGTTTATAAATAACAAGTTGAGTAATTCATCTCAAATCATTAAAAGAAACAACACATCTTAAAAGCTATTCTCACCGAGACTAGATCATTCTTCTGTATTCTTGCATCGACGAAATATTATTTGGCCAACTCTTTCCGAGATAGTCTTCCGAAATAAAGCCCGAATGGGTTTATATCGTGACCATTTCGAGGGGAGGCAACCAAAGTATACATCGCAATTTTTCTTTCTTCTTGCATCTACGGTTTAGTCAACTCTCCGGGACTAGTGACGTGCCTGATTGGCTAATAATACACAAATCAGGTGCGCCGATAGTCGGGGGAGGCAACCAAAGAATGCATCAAAATCCATCGGTGGCCATTCCTTCTAGAAAAAATGTTTTAAAAATCATGTTGATGTTGATAGTTCCATCTAGAGTTGTCAGGACTAAAAACGGGAGAGGCCAGTCAATTTAGCCCGACATTTGGGTGAAAAGATCTCACACCTTTAATTGCTTGTCCTGAATAACAGTACCATTATTTTCAAAACTAATGCAAGTTTCGGTTGAACTAAACAAGGCTCATCTCGCAGTGCATCGACGTAAGCGAGCGCGGCTTATGCTAGTCCACTCGCTTGCGCTCGTGTTATAAGGTGAGGCGAAAATAAGGCGTGAATACCTCCTTCCATAATGGTCACAGTTAGGATCCACAATGCGTTATCGTGACCTTGAAAGAGGGAGATGAAGAATCATTATGCAAGTAATAGCTTTAGTAATAAAGAATAATGATAAAGAAAAAAATAGCCAAACAAATAGCACGAAACACAATTTAATAATTAATATTCTTACCGATAGCAAAACTTTCTTCTTTCTTCTTGCATCGACGATGACAAGGTCAACTTCTGAGATAGCCACGGTTGAAAACCATAGCCGTTGCCATCCAAGAAAGAGGCAACGCTATTCTTTCTTTCTTCATGCATCAACGGTTATTTAGTCAACTCTCCACGACCAGCAATGGGCCTGATTGCCTGATAATACACAAACCAGGCCCAATGATGGCCGAGAGAGGCAACCAAAGGATGTATCAGATTCTATCGACGGTCATTACTTCTCGAAGTTTTAAATTTATGGATTTAAAACTTCGAGAAGTAATGACCGAATTGTTTTGAAAATTACGTCCGTTCTTGCATCTACAATTATTATTTGGATAACTCCTTCTATACTGGTCACGGTTAGGATCCATAATATTGTGTTATCGTGACCTTGAAAGAGGGAGACGAAGAATGCATTATGCAAGTAATGACCTTAGTAGTAAAGAATAATGATAAAGGAACAGAACAGCTAAACAAATAAAACGAAATATAATTATAGAAATAGCACAATTTTATAAATATTCTTACCGATAGCAGAACTTTCTTCTTTCTTCTTGCATCGACGATTGCATGGTCAACTCCTTCTTAGATGGCCACGGTTAAAAACCATAGCCGTTGCCATCCAAGAAGCAAGCAACCAAAGGATGCATCGCTATTCTTCTTTCTTCTTGCATCAACGGTTATTTAGTCAACTATCCACGACCAGCGATGGACCTGATTGCCTGATAAAACACAAATCAAGCCTAAAGATGGCCGAGGGAGGTAACCACAGGAAGCATCAGAATTTGAAGAAAAAACTATGTCGGTATTTAGTTACATCAAAAATAAAGCATAACTGAATAACTATTCTTTCAGATAGCAGAACTTTATCTTTCTTCTTGCATTGACCAATAATATAATATGCTCAAAGAACTCCTTCTAAGATGGTCTCTTTTGGGATCTTTTCTCGCCACTTAGACTAAAGGCAACCAAAGGATGCGTCAGAATCCATCGATGACCATTATGTAATGGTTCGGAAGTTATAATACGAAAACAAAATGCTTTTTTTATTTGATGTATTTTTTTTAGAAATTTTTACTCCTTGCCTCTGCGAGTTGACTGTTGAGTCACTGGTCATGTCCTCATCAAGAGGGCTTACACTGGGGCTACATATAAGGCCATGAACCGCATGTGATCCGACGACCATGAAAATACTTCACCCGAACCTGTGCAGATCCACTTTTTCGCCTCAATAGCCAGATCATATCAACGACTATTTTGGCCGTCGCCAGGTGCCAAACCCTGCGCCAGAACAAACCTGTCATCAACGTAGAAAACCACGCTGACCCGCTAGGAAGGTCAGCGTGTAGCACTCAGTTGAATCCAATCTGCTACAGGAGCGGTCCCATAACCGATCCTTGTGGAACACCGCAAGATATTTCTTGCCAGTTCCAGTCCCCTGGTTCACTGGGATAGATGTCGGCTCTGTCCGTCAAATGGGTCATGTTTACACGACAGAGGAAAATTGGTTGTTGCATCGGAGGGCTATTCCCCGAGTACAACTTCAGGGTAGGGTTTTGAAGGCTTTAGTTAAGTCAAGAGACACCGCCCGGATGACTCTTCCTCGGGACATCGTATTTCCCATCGTGAGGGCTCTCAAGCACATGTTGGCGTCTACCGTCTGATGCACCTAGTGGAAACCAAATTGGCTCCCCATCAGAACCGGTTCAACCTCCACTAGGTGCTCAAAGAACCGGTCTGCAATGACTCTTTCAAAGAGTTTGCCCACGGCTTTCACTTAAGGGCCAGCTGCCTCGTCTTCCAAAGAAGTGAGTCTCTCTCCAGTGCCTTGAGGCTCTCAGAACTGTTCATCTCCTTTCAAACTTTGGAACAAGTTCTCCAGCTCGTTTCCACACCACCAATGAGGTAGAGCTGTCGGCGCGTTTTTTTTATAGTGGTATCCCCGATTTAGGCCTAATCCACTGTACGATAAAACTCTTGACACTTGGTTTAGCAAACCCTTTGATTTCCTATTAGACTCTATTAGGGGATGTATTTTCCTAAAATCCTTTCTTTGTTCATTGAAATATCCAATATCTCAAACCTAAACTATCCATGTCGGGGTAGCCTTAGTTCGCTTGGTCCAACGCAACGATTTGAAAACTTCAAATAAGCGACTTAGGTACTCTTATTTTTTGTTTATGCGAAACCCGATACACCTTTCTAGTATTTTTGTGTAAAAATTTTAAAACCGTATCATAAAAATCACAAAGTTATAAGCTTGTATATTACCCGGTTGTCCGTTCAAAAACATGCTCATTTCGCGGTACACCCGCGTAAACCGCGTCTCCTATGTTATACACTCGTGATAATAGTTTGGCATTAGGTACCTAACCGTACGGTGATTGTATTGTAATTAACTGTAATAAAATTTAATTAAAATATTTTTAAAAGAATATATAACATGGTGTAAAAATTATTGGAATCGAATCAGTTACTGATTCTGAACAAACTATATTCAGGTTTCGCATTTACTAAAAATAATGTTGTATACTAATACTAAAAAGAGGAAAACTTCGTTTGTTTGTTTGTAATGAATAGGCTCAAAAACTTCTGGTCCGATTTCAAAAATTCTTTCACCAGTTGAAAGCTCCTTTGGTCCTGAGTGACATAGGCAATAATGGGCGAGCGATGCCGCTGGGAAAAGCAAGTACTATGTAAAGATATAGATAAAAGGGAGGTACAAAATATTATGGCAGTTACTTACCTTCGAAAGGTCATCAATTGTTATTTTTTAGATGTTATATTTATTAGATTTGTATTTTAATTTTAAAGGATTTATTCCATTGTTGTTACCATCGTCATTCAGTTTATCTGAAAGAAGAAACAAAGTCTTCAAAAAATGGAACTGATTTCTAAAAAAAAACAATAAAACATGCAAAATAACTTTTCTTTCGGAAGTTGCTTTGTTTTCTTGACATTTTCACCACCGACTTCCGAATGATAAGTTACATATTTAACACCATTTCTGTTATTTCTTGAAAATTACATAATAATAAGAAAAGTTATATCACAATGCTGGGCTGTGAAAAAGATGGACGAGAAACGATTGCATGTAGCGGAGATGAGGATGTTGAGATGGATGTGTGGATAAAGAATGGATAAAGTAAGGAATGAGTTTATAAGGGGAAGTTTGAAAGTGGCGCCTGTTACAGAAAAAATGAAAGGGAATCGTCTATCTTGGTATGGACATGTGATGAGGAGGGATGACACCCATGTGACTAAGAAAGTGATGAGTATGAATGTTGATGAATGGAGAGGACGAGGAAGGCCAAAGAAAAGATGGATGGATTGTCTAAGGAATGATATGAAAGAAAAAGGAGTAAATGATACTGTGACGTCTGATAGGGGAGAATGGAAGAAGAAAACGTGTTGCGCCGACCCCAAATAGATTGAGATAAGGGCAGGAAGAAGAAGAAGAAGAAGAAAAATTATATCACCTGTTCGTTTTGTAGTTCTTCTTTCGGTTACTACGACGTGACGCAATCAGTTAAATTGCAAGATATAATTTTGTTATCCATATTCATCTAGTCCGGCGCGCGTTGTATCTTCAATGTAAGTGATGATGGAAAGCCGTCGTCTAAAATCAAAGATAACATAAACTATTGTTTTTTTTTTTTCAAAAATCCAGACTAATGGCGAGAAAACCCGAGAAGCATGAATGTGAGTGGTATCTCTAAGTCTAGTTTACTCTACTAGACATATCAGGAAGGCATCTTGCCATGACTTCTCGCCGTGAGTCTGTAATAGTACATTGTTATCCAAGGGGTGAAAGTTACTTATTTACATCCCGAGACGGGGTTTGGCGCCCGTAACGTAGTGAGGGCGCCAATAGTTCGAGGGACTAAATAAGTTATTTACCCGAGGTAAACACTTTGCTTTTCATTACGAATACGAGGAAAGTAAAATTAACAACTTAAATTAATAGGTAAAGAAAAAATTAATGTAGATCGGATTATCACTTTGCCGCTGATTTTGTTTTTTTTTTTAATTTTTGTGCTGTGATCGTCCAGCTATACAGCCAGGATTTTTCATGTTCATTATTTTAAAAAATGGAAAAGATTTTGTCGAAATCTATGAAATCTTAGCGAAATAGTTGAAACTAAATTATTTTAAAGTCATTATTTATATTCTTAATACTTAACTTTATGTTATTTTAATTTTAAATCGCTCTGTAATTTTGTGGCTGTATAAAAAGTTTGAACATGGTTCAATAGAAATGTCAAAATAGAATTTGTTTTTTTTTCTTAAATTTGGCAGCTGTCAGTTGAAAGCGATTTTCCCAAGGCCGGCAATAGATAACTTTCAAGCGGCTAATCAGATATGTAATGACCTACTTTCACAGTATGAGTAATGAAAAATCGAATCTTAGTGCACAACTTACTTCATTTAAGAAATATTTGCATGTTGTTCTCGACCCAGTGGTTTCAGGTATGCGTAGATCGATCAGTTAGTTTCTTCTTTGTAGTTCATCATCATCAGCCTATAATGTTCCCACTGCTGGGACACAGGCCTTCTCTCTGTGAGAGAGAGTGGGCCATGATCCACCACGCGGGCCCAGTGCGGGTTGGTAGATGTCACATGTCTTCGAGTTTTTCGTTCTAGGACATGCCGGTTTCCTCACGATGTTTTCCTTCACCGTTTTGAGAGCAGTGGTGATGAAATAAATTACACAAAGTAATGCGCCTGACGGGGTTCGAAACCACGATAAATCGTAAGTCGGGGCCGATACCACTGGGCCACCACTGCTCTTTTATAGTTCAGTGAAAACAAGCATACCCGCTTAAAGTTCGTGGTCACCATAACCTATAGGTGCCTGCAACACCAAAGGTATCGCTCGCGCGTTGCTGGCCTTGCAATCATTTCACGCCATTTTTGAGGGTGTGAAGAAAATAGGAAGGAACGGTGTACCGACAATTAAAGAGACAGTTTCAGTAAAACGTATTTTCACCGTGGATCCCTCAGCTGTCGGCCACAATAATCTTTCCAGATTGACTGACTCACCCGCATGTGTGGAAGAAACACAGACCAGCTACTTGACGCCGGACTTATGCGGGTCTAGAGACGCCAGAAGGTCCTCAGCCTCTGCCAGACGCAGGCTCTGTTCCAGATTTGAAGTGCCAGGAATCCCGAATGCCACCACTGTGTGGATCGTCCGGAGACATGATTGAAGACTGCCCCGACGTAACCTCGCGTCTGGTCCTAGTCCCGACTATGATAGCGAGGGGGCCTGGAAAGCAGTCAGCTTTCTGCGAAGGGGTATTGCGAGCGAAGGAGCAAGCAGGACAAGTGGGGAAGAGGCTCCTTCTGAAGCCCCAGCTGCTGCGGCAGACGCGATGTATGGTCACTGAAAGCGTTGGCTCATCATCTGGTTAAACCTAGGCTAGGCCTGGCTATAGTGCTATATAATCCACTTGTGCCTAAAGGCCTTGTCAGCTTAATACGGAGCCCAATAGGGGTAAATGCAACGACCATTTATATCTAAACGCCTCATGCACGATCTGACTAACGAAAATTATTCTGCCAAGTCGCTGAGGTACGACGTAAGCGAGGGGGACGGGGTACTGCGTTCTGATTGGCTAACTCAAGGTCAGTGCGACGAGGGGACTCACAGGAGTGTTCGAGTCACGACGGTTATAAGACTTTTTTACCTAATGTGTTGACAGACATCGGTCGCCTGTGATTAGGAGTCTAGATATAAATGGTCGTTGGCTAAATGTCTGCCAGGGTTACGGCAATATCTGAAGAAGTAACCGCAGCTATGGGACGCAAAGGATGTAACGATGGCACATTGCCGTACGTCTTGTTGTCCAAAGATGGAAATGGCCAGGTGGAATCTGGAATTTGGAATCACTCTCCGAAATGTGACACAGGCTGGCAACAAGCAAAGAAGTTTACTTCTTCTTTCAAACTTTGGAACAAGTTCTCCAGCTCGTTTCCACACCACCCAGGAGGTAGAGCTGTCGGCGCGTTTTTTTTATAGTGGTATCCCCAATTTATAGGCCTAGTCCACTGTTGAGGTAGATAGATATGTTTATAACAAACTAAAAGACAATATGCTGAGATATCCCAGGAAATTCATATTTTCACAATTATTTTTTTTCAAAAAATTTGAATTTCCCGGGTTATCCTAGCTGTTTCGTCTAAAGTATATGTATTATATGGTTCTCTATGGTGTTACCTAACTTTTTTATCTATTTTAAAACCTATTGATTAATTTAGCGAATTTTACAAAAGTGAGGGCTTACTTAATTGTTTTTTTTTCTTTTTCACATAGTATCATTTTTAATTATATCAAAAACAGTGAAAAAATCTATTAGTAATAAATAATTGGCAATTCGTTGAATCATGTTTTTTTTTAAGATTTATATTTTCAGAAACTTTTCGTGGAGTAAAAGACATCAACGCGTGAACATTTACCAAAAATTCAGTAATAATGAAAATGATTCAAAGCCTTTGTTAGTGCTCATTCACACTAATCCGACGATTCTTATTTTTCGACGAATCGTAATTTTGATTTGTATGGGCGGCTATACATTTTAATTGCCCGTGTTCACACTATTACGGAATCGTAAAAAATTACGGATACGTCTTAAATTACGTTTCGACTTTCAAAAACCTTCATTTTTAAATCACGAATCGTTATGACGGACCCAGTTTGAATGAGCCCTTACTAACACCAAAATACTAACTAAATTATGGACCTTTTGTAGTCTGAAATAAAGGATAATTCATGTGTTTGAATACCTTTAAAAATTGACGTTCATTCAAAATCAACAAACTCTTCCATACATTTTAACAAATTCTCATTTTTCCATTAATTTTAAGTTAGGTATCGCAAAGGTCTTCTTTGAAAAAACCGTACACCAAAACTAGGAATTTCTCTAGTACCGTGGTAGGTGTGTTTAAAACGTGTATTTAAACTCACATTTACAAACACCCAGACCCAGAAAAACAAAAATACTTTTTTAAAGGTCTCTATACACTTAGACCACTCATCACTTTTAAAAATTTCGCTTTTAAAAAATGAACAGGTGTTTTAATTTGATCACTGCCGCTTCCAGTTTGAGTACCGCCCCTGAATACCTGGAACACACAGGCCCCTAACACACTGGTTATTCAGAAAAATCGCGATATCAAAACTTAGAAATAAAAAATGTTATAAGCGACATGAACACGTTGTTGAATTTGCAACATTAGATACCGCGTCTAAGGTTGTAAATGCAACGACAAGTTCAGTGTCACTTCTATATTAATAATTTCGTCAAGGGGTACGGTAGACTCGATCGAAAGCTTATCTGAATAATAAAACATTAAAAAATAAAGATTTCGAGTCGACAACATATATCCGCAAAATTCGGATTATTGAGTATTTTGTAAAATTCTAATGGTTCTGACTAGACATATCGCATCCGCCATATTGGCCACTGACGCGAAACGTCACTGACATCGGATAACATGTTGAGAAGTTTTTATTTCTTTTCTTTCTTTTTGGCAACCGAGTCGATACTCAGAGTCGATAGCACTGTTAGCATGCCAGTGTCATGTGGTGTTTTAAGAAGTTACTAAACCTCCTTAATACACCCTATGACACGGGTGCAGGGTGAACGTAGCTTTCTAATGGTGAAAAATTGTTTAAAGTCGGCTGTGGTCGGCACAGTAGAGAGTCGGCACTTTTTGAGTTTATTCATTACAAACTAACATAATACATTAAAAACATACACACACACACACACACAAAAATACAAAACTTTCCTCTTCATAATATATTAGGAGTCTGAAACGTTTTATCAACAATCGTTTGGTCCATGAACTGTTAGTACGGCGAATCCCCGCTGCCTCGACAAGTTTAGTGTAGCGGGAAGAGATCTCAGGGCGGTATGGAGCGAGCGACTGTCGCAACCGAGGTCCGGGCACGCCGCGATGGCGGCGGTAAGACCCCTCTCTGAGGAGTGGCTGGATAAGCGTTACGGCGTCCTGACCTGTCGCCTGACGCAGGTCCTCACCGGACATGGAAGTTTCGGGAGGTACCTGTGTCAGACGGGGAAGGAGGAATTGCCTGGGTGTCACCACTGCGAAGATCGCCCGGAGGACACAGTGGAGCATACGGTGCAGGACTGTCCCGCTTGGGCGAAGCATCGCCATGTCCTCACGACAGCGATAGGCGGTGACCTCTCGCGCCCGGCATTGGTCGAAGCCACGCTGCGGGGCGAGAGAGTGGGAAGCGGTCGCCTCTTTTTGCGCAGCAGTCATGCTAGCGAAGGAGGAGGTTGGAAACGCAAGGGAGAGGACAGCATGCACCTCACGATCCAGCCGCAGTGGTAGACACCCACGGCGACGGACCCGTCCGTCCGGACGTCGCAGAACGATCTCCGGCCAACATGTGCGGGCGGCGAGTAATGGGCGAATCGCTGTCTGATCATGGACCATGCCCGGGTCGACGGCCCGTTGTGTTCCACGCGCGCCTCAAAGAGTGTCAGCATAATGACGGGGCGCCCCTTTGAGGGCCAAAGCCTGCCGCGGTCGTGGGACTTATGAGTTACCGTGACCCCGGAACGTAAAGTGCTATTGAAGGACACCGAGAAATTTAGTCAGTACAAATCTGACAGTCCTTCCTTCCCTTCTCCGGGTGGGAGAACTCATTTGACGATTTTATGACGATAAAAAAAGCATAAATAAAAATGATTTGTATCGGTATCCTCCAACAATGATTTGTATCGGTATCCTCCGACATCCACGCGAACGAAGTCGCGGGCACAGCTAGATTTTGTAATTTTGTACCTAGATGTGTATTATGAGTCACGTTTTACCCGAGCGAAGCCGGGTTTTCATCTAGTAAATTAATATTTCCATATTTTTATTTCTACAGAACCTCACAATATAATGTGAAAGAATTTAAATAATATGCAATTAATTTGTTTTTTAATTACTCTACCACGCGTTACAGTGTGTTAAGAGCCGAAACATGATGAATAAAAAGGCAAAATGTTTTTCGGGTTCAGATCAATTTGCATATATGTGTTAAAAATATCTCTTGCCTGTGTTTACTTTAAATAGCATCTTTTTCAAAATTTAAAACATTTTTTCTAATCTCTGGCATGTGGACTATAAGAAATCTTCAAAAGCGAATATATGGTCAAAGATAGGTTAAAAATACTACACTGTACAGATACTTGAAACATAATATTTTGATATTCATTGAGCGATTTAATTTGTCAAGCAGAGGAATAGTTTAAACAAATAAAGCAATGCATAACGAATTAAAAATCCTCCTAATGGTAATAAAAATGTATGTTACATAGACTCTACAGGGTTATTTGAAAAAAAATCAGGTGTTCCCTACATTTTGACGAGTTAGGCGAACATAAAGTACGGAACAGCTGATTTTTTTTTCGGTATTTCAGGTTTGGTCCCATAGTAAAAGTTGTTCATTATAATGAGTGGAATGACCTCTTAAGAGGTTGTTGGTGTTTTTCAAATAACCCTGTAGAGTCTTAGTAGAACTCAGATATCAGACGTAGGAAGCTTTCAATCACAAACTACTTACCCTGACGACACACGTTTTAAAAATGCACAGAAAATAAAAATAAAACAGATGTCATAAGCAATTTATTTCATGCAAAAAGTCACCGCGAGCCCGCGACGTGACTCCTAAAGCAATGGTATAGAAATAGATGAGATTGTGGAGCGAAAAAAAGTCGGGGGTCACTTGGCAAGTCGTATGGACCGAGAGAACAAGGCCTAATGTCTGAGAAGACTAATTGCTAGGTCCAGGGATCCGTAGCCAAATGGCAAAAACGGAACCCTTATAGATTCGTCATGTCTGTCTGTCTGTCCGTCTGTCTGTCTGTGTGTCCGTCTGTCTGTCTGTCCGTCCGTATGTCACAACCAATTTTCTTCGAAAGTATGAGAGCTATCCTGTTGAAACTTGGTAAGTAGATGTATTATGTGAACCACATTAGGATTTTTACACAAAAATAAAAACAAAACAAATGGGGGATTTTTACACAAAAATAAAAACAAAACAAATTTTTTTTTCACCAAACCCATACGTGTGGGTTATCTATGGATAGGTCTTTAAAAATGATATTGAGGTTACTAATATTATTTTTTTTCTAAACTGAACAGTTGGCGCGAGAGACACTTCCAAAGTGGTAAAACGTGTATCCCCCCCCCCCCTGTAACTTCTAAACGAAGAGAATGATAAAACTAAAAAAATATATATAATTTAGACCTCAACAAAAACTTCCAACGAAAATTGGTTTGGATGAGATATAGTTAGCAGTTTTTGAGATATAGTACATTTTCAAAAACCGCAAATATATCTTTGCCATATATACAGACACTATGAAAAACAAAGTTATTTTTATTGTTTGTGTATATAACTTACTAATCTCAATATAATTATATCCCTAATCAATGCTTGCTACTACGGAACCCTTCATTTGCGAGTCCAACTCGCACTTGGCCGGTTTTTTATTTTATTTTTGTTGTTTTATTTACAATTTAAGTTTTTTTCTGTTCTTTTGTTTCTTTCTTTCTAATATTTGCTAACTACCTTGCTACATTACTGACGTAAATCTAAACCAGTCACAAATTAAACTGTCAATGTCAATCGGCCGTAATTTAGTTGCACTACTAAACACTGCAAAAATAAAACGTGATAGAAGAGAAGAACAAAACATTCATAGAAAAACATTCATAGAGAAACATTCACGGTTATAATATTAGTTGGATAGTATAGTAGGATGAAAGGATAGGATTTTCCAAAAACAATATTTTTGTAAAACACACTTTATTTTGGGCTTGAAAACCTGATTAGGTTAAAAAAAAAAAAAATATTGTAGCTCTGAAATCAATAAATAGTTATATCATAGAGTTAAATAATTACAAAAAATCTTAAAACTAAATTCTTCAATCCACAAAGTTGCTGTCGCTTGTACCACTTTTTACCTAAAACAGTAAAAATATTTAATCATGGATAAAGACAATCGATCAGTAATCTTTATTCTTAAAACCATAAGATCGAAAATTGATCAACAGTAAGAATCCACGGGCGAACCAATTCTAGTCAAAGAAATTAATAGTTTTGCAAATTTCAAGACACTTATGTCCATTCTATGTGTTTTACCTAACGCCTACCACTTTTTGAAATCCTATTTTGAGACCCCCCACTTAAACATAACCTAAAATAACACAAAAATAAACTTAACGGACGATTTAAGTGACATCAATTTGTTAAACAATTAATTTCAATGACTGTACGTTAAAAAAATTAGTCATGTGTACGTTTTTTTTTAAATATGAATGTACTAAAGTTAAATAACTTACCATTTGAGCTGTATTTGATAACACTTTGTTGGAAATTAAAAAAAAAAACTGTAACTGTAATTCAAGTTAAAAACTATACAGTCTAACTATAAAAAGTTAATCATCTGTTAAACACTTGACTAAAAAAAGTGTAACTGCAAAACGGACCTAACATTATGGGTAAATGACGACGACGTGTTACACTTTTTGTAGACAAGTGTTCAACAGATATTTAACTCTTTTGTAGTAAGACGGTAAGTGTTCATATCATTCCTTAGACAATCCATCCATCTTTTCTTTGGCCTTCCTCTTCCTCTCCATCCATCAACATTCATACTCATCACTCTCTTAGTCACGTGAGTCTCATCCCTCCTCATCACATGTTCATACCAAAGCAGACGATTCCCTTTCATTTTTTCTGTAACAGGCATCACTTTCAAGCTTCCCCTTATAAACTCATTCCTTACTTTATCCATTCTTGTCACTCCACACATCCATCTCAACATCCTCATCTCCGTTACATGCAATCGTTTCTCATCCATCTTTTTCACAGCCCAGCATTCCGATCCATACCTACAATACGACAGGTCTAATCAAATGGCTCTAATTAATATTCTAAAAGTCCCGTTAATCCCACTTCTGATTTTCCAACACGTTATTAAAGAACAATGGCAACTTTTGAATAATAATCCTAAAATAAAAAGATCAATAAAATCTCGTCAATATGTTATAAAAAATTACTTCTGTCTTCTATTCCTCTCTATTACTCGTCATACTCAATAGTTCCTTCTTTCTGATCACACCATCTTTCACACGGCAGTTTCTTTCCTTACAAACTTATTTCAACGATATATGTATATACATAATTATGTATTATGTTTCATAGGGTAAACAAAAACGAATTTAGAATATCTTTATCAAATCAATGATTCTTAATTGTTTACGAACCCAACATAATGTAATCGAAACTAAAGAAGAATTCCTGTAAAAACATTACTGAAAACCAAATACATTTATAAAGAACAAAGCCACGTTTGATTTCTACCTTCAAACAGGACAACAGATATTTTTAAACACATATGCAGACTGTAGAATCCCTAGAGATAAAGAAAAAAAGTTAATAGAAGCAAAAAACTACAAGCTTTCCTTCAACAAATCCTTTTTTACCTCTAAATCTTCCATGCGGTCTTGTAAAATGACGTAATTTCGTCACAATTATTTGAGTCGACGTAAGGGCATGCAAAAATGCGGAGAAAAAGAATGGCGAAATGACTGTTTTAAGCATGAATTATGGATATGTTATGAGCCAAGTGATTAATGTGAATAATAAACTAGTTCTTCGAAAGGTCGACGGAGCCCCGCTTGGCGGGGCTTCTACTTCTGGGTGGTTTAAAAAAAAATAACAAAGACCCCGCCATCCTCTTCTTACCTAAATTGTCCGAGTCGGGGTGCCATTAATCACTTGGCCCGATATAAATAAATAAATAATAAATAAATAAATTTTTATTCTTATTCATTAACTTTTTTACAAATTATTGTATAGATTAGCCACAAAAAGTTATTATAGTAAAGTCTTATATAATGGTTTAATTAATGCCTAAATAAAAATTAGTGAATAACTAAAGTATATTCATTACAGGTAAACATATTTAACTAGGGATCTAAATTATATGTAGCGACCTGCCTGAACTAAGTTTATTCAAACCTGTGTTTCAGGCCATTACTTCATCGCTGTTTAAATAGGATAATTATTTAAATTAACTAGATCAATATACAGATATGTCTTCATCGACTATAAAAATTAGTAAACATAACAAATACTATTTAATAACTATTCTAAACAATTAAGGAAACAACAAATAAAAACTTGCGTCGTATGCTAGAAACTGGGTCAAATTTAGTAGCGCGAATGTCAATTTCAAGCAACACTTGCAGTTTTAACTAGGTGATGATATTAAAATGTTAGAAAAATAGTTTAATAACGACGATAATTAACAATGGTTTGATTTTATAATGAAATGATCAGCTGATCAGCCATTCTTATTATAAACTAGCTTCCGCCCGCGACTCCGTCCGCGCAGATGTCGGTCTTCGCGTGGATGGTTTATTTCTCCATTTTGAGTAACTCTGACAATGACATCTTATAAATATCTATTGGACCCAAATACGGCTAAGCCTATAATAATTAAGGAGATCTATTGAGCTACTGCTGTTGCTCGCGTTCTGTAGTAAGTATTTTTTTCATAGTAATTCCGACCTTGTATTTACAAATAACTGATCGGAACAGTAATCAAAAAGGTCGCGCTGAAAAGCACGGGTTTTTGGTCCTCTAAAACAAAAATAACAGAATTGAATTACTGTTTAACTTTATGATAAAACTTAGTAGCCGAATCTTGTGTAGCTATTCCAATTAGGACGTAGCCCGCAAGTGCACTGCTAGTTATGACGTATCACGTGATGCCTGCATATACAGACAGACAGACAGACAGACAGACAAAAATTTTTTTAATCACATATTTGGGTTTGGTATCGATCCAGCAACACCCCCCGCTATTTATTTTTTCAATATTTTCAATGTACAGAATTGACCCTTCTACAGATTTATTATATGTATAGATTATATTCTAGTTACATATTAACAACTATAAATTAAAGGTAACCACTGATTAAGTGTCCAAGTCCACCACTTATTTAATAAATATATTGGCTGTGGTCTTAGTCGCCTTCATAATCTATTGAATTAATGTAGTTGACTTCTGCATATTTTCTTGCCGGGCAACTTGCATCACCAGTTGGATGGTCACATTGTCTTTTGACACGTTTAAATGGTCACATTGTCTTTTGACACGATATGGCTGGGCATTATTCATACTGCCCGGGCATTATGAATACTGCCCGCATTAATCACTTGGCCCATGACTGATATACAAAAGGAGGTGATACCGAGATGACCAGTAGTAGAGAAATATGGAAGAAGAATACATGCTTTTTATACATATGAGATAAATGATAAAGATTTTGACTCATTTTGTGCGAAACTTCGTCACCTTACTGATGCCTTTTTAAAAAGACACCTGGATTTGAAACGAAAAAAAATAATCTCGTCCTTCGCCCAAGTGATTTCTAAAAGGCCATGTTCGATCATGGTTGGAGCTCTGGAACCCAGGAATCCAGAAACTCAGGAACTCAGCAACCAGGAACCAGGAATGACGAACACAGAAACCACGCATTCACTTCACACTGACGACACCTATGGACAAAAAATTCGTCAGCCAATCAGAATTGCGTTTTGTAAATGAATGATGTAACAAAGGTTCTGTAATAATTTTGGCGATCTAAGAAGAGTGTCCATGGAGTTCCTTGCCGGTCTTCTCCATAGAGATCTACTCCTTGGAATGAGCATCTACGGTAGTTTCACAGTTTTTATGTCTTGTGACTGGGACTGTAGCACCATAACTATTTATGAACTGTTTTTATTTTTTGTCTTTTGACAATTCAAAAGTGCCTGTAACTGGCCTACTTGAAATAAATGCTTTGATTTTGATTTTTAAAAAGTCGTCAGCCAATCAGAATTGTGTTTAAACGACTTCAAAAAAGAAGGGGGTGATAACCTCCTCCTTTTTTTCGACTGTATTTTTCATATTTGTTACTTATTACCCCCGACTGGTTGAACCTATTTTAATGATTCTTTTTTTTGTTCGATGCAGTTATCTGTCACTTAGTCCCATAAAATTTCTTTCAGTATGGTTCAGTAGTTTTTAAAGGCATTTCATACAATCACAATATAAATGTCTTGACTTGGCTTGAGAACTGTTATAATCTTAGGGTCAAGACACACACACACACACACACACACACACACACAAATACAGACATACTACACGAAAAAATACACACGAAACGAAACGCGACGCAGCTACAACTTTATTTAAAGGTTTGCAGTATTGTTGCGTCGCGTCGCGTCTCGGTGTGAGCTTGAGTGCTGACCCTCTATCACCCATCGGATGAACCTCACAACATTTTATTAAGCGCCATCTATGCTTCAAATAAAGAACTAACATCAACACATAGTGCCATCTATGTTCGTGTATGTGTAAGTACCGTAGCGCCACCTATGGTGCAGATGAAGAACTAATAAAGCAAAGGGGAAGGGGGTGTATTGAACCGAGCATGCGCTGTGAACCCGACGCCATTTTGACGACCCGGGCGTGGTCATTATGGAACGGTGAGCTGCCCCCTACCCCTTGCTCGCCGTCCGCTAGCCTACCGTGGCCGGGGATCGCCAAAGTGGGCATGCGCCGTGGCCCGTGACCCCGACGCCATTTTTAATACAGTGGCCGGGGATCGCCAACTGGGCATGCGCCGTGACCCTGACGCCATTTTGACGACCCAGGCGTGCTCATTATCTGACGGTGAGCTGCCCCCCTACTCTTTGCTCGCCGTGTCCGCTAGCCTACAGTGGCCGGGGATCGCCAACTGGGCATGCGCCGTGACCCTGACGCCATTTTGACGACCCAGGCGTGCTCATTATCTGACGGTGAGCTGCCCCCCTACTCTTTGCTCGCCTACAGTGGCCGGGGATCGCCAACTGAGCATGCGCCGTGACCCTGACGCCATTTTGACGACCCAGGCGTGGTCATTATCTGACGGTGAGCTGCCCCCTACCCTTTGCTCACCATCCGCTAACATAGCGTAGCCAGGGATCACCAAAGTGGGCATGCGCCGTGACCCCGACGTCATTTTGAAGACCCAGGCGTGCTCATTATCTGACGGTGACCTGCCCCCTAGGTACCCCTTGCTTCAAATATGCTCACAATTTAGGACACATTAATATTAGTAGTAATTTTTACCCGTGGTGCAAGGCAACTGGGCTTCTCCCAGTTGTAATGTCCCTTTGTGCCTATTGGCCTTGCTTTGTTCTGTCTCCTGCTTGACCCCTTGCTTGCCGTCCGCTAGCTTACAGTGGCCGGGGTTCGACAAAGTGGGCATGCGCCGTGACCCCGACGCCATTTTGACGTCATTCCCGTAACGAAATTAAAAAATGGCGTCACTTCATTAAAATAATAATATATGACTCCAAGTGGGCGACGCGCCTTAAATAACGACTCCAGCACATCCACCTGATCTGTTCATTTTGCTCAACCGAATATCAACCTTCTACTATTGTGAAAAAGTTGAAAATCTATCAAAGAAAGTCAGACTTGGGTGGCTTAATGTGCTGGCGTCACCCCTGTGTAACGGTCCGTTCAGGAATATGGTCTAAGCGGTGATTGGAGCGGCGGGTGACACGAATAAGACATTTATTTACTTTGTAGTATATGATTTAGCCACTGGCGACGCCTAGTGACGTATTTCAAACATTTGATGTGCATTGCACCCCGCGCTAAGTCACCGCTCATTGCGGCACGGTCGAGAACGCTCCGTAACTGTCGAAGTTATTATTGTCATTAATTGTAGCATTTTACAATGACATTAAGGACTACACAGTAATCACTAGCAGGTTTGATAAGTGCGATTCAGAAAATATCTAAGTGTTTAAAAAAAATATTTGATGAACAAAGAGAAAGATGGGTTTTTTCGCGACATTTGCCTTTAGTCGTTCATTGCAGAGGCAGAAAACATCTTAAAGCAAAATAAAAACTTATCACAAAATCTCGCAAAAAAAAATCGCATTCTGCAAATATCGTCCTTGCACTCCTAAAAACTGGAACTATATTCGCTGAACAACACTATTCCTTCTTGACCCCGTGCTCTTTGTATGCTTGACTACCCCCCCCCCCCCTCTCCAATGAAAATTAACCAAAAATGCATAGGGCACGCCTATCCCCCCCACTTCAGCCCAAACATTAATAATGAAATGCAAAAATTACCAATTTTAAGAAACTCAATAACAGCCTAAAACTATAGCACTAGCTAAACTATCTCCAATCACCCCTTACAAATTTAATTACCCTTTGCCCTTTGTTTGACTTCACCCCCACCACCTTATATCACCGAAAAATCAATAAAAAATAAAAGAAAAGCTATCAATTTGTTTAAATAACCTAATACAGTGACGCTTAAGCACTAGAACCCTAAAAGCTTACAATAATTACGTCCGAATTTCGTAACCCTTTGTCTGTGCTACTCCCCACCCCCTCACCCCTACAAAAAAAATGTAATCAATTTAAAGAAACAAACCGCTAACGCCTGGAAACTTGGCAAATATTCGCAAAACAGTTTTTAATGATCACTTATTTTCATTTGAACCCTTGCCCTTTGTCCAACCCCCAGATCCCTCATCTCCGCCTGACCGAATAATCAATGAAAAATCCAAAAAGTACAAATTTAAGAAAAACTAATAACACAGGTACCGCCTAAAGGCTAGACCTATATTTAAAGTGTCTATAATTACCACTTTCAATTTCCATTTGAGCCTTGCCCTTTGTCTGCTTCAACCCCGCCCCTCTACCCCAAATCACCCGAAAAATCGCCAAGAAAATGCAACAAATACCGATTTACTAAAACAAACAAAAGAACGCCGAAGAACTTGACCTATATCCGCTTATCAAGGGTGTTTAACCCCTAAGATTTCACTTTCTTCTTTGTCCCAGCTCACCCCCCCCCCCCCTCCACTGCCCCACCCACCGTGTACCGAAAAACCCCAAAAAATTGCCACTTTTCAAAAACTGATCGCAAACGGCCTTGAAAGCAGACCTTGAGAACCTGTAATGGCTAATTCACTTCAATCACCCCTAAAATGAACCTCCCTCTTTGTCTCCCCTTAAGCCCCGCCCGCAACCCCGAAAATCGCCAAAGAAAAAATCGCAAAATCGCGAAAACAATTGCTGATGCATAAATTAGAATGTTATTAAGCTTACTCACTTGTAATAAGGCTGCTTTTTCTTCGGCACCTTGTGATACACTCGAGTGCAAGTTAACACATGCATACGCGGCGGAAATCTAGGCTTGACTGTGGAGAATACTAAATGGGACCTAAGGGATGCACAGGGTTGTGAAAGCGGGGTGCGTTATCGACATTGCATTTTATTTTGATTGTCGATGTATTTTATTGTTTTTTTTTTTTTTAATTTGGTAAATTGTGATACGTGTTTTAATAAGAATAAGAAAATGATTTTACTTTTCATTGATTGATGCAGTGTCCTATACTTATTTTCAGAAAATATATTGTAAGAAAAATTGATTGGTGTTGTAAAAACTTTGTATTATTTTTGATATTATTAGGTAACAATGTTTAAAAATAATAAAACACTTTACAATTTTTCTTTTCATATCAGCTATTACTGTCCCACTGCTGGGAAAGTTCTTCTCCACTTCTGATTAATTATAAAATAAATTATAATTACACTATTCAGTACATAATTATTTATTTATAATGAACCGTCCTATCTACTCTCAGGTTCAATTCGAATTAAAATAGCCTAATTATCTCACTCAGGAATAATGTAGCTTCATAGTGCCGAAATATTTATTTTTTGAAATCGGTTTCAGAGATAAAATAACTTATAACCTTCTCTATGGTCCATGTATATCTGTAGACAGCCTCATCAAAATCGATTCAGCCGTTTTGGCGTAAAAATAATATTAGTTGGTTAGTTAATCGTAACAGCTCTTTCTCTATAAAAAAAAAAACCGGCCAAATGCGAGTCGGACTCGCCCATAAAGGGTTCCGTAGCAGCAAGTAACATAATACAAAGGTTCTTGTAGTCGGTTGTAACTTTGAAAGGTAAATTTATGACGTATTAACAAAAAAGTGTTTCTCGCGCACACTGTTCAGTTTAGAAAAAAAAGTGATTTTAGTAACCTCAAAATCATTTTTCAAGACCTATTCATAGATACCCCACACGTATGGGTTTAGTGAAAAAAAAATAGTTTCAGTTCTAAGTATGGGAACCCCCAAAATTTGTTTTTTTTTTTTAATTTTGTATGGTAATCCTAATGTGGTTCACATAATACATCTACTTACCAAGTTTCAACAGGATAGCTCTTATACTTTCGAAAAAAAGTGGCTGTGACATACGGACGGACAGACAGACAGACAAGACGAATCTATAAGGGTTCCGTTTTTTGCCATTTGGCTACGGAACCCTAAAAAGCAGAGATATTTGAAAATTGCAACTTGCATTTCATATTATAATATCCCCTGTATACATCAAAAGTGTTTTTAACCGACTTCAAAAAGGAGGAGGTTATCAATTCGACGGTGTTTTTTTTTTTTGTATATTTGTTACGCGATTACTCCGCCAGTTGTGGACCGATTTTTTAAATTCTTTTTTTGTTCGAAAGGAGGTACTTCTGATGTGGTCCCATAGTCACCAAGTTGGGATCTGATGATTGGATCCAGGAGAAATCGAGGGAAACCCTCGAATTTTATAGGCCGACACACCATTTTTCGCAAATTTTATGAAGTAATTTAAGTACTTGCGTATGGTAATCATAATTTCATGTAGCTGAGCTGATGATGGAAGGAACTCCTTAATAGGAAGGAGTAGGCATCGATTGATTTAGTTTGAGTTCGCATATCTCTGGAACTACAAGTCCGATTTAAGTAATTCTTTTTTTGTTGTACTAGGTATCATTTAACTTAGGGAATATTGCGAGTTTCATCAAAATCGGTTTCTGTAGTTTTTGAGATAGGGAATTTTATTAGCTTATTGTGTACATGAGCGATGTTATTACCGGTGTTATGGATTACAAAATTCTAGTGCACATGTTGTATTTGACAAGAATTCGGGTTGAATATTTAAACTAAAAAGAGAAAAATAAAAACTTTTTCAAAAAAAAAATGTAACCGCCTTCAAAAACAACCATAAAAAAACGGTAAAAAAACCTACAAAATAACTTTTCTTTCGAAGTCGGTGGCAAAAAAAAAGACAATGAAATAAAGAAAACAAAGACACCGACTTCCGAAAGAAAAGTTATTTTGTAGGTTTTTTTACCGTTTTTTTATGGTTGTTTTTGAAGGCTTTGCAAGGTTACATTTTTTTTTGAAAAAGTTTTTTAACAATGAATTTGTATAGTGGTCGCAAGTACGACTACTGAACATAATTATGTTCTTCGGTTTGATTCCCAGGTTGGAATCTCTCAGTAGCAGTCACAAAGTCAGAATTTATTCCTTACTAGCATTTTCCTGCGATTTCATTCGCGTTAAATAAACTTATAGAATTCAGTAACAATGTAGTTAACCTCCTGGTAAAAAATGAATTATTTCATTGGTTCCAGATATTAACATAAAATACATAATTAAAAATATTACTACCATTTTATTGATATACTTTACTGTCTCCCTCCCTCCTACTACTTAAGACAAAGAGAGTATCTTCCTGCAGGATCGAATCTTCCATGGTCCACCTGGGAATCCCTGAATCACCTCCGGTCCCAGGCGGGCAGGCGAGGAGATATAACTCCAACCTAATGAAGTGGGGCTATCGCATGCGGCAGCGGGATAGGGGAACAGTGTATAAAACGGGGACACGAAGTATGATGGGAAATCACACACTTAAGACAAACTTAACACAATAGTAACTTAGCGCAAGCGCCAACAGGACGCCATTTGTTAATGGCCGCTTGCAAATGACGTCCTGATGGCGCATGCGCTACGTTAGTGTTGTTTTAAGTAATGCCTAAAGAGTGTATGTCCCCATTATACCTCGCGTCCCCGTCTTATAGACTGTTCCCGTACGGATGTGGAGCTGCGACACAAACCATGCTTCACCTCCTATCCTGCCCTCTTAGCCCAAAAACATGCAGCCAAATGGATCTCTTCGCTGCTTCCGACAGCGTGGTGGAGGTGGCAGAGTTTTGGGCTAATAAAATATAAATACGAAGAAGAATTTATAATATTAGCATAGATTTAAGATTTATGTTAATTAACCGACTTCAAAAAGGAGGAGACTTCAAAAACCGATGGATGCAAGTGGCGAATTGTCGTTCGGCGTGGCGGTCTAAGGGGGAGGCCTATGTTTAGCAGTGGACGTTTTCCGGCTGATGATGATGATGAAAAAGGAGGAGATTATCAATTCGACGGTGTGTTTTTTTTTGTATGTTTGTTACGCGGTTACTCCGCCAATTGTGGACCGATTTTCAAAATTCTTTTTTATTCGAAAGGAGATACTTCTGAAGTGGTCCCATAGTCAAGAAATCAGGATCTGATGATTGGATCCTGGAGAAATCAAGGGAAACCCTCAAATTTTGTAGGCCCACACATCATCATCATCATCATCATCTCAGCCAGGACGTCCACTGCTAAACATAGGCCTCCCCTTTAGATCTCCGCATATACCGGTTGGCCCACACATCGTTTTTCGCAAATCTTATGAAGTAATTTAAGTACTTTCGTATGGTTATCATAATTTCATGTAGCTGAGCTGATGATGGAAGGTACAACTCCTTAACAGTAAGGAGTAGGCATCGACTGGTTTAGTTTTGTGTTCGCATATCTCCGGAACTACAAGTCCGATTTAAGTAATTCTATTTTTTTTGTAGTAGGTATTGTTTAACTTACAAAATACTGCAAGTTACATCAAAATGGGGTGCTAAGACAGTAAACCTCCACGTGCGCCCGTGGACTGGAGTTCCCTCTCGGATACGTCCGTGGGGAAAACTCTTCCTTAGGCACTGTGTGCCTAAGGGGTCTCTTTGCCCGTATGCGAATAGCCTGTCGGGTGTCCCTCTGAATAGCAGAGGGCACAGCGGCGGAGCGGGCTTGCGGACGGTGAGTAATGGGTAGCTCGCCGTCCGACCAAGGACCAAGCCCGGGTCGATGACGCGTCGTGTCGTGTTTCGCGCGTGCCTTCGGGGAGTAGTCAGCAAACTGACGGGGCCCCTTATGGGGCCAAATGCCTGCTGGGGTCGCGGGTTTTTCTTAACCCAGAATACCGTGGCCCCGGAACGTAAAGGGCATCCAAAGAAACACGGGTGGATTTTAGTCAGTAAGAGTCTGACAGTCTGAGTCTGAGTCTGAGAGGCGGGAGGCCTCATTTGATGATTTTATCACCTAAAAAAGGTTTAGTAGTTTTTGAGATAGGGAATTTTATAAGCTTATTGTGTACATGAGCGATGTTATTACCGGTGCTACGGATTACGAAATTCTAGTGCACAATGTAAACTGGAAATTTAACGCATAAACAATTTCATATTTTGAAGATGCGTTTATCGACGTCCTATCGACGTTGCACAATGCACATCCCTAGCCATCTCTCGCCCTTCCGGTACAGCCACGTAGGCAATCGATAACCAGAACTAGACAGATTCAGGTGTAAAAGTGAGATGAAATATCATTTTTAATTTGGTACAGTGGACTACAATTAAATAGTTTGTTCAAAATTTTTTTTTTTTTTTTTGGATTTTTATGGATAATATGTGTGTTTATAATCAAAATGAAAAAGTACAAAAAGCATTTTTTGTTATAATTGCAAAAAAAAATATCAAAGCCAACTTCCTGAAAAATACAAAAAAAAAGGGAATATAATTATACTTTTTTTTTTTTGCGTGGTAAAATCATCAAACGAGTCCTCCCACCCCGGGCAGGGCGGGAGGGACTGTCAGATTTGTACTGACTAAAATCCACGGTGTCCTTCAATAGCCCTTTACGTTCCGGGGTCACGGTAATGAGATAAGTGCCGCGACCCCGGCAGGCTTTGGCCCTCTAGAGGTTCCGTCATCATGCTGACACTCCTTGAGGCGCGGGTGGAACACAACGCGCCGTCGACCCGGGCATGGTCCATGGTCGGACAACGAGTCACCCATTACTCGCCGCCCGCATGCCCGCACCTACGGTGGCCGGAGATCGTCTGCCGACGTCTGACGCCGTGGGCGTCTACCACACTGCGGATGGGGTGGAAGGGGGACGCTATACTCTCCCTCACGCGGCCCGCCTCTTCCTTCGCGAACATGACTGCTTCGCAGAAGAAGGCGACCGCTTCCAACTCTGTCTAAACATAGGCCAAGTAGCAATAATATTTTTTTAAATAATAGATGACCGTCATTATCATTATTAGCCAATTACGTTCTCACTGATAGGACATGCACTTATAATTTGTGAGAGGTAGTGGGCTGTAATAAAATAATAATAATACATGTATTACCATATTTTTATGTTGTATTACCATGTATGTCACATATCTTCGAATTTTTGGTTCTAACCACTGCTACGTTCAACTGTCCGTACATTTGCCTCCATAAGGCTGCGTTTCCACCAGAGATGTGCGAGGATGCGTAGCGAGGAATGTGTTTTTAAAGAACCAATAGAATCGCTTCATTTGCCTCGCCTCGCTCAGCACAGCTCTGGTGGAAACGGCTCAGCGGAGCTAGATTTTTGTACATACAAAACAAGTGAAGGATGTGTGCGAGGGATGTGTACGAGGAATGTGTGCGAGGGATATGTTGCGAGGAATATGTGTTGAGAAGGATGTGTTGCGAGGTTTGCGCATACTGTACCAGACGGTCCATAGACGGAGTTTGCCACCGCAACCCCGTCGACACATTTCACAGCTTCGCAACGCATCCTCGCACCACACATTAATGCGCATTTTCACAGCACAGCTAGACATCCTCGCAGGACACATTTCCATCGCACATCTCTGGTGGAAACGCAGCCTAACGCTTGACAGTCCGAAGGCGCGCGTGGGTGCGCGGGAAATAAAAAAAAAACGCAAATTAGCTTATAGCGGGCTAACTGTTATAGCTAGTCCAAAACAATTTTTCAGTTGATACAGTCTAGGAATGCTCTAAAACTTACTAAATACAAAAGACTGGAGTCCATAAATATTATAATCACTGGTTATACGTACGATCGGCGCGGCGGCTTGGACTGTTGACGTTTCTTGATTTTGGTTATACGTTCGACCGGATTTCTGCCGGACTTTTTTTTTTGGGACAAACCCACCACACTATTCCCAAACCACTGCAACTCCTGAGAGCCAGAATCAACAGTGGCAACCACCAGAAAAGCACCGAGACAATGAAGCTCGACGTGTCCCGGAGAATGAATTTACCTGACTTGGATCCTGCACGAAATTAATCAGTAAAGAATAGTGGAGGAGTAGGAAAAATATGTTTCCACTTCCCGCCGGACTGTCAAGGGGTCGTAGCAGTGGAGACATGTCGGTTTCCTCACGATGTTATCTCTCACGAGAGAAGCGGCGATCGGCCACTATTAGGTCTGCCTATAAAAATCATAAACCATTCCCGTTACCGGCAAACGCAACGGAGAATGTGCACCTACAAGGTGGACAAACAATCGGATGAAGACCACAGGATCACGCTGGATGCAAGCCGCTTACAACCGGTCCTATTGGAAGTCTAAAGGGGAGGCCTATGTTCAGCAGTGGACGTCTTACTCGAGCTTACTCTTTGGAGTTATCAGAACTCACACCCCTTCTTACTTGTACGATAGGCTGTCTTGGACCAGTAAACACAGAATCGGTGAGGGAAGAAAATGTTCGCAGCAGCTTTCCATCCCACAGCATAAGTCGGCGGCTTTTAGAGGCAGTTTTCGGTACGCAGCTAGTAAGTGTTGGAACAATATCCCTCCTCCCATTAAATATAGTAAAAGTTACTCGACTTTTAAATCAAAATTGAAGCAATTTTTACTAACACATCAAAAAGATTTTGAAGACATTCGAGCCGACATATCTGCAATTTAAAAGACCCCTCATGTACTAATTATTAATATTAATAGCACCTTCCACTTAATTTATCTCGGTCATGTAGCTGTAGGTACACTGTGCACTTTGTTTTTTCTGTGTGTGAATATGTGGTTTGTATTAACTGTAATGTTCTATTGATGCTTCTTCACGGGGATTTTTAAATATCATTCACGGCTGGCTCCGCCTTTGAATAAATGATAGCTGGCTGGAGGATGCTTTGACACCCGGCACCACCTGCCACTGAGCCCTGTCGCATATCGCGAGACCTGCAGCAAAAATAAGTGGCTGTTATTAAACAAATACAAGTGGGTACGCATTGCTGCACTGCGTTTTCTATTCCAACTTACATAGTACTTTTATTATATAGAACTTACCCTATGTGTCTGGCCTGCTAGCATGCGACAGAAACGCGTGGCAATGGCGTGGTGTTAGAATGGCCGTCGTTTTTCATCCCGGGTGTTTGAGCCTGTCATTGAGCGATAAGACTTTCTCAATGTAGGAAACCTGTAAGAAGTGAATATCTTTTGTAATTTCAATGTAATCGGTATCGGAATTTTCAATGTAATCTTAATGAATTATGCCATGACATTTTAATTTATATTTTTATGGAATTATAATTTGAATTTTGTTATCCCTTTTTTACTTTTACTATTAAGTATAACTAGCGCTTACCTTCAATTCAATTTTTATCATTTCCTATCCTCGTGTTTAATTAAAAATATTGTTTCACATTCCGTTAAAGACGTTGTACTTACTAACTCACAAATAGTATCATGACTTGACCAACGTACAACGTACAACAATCGAATGAATTCACTGGATGGCTATGCAATCCAAAACTTGACACAAAACCGCATTAGAATGATAAATGTATTTATTTTAATTATGATGAAGTGCGCGTCGCCTGGCTGTCTTTAGCGTTTTGCGGGAGAAGGGGAATTTGTTTACTGGTCGTGGATCAGAAGTGTGGCAACGTGCGAAACAGGTTTTGATTGGGCTAGGTACGTTGTTTTGTTATGCATCTGTCTCTTTTAATTAGTCTTGTTTTATTTACTTTTATTGTTTTTGTTGCACTCACTCTTTACTTTATTTATGTATTATACATTATTATTTTGTACTTTACATATACATAATAATATTATATAAGTATTTACGTATTTGTTTTCGAGCGTATGGCACTCGTGGGCTGCAGCTGAAAATCAGCGTCAAGTGGTAAACTTTGTGCTACCACTTGGCATTATGCTGAGCTGAGGCCCTTTGGCATTAAAAGATTAGTTTTGTTTTTTACTTAGTTTTAATTAGTTTTAAGTTTTTGATGCTAATAAACTCAATTTTCTTTCTTTCTTTCTTTCTTTCTTACGGCTGATATGATGATGATGATGAAGTTCTTAAGTAATTAAGAAAATCAATATAAAAGCTTGCAAAAACATAGCAAATACACCACCTCCTCCTTTCTTAAAACTCGGCCAAAAATCTAATAACTTCCGCACGCGACTGTACAAAACATGACACCCGGTAATAAATCATCCATTGCGTTTGCGTAGATTGCATCTCTGTCCTGCATAAACAAGATGCATATGTCTATCTCTATTAATCTAGAATATTCGTGAGCCCTGGATTTTATTGATTGATAGCTCCTCAACTTACTGTTTGTTTTAGTTATGTCCGGTTGAAGAACAAAGGAAATCGGGAAAACTAATTATTATTGCCTTCCTGCCTCCGCCACACAGGCCGATCTTCCGGGTTAAGCCGCGCCCGCTGAGGTTGGACTGTGGATGGGTGACCATCTGTCATAGCGAGTTTCCTCCGTGCCTCGGAAACCACGTAAAGCCGTTGATCCCGGCTGTCATTTGTAGATCTTTGACAGTCGTTACTATTAGTCAGAAGCTCTAAAGTCTGACAACCAGTCTTACCATGGGGTATCGTATTACCAGTTACTGTGTTGTGTAGGTCTGATAGGCAGTCGCTCCATGTAAAATACTGATATTCAGCTACATCTGGTTCGACTGGAAGCTGACCACAATATAGTTGGGAAAAGGCTGGCAGATGATGATGGTCTTTCTGTTTTAAAACAATTCTACTTGGGCTGCGGGACTATCTTGAAAGGATACCAAGGCACTGGAGCACAAAGGGCATGGTAAACATCCCAACCATTTTTTTATGGTGGTAAAATTATGAAATGAGAAATGAAAGGGCAGGGACTGTCAGACTTGAACTGACTTAAATCGACGTTGTTCCTAAAATAGCCCTTTACGTTTCAGGGTCACGGTTACAACATGAGACAGTCCCGCGACCCTGGGAAAGGGGTACTGAAGGAATATAGGAACAGAGGAGATTTCTACTCAGTAACAGTCTGACACTCTACTTGTGGTTGGCGCAACATGATAATATCTTCCTGTTTTATCTTAACAGACGTGACAGCATCTGTGACTTGGACTTTGCTACTATAAAAAAATATTAAGTTTGGTGTCCCATCCAGAGATAGATCTACAGGGTGCAATTGAATATTTTAAAACAAGACACTACTTAAAGCCTCCTGCAGACACACGCGATTAATCGCGTGGGGCGACATGTCGCGGTCCATTCGTAGTATTTTTAGAGTGGAAATTAGCTTGGCTCGTTGTCGCAGCGCGATTAATCGCGTGTGTCTGCAGGAGGCTTAATATGATACTGATTGCATTACGCAAATCATTGCAAAAATGTTATAAATGCAAGTTAGTATTATTTGATGTTTGTTTACTTTTCGTAACGCGCTGTACTGCGCTCGAGATTTTGAAACTTATTGGGGTTTATGACTTTTGCTATGTATGTAATATGACTTACTACCTACATTTTTAGAGTTTTCCATACTCGCATTAATAATATTTTTGATTTGCTTATTATTAGGCCTAATGCAATTAGTATCATGAGTAGTGACTTAGTTTGAAATAATGCCCACGACTTCAATTGCACCCTGTAGATTTAAAGCATTGCTTTACAGAAGAAATTCGTAGTGTTGCAATGTTTTTCTTTTTTAAAGACAAAAGTTCTTTATGCTGTTTTTGCTGGAATGGTTAGGTTTCGGCAAGGCTGTTCTGTGCGCCAATTTTTGCAACCTAGTTATATGAAGCTCCTATACTCAAACACCTAAACCCAGAACAACTTCTTGCAGATCATACAAATATTTCTTCCATACGGGGATCGAATCCGCGACCCGATGTGCCAGCAGTCGATAGCTCACCCACTGCACCGTGCCATCAGTGTCTGCTTAACCCAGAAAAAAACAGCATAAAGATACAAATAAGTTAAGTTTTTTTTATCGTGGTGTAATCATCAAATGACGGAACGGGAGGAACTGTCAGACTCGTACTAACTAAAATCCACGGTGATCTTTCAACATCCCTTTATGTTTCAGGGTCACGGTTTCCCGGATGAGACAATCCCGCGACCCCGGCAGGCTCTGTCCCTCTAAAGGATCCTGTACAAAATGCCGCCGCCGCGCCGCCGCCACCGCTCCGCCAAGGCATCGCTTAGCTGTGTATACCTTCGTGACTGCGCCGCCACCGCACCGCCGCCGCCGAAATCAAACACTAGCGAATGGCGTACATAAGCCCTAAGGGCCCGTCAGATTGCTAACAGCTCTTTGAGGCGCGCGTGGAACACGACGCGCTATCGACCCGGGCATGGTCCATGATCGGACGGCAAGTCACCCATTACCAAAAACTAGCATGAAGACACAATTTAAACTCGTCTTGAACCCCGTATGAACTGCACAGCGTACATCTAAGTTCAAGTGCAAAAAGCTCGTTAACTCTCAGGGGAGGTTCACCCACTTGGCAACGTTCCAACACTTTCAGTTTCAGTAGTTTCAGAGTCAACCTGTGGCGTGTTAGGTCAATGTTCAGCCGAGCTGTCTCTAGTAAAGCGTAGTATGAAAATGAGGGCAATTGTGGTGAATGAAATGGTTGGGGTTTATCGTAGGATAGTACGTATAGTAGATCTATTCCCATCCAATACCAAGAGCTAATACCATTTGGTATTAGTTTATTTCAGAATTTGTTTTCTATTCCCAACGAGTACCACATTTCAAAACCAATACCAAAACAAGTTTGAAGAAATTAGGTACAGTCAGGTTCAGAAAAATTAAAATGCTTTGAGTGATTTTAATCAATTAAGGTGTAAAAATGACCTACTACAGTTTCAAAGAACACCGTCGATATCTTAAAAAGTCCGCTATACCATTTATGTCCAAACCTACCAAGGTAGCTCGACGGAAAGAAATAGGAACCCCGCGAAGCGGGGCTCCTATTTCTGTTTGCAAGGTTTTAAGTAACCTAACACGAAGGGGGTGGATTCGAACCTAACCTGTCCGAGTCAGGGTGCCCCAAGTCCCGAGCTCGCTTCGCTCGCTCATGCATCGATAGTATGTAATTTGTGTAGCTGAGTGTACAATAAGTCACGTTTTGGTATCCGTTAGTAATAGATTTTTTATTTAAAAAAAAATGTGGTACTCGTTGGGAATAGAAAATAAATTCGAAAATAAAGTAATACCAAATGGTATTAGCTCTTGGTATTGGATGGGAATACACCGTTAAATATCATTTTAGGAAGTATGTTTTTGCCGTGCGGGCATGCACGGCGGGCGGCGAGTAATGGGAGACTCGCTGTCCGACCATGGACCATGCCCAATTCGACGGCGCGTTGTGTTTCACGCGTGCCTCAAAGAGTGTCAGCACAATAACGGGGTCCCCTAGAGGGCCAACGCCTGCCGGAGTCGCGGGACTAACGAATTACCGTGACCCCGGAACGTAACAGTTTGCTCCACCGTGTCCTCCGAGCGATCCTCGCAGTGGTGACACACAGACGTTTCCTCCTTCCTCATCAGACACAGGTACCTCCCGAAACATCCGTGTCCTGTGAGGACCTGCGTCAAGCGGTAGGTGAGGACGCCGTGGGGCCTATTCACCCACTCCTCAAAGAGGGGTCTTACCACCGCGATTGCGGTGTGCCCGGCGGGTATGTAGTAATTAAAAGTTTAATATACAACACGCAATAACGCCTGTGTCGCGTTTTCGTAAAGATTTTTGAAGAAAGAAAAGTATTCAGCTACGTATGAGAGTGGGAGAAACAAGGGAATGAAAGACATCATCCTAATCATCATCATCAGCCGGAAGACGTCCACTGCTGAACATAGGCCTCCCCCTTAGACCGCCACGCCGAACTACAATTCGCCACTTGCCTTCATCGGTTGCCCGCGACCCTCACGATGTCGTCGGTCCACCTAGTGGTCGCCTGCCTACGCTGCGTCTTCCGGTCCGTGGTCGCCACTCGAGAACTTTTCTTCCCCATCGGTTGTCAGTTCTACGAGCGATGTGGCCTGCCCATTGCCACTTCAACTTGCAAATTTTATGAGCTATGTCGGTGACTCTGGTTCTTCGCCGAATATCCATGTTCCGGATTTTATCCCGCAAAGAAACTCCGAGCATAGCTCTTACCATCGCTGGTTGAGTGACTCTTAGTCTCTCTAAAAGGCCAGCAGTCAAAGACCAAAACGAGTGGTTGCGATGGCCTAATTGGTAAGGCGTCTGGAGTACATAACCAGAAGACGCGGGTTCGAATCCCACTCGCAGATTATTTTTTCTTTCTACAAAAAACTTTAGCTAGTAAATAAAGTTGAATTTTAAGACGCCCTATTGAAATGTGTACTCAGAATCGCATCTCGGTGTAAATTGACCCTTATAGCTCGTGACTAATAAAGCTGATTATCATTTAATTTTCTTGAGATAAAGATATTTTGCTGATAATAATAATAGGTTATTGTTTATTACTAACTACATAGTATAAATATGCTAATTTAATTATTGTTACATTGTTATTTATTTGTTTGATACAAACCGGGTACTGAATGGAATTTACCATCAGCCTAATACCTAGTGGTCGTCAGCACTACTAAACTTGAAGTCCCAGGTTTGAATACCTGGGGAGTGTTATTAGGTTTTTTCAGTAGAAACCACAAGGTCTAAAATTGTGCTCAATTGATGGCGTTACTTGGTGGAATTTATTTCATCACCACTGCTCTCAAAACGGTGAAGGAAAACATCGTGAGGAAACCGGCATGTCCTGGAACCAAAAATTCTAAGACATGTGACATCTACCAACCCGCACTGGGCCCGCGTGGTGGATTATGACCCACTCCCTCTCACGGAGAGGAGGATTGTTTCCTTGCAGTCTACTGCATTCTGCATCCAAGTCTGGATTTTAGTCGTGGATTTTTTTTTCATAACATTTAATGTCATGGATTTCCGCAAAGTAACGCCGTATTAGGTGCGTCCACACAGAGCGAGCAGCCTCGCAAGGCATTTGCTGCGCGAAGAAACTGCCTCGCGAGGCTGCTCGTTCTGTGTATAATTTAAAAAATATATAAGTTAAAATAAATTGACATCCAATTTATTATTACGTATTTTTTGTATTCTACAATTCTACAAAAAAGTTTACTTATTGTCTGAAGACAAATGTTATTAATTACTTCGAGGTACTCGTATTACCTACTTCGAGAAATTCCGAAGAGGCTCTCGTTGGGCTGTAGGGTCAAAAGGTTTACCAGAAAGATACAAATACCTGTTTACGAAGTTCCAAATGTACACAATAGATAAGCGGTTATTTCGACAGCTGAATTGATTTTCATTTTTTTATTTAGCGACTAAGTACTATTTTTTCCCCGCGGTTTCATGTTCCACTGTTTCTTTTGTTTGTAGCCTGATTTTATATAACCCTAAGTGTGTGTCCACACTGGAAGCCTAGCGCGACGGCGGCGGCGGGGGCGATCTGTGTCCACACTGCCGATCAAGCATTTGTTTTTGTAGCGGCGAATTCATGTTGCAAACCGGTGGTACAAAGTAGTTTCTATAAATCTTGTTTAAAGAAATTAATTTTAAAATGTTTTATAGGTTGTTTAGGATTGCATACAAGTAAATTATCAATCATTCTACATTTTTCTACTCAAGTACGGTAAAAATAAATTAAATATGTACAAAAACATCCAACGGTAGTACTTTAGTGCATGTTCTGGTAACTAGATGACGCTACTAAAAGACCGAAAAGGTTTGATACACCTGCCACCCGCCCGTTGTATCGGTTGTTCTCGCAAAATCGCTTGTACCGATCGCGCTAGGCCCCCGCCTTAGTCACTTCAATGTGGCCACGAGCGGCGATTTCATACATTCAATATTTCCGCGCCCGCCGCCGCGCCACCGCGCTAGGCTCGCAGTGTGTTTGAGCACATAGTCTTCCACGATAAATGGCCTATCCAAAACAAAATTCGAACCAGCAGTTCCTGGGATTAGCACGTTAATCCAAACACACTCTTCAACTTGATAATGTTAGTGTAGATGACGATTTATCGCTAACTAGCTGACCCGTGCCCACTTCGTTGGGCGGTAAAATATGCATGATATCTTTATAATTTATAGCCTATAGCACTCACGAATAATGTAGCTTTCTACCAGTGAACACAATTTTTCAAATTGGATCACTAGAGGAACAGTGTATAAGACGGGGACGTTAATAATCGCGAGGTATAATGGGGACATACACTCTTTAGGCAACACAACACTAACGTATAGCAAGCGCCATCAGGACGTCATTTGCAAGCGGCCAGACGGAAATGGCGTCCTGTTGGCGCTTGTGCTACGTTAGTTTTGTGTTAAGTTTGCCTTAGGTGTGTGATTTCCCATCGTACCTCGTGTCCCCGTCTTATGCACTGTTCCCCTACTTCCGGAGATTACCCCCTACATACAAACTTACAAACAAATTTTACCTCTTTATAATATTAGTATAGCTATAGATATACAAATATAGTTTAGCAGTAAACACTTAAACAAAATAGAACCTCAATTCCGCATTTAACAATATAATAATAATTCACAACATAATTTTAACAAGATTAATAATCCGTTTCAATATAAATAACGTTATTAATCATAATCTTAATTTATTTACATAACAATTATGTTACTATTTATGTTTACTTTAACTTGAAACTATACTAATAATAATATTATGAAGAGTTTAAAGTAAGTATGTTTGTTTGTATGTAGGGGTTATCTCTAAAACGTATGATCAAAATATGTAATTTTTTTGTGGTAGGTATTGCTACAATATTTCAATGATATAAATTACTAGCTGACCCGGCAAACGTTGTTTTGCCATATAAATAATTTAAAAAAAAATTAGGTGTGGACTACCCCTAACATTTAGGGGGATGAAAAATAGATGTTGGCCGATTCTCATAGATACCGGATAAGCACAAAAAATTTCATCAAAATCGGTCAAGCCGTTTCGGAGGAGTATGGCAACGAAAACTGTGACACGAGAATTTTATATATTAGATAATATGTATGTACCTACGGCGTTATAATGCATATTAGCCAAGCAATCACATTTTTAACCGACTTCGGAAAAGGAGGAGGTTCTTAGAGCCTTTTTTATGTACATTCCTCGATTTCTCGATGACGCTGGTATTCGATTTGGAAAATTCTTCTTTTGTTTGAAAGGAATATACTTCATAGATGGTGCTATGGTAACCAGGTCAGATCTGATGATGGAATCTTGGAGATGTTTTTAAAAAGAAATGAAAATTTCTCACCTGCCAATAAACATTAAACAAAAACAAACATCCAAAATAAACACAAAAAAAAAAAATAACTTTTTCACTTCAGTAGCTCAAACATGTAGGTTTTGCTGCCTGAAATCAGTGAGCAAAATGCGATTTTGCTCACTGAGTGAGACAAAGTAACTTTTTAATTTTTGTTTTCAGAAAGCCGCGAATATCTTATTCAGCCTTGGGTTAATCATACAATTCGAAACATTTACACTCCATCTCTTTCCCGCTATTAGAAAAAGAGAGGGACAAAGACCAGCCCTTTCAAAATTCTGATTTTGAATTCGTCCTCAAAGACAAACGACGCTCGGTTTGTACTAACTAAAGAAATTTTGCAAAAAGATAATTTTTATGTCTTAGTGTAATTTATAGAATTTTTAACTTATATGTATACGTAGTATTTAAACGAAAATAAGTATTTACTGCAAATAAAACTGATATTTAACCTGTAAATATTTATTTCTATTTTCAATAAAATGTTACGTAAATATTTTGAATAATAAAATATCATGGGTGCTATATTTTCCGAACACGCCTTAATTTAAATAAAAGAGCGGGAATAAAATTTCATGGCTGGCGTAAAGAGTTGAATAAGTTAATAGTTATTTCAATCTATTCCTGTTTATTATTTTATCTCCTAAAGTGTTCTCGCTGCTGAAGTGAAAAGTTATGTGTGTTACACGAGAGCAAAGTTTTTTTGCATCTCGTGCCTTTGAATCCCTCGCCACACTCAGGATTCAACTTTAGAATCACTCGCTACGCTCGTGATTCAATTGTTGAATCCTTCGCTTGCTCAGGATTCAAAATCAGCACTCGCAGCAAAAAACGACTTTGCTCTCTTGTTGCACAAATAACTATTCTTTCGGATGTCGGTGGCTAAAAGTCAAGCCCAATCAACGTTTCTTAGAAATCGGTTTAAGTTTTTTCAAAATAGTTTTTAATCTAGCAAGACGGAAAAAATCCTCATCAGGTTCGACTGGAAGCTGACCCCAGAGATAGGTAATCAAATCAAATCAAAAGCATTTATTTCAAATAGACCAGTTACAGACACTTTTGAATTGTCAAAGACATAAAAATATAATTAAATACTACAAAGTTATGGTGCTACAGTCCCAGTCATAAGACATAAAAACTGTGAAAGTACCGTAGATGCCCATTCCAAGAAGTAGATCTCTATGGAGAAGAACGGGCAAGAAACTCCATGGACACTCTTTTTAGATCGCCAAAATTATTACAAAATTGTTACATCATTCATTTTAAGATGGTACATTATGTGAGAACGATGTAGCAAGTTAAAAGTGTCCACAGTAAAAATTACAAAAAGAAAGACAATTCAGAAATAAAAGAATCAATAATTAAAATAAAAACCGTGGCAGCTAAGAGATGACCAGTCCCAACTGACAGCGCCCGTCCATAATCAGAAAAAGTAACACCGCGAGCGGCCGATGAGATGATGCAACCAAAACTGCACACGAACGAAGTCGCGGGCGAAAGCTAGATTATTCAAATTGTCTGTTATCTGCCGGTAGTAATTGTTAGCAGTATGTCCTATATTTGCGGAAGTTTTATGGTAGTAGAGTGAATTATTAATTATGAGAAAATGTCAAGATTATTTTTATAGTCAGAGGCGTTAGTACCGCTGTATCCTCTTTATCAATAATACGGGTCGTCCAAGGAAAAGGAGACCGCAACGTATACGGAGTAAATAAAAAAAAACACAAAATGTTCCTAAGTCACTCGAATTCTTTAGCACACCGTCTCGGATTCAACAGGTTTTCTTAAAGTAGTTTGCAGAAAATTAAAAAAAAATCATTCAAAAAATCATCAAATGAGTCCTCCGACCCAGGGCAGAACGGGAGGGACTGTCAGACTTGTACTGACTAACATCCACGGTGTCCTTCAATAGCCCTTTACGTTCCGGGGTCTCGGTAATGAGATAAGTCCCGTGACCCTGACAGGCTTTGGCCCTCTTTGCTGACAGCTTGCTCGCTCGTGGAACACGACGCGCTGTCTACCCGGGCATGATCCAACGGCGAGTCTCCCACTACTCGCCGTCCGCATACCCGCGCAATGAAAACTTAGATGGGACGGAAAACAGTAAAGAAAGAGGTATCTTTCGTGATTCATAAAGGAATGCTAGTAATTGAAATACACCGTAGTACTTACCACAAAAACTTTTAAACGTCTGTTGATCACTTGTCTTAAAATGTCAGATGATGTCGTTGAAATAAGGTTCGTTTTGCAGTCACACTTTTTTTAGACAAGTGTTTAACAGATGTTTAAGTTTTTGTAGTAAGGCTGTTAATATTTATTTAAACCCAGACGTCACAACAATCATTCCTTTTGTTAGATATTTTTAAACTGCATTGTACTGATGGAAAATTATGAGAGTTTATCGACGGAATATTACTTTATGACGGATTTAAACTACACAAAAGATATCAAAGCTTTTGTAAAGATCTTTAAATAACTTTAGTTATAACCAGAGGTTCAATTAGGTAGAGTTGTTCATGTATTTACACTGATTTCATACAGCGAAAGAAACTTTTAAACAGCACAAAAATCTCGTGATTTATTAAATAAAAAACGGCCAAGTGCGAGTTGGACCGTGAAGAGGGTTCCGTACGATGTTACCAATCACGATTTTTAAATGTGACCCAAATTTGTTTATGCATTTTATTTTTTGCCTACCTATAATTTTAACCGCAAATAATAGATGAAATGAAATTTACGAATAATTGAAGATTGGTACGCACAATATTGAGTGATTTACCATGTTATTTTAGTATCATGGACTTCTTATAGGTTTTTCTATAATCTATAAGTAGAAAACTAATTTCTGTATTTTTTTCAAAATTTTAGGTTCAGTAGTTTCGCAGATAAGGGGGGGGGTGGTCAATTTTCGTCAATTTTTTTGAATAACTTGGAAACTATTAATTTTAAAATTACAAAAAAATACATTTAAGATTGTCTCAACAAGACCTTTCATTTGATATGTCACACGATGCAGTTTTCAATTATTATTTTTTTTTTAATTTTCCCCTTCCCCCCCCAAAATTACCTCCCATATACAGATTTCATCTATTCACGTCACACCTCTGTGCTGGGGTCACAGGAATTGATATGTGTACCAAATTTCAACTTAATCGGTCTAGTAGATTCGGAGATAATTGACTGTAAGCGACAGACAGACGGACACACGAGTATATACTATAAGGGTTCCGTTTTTGTATTCGGACGTACGGAACCTAAAAAGTTGTTGTTTTGTTTTTACACAATTTAAGCCACTGCACGTGTACGTGTACGTGTACGTGATCGAATCCGAAATGAGGAGATCCGTAGACGAACTAAAGTCACCGATATAGCCCACCGGATTAGCAAGCTGAAGTGGCAATGGGCAGGCCATATTGCTCGCAGAGCAGATGGCCGATGGGGTCGAAAAGTGCTAGAGTGGAGACCGCGGACCAGTAAGCGCAGCGTAGGACGTCCACCAACGAGGTGGACAGACGACCTTATAAAGGTCGCCGGAAGACGCTGGATGCAGGTCGCTTCCAACCGGTATATGTGGAGATCTAAAGGGGAGGCCTATGTTCAGCAGTGGACGTCCTATGGCTGAGATGATGATGATGAAGCCACTGCACATGCGACCGACGCGACGTTGCCACATTAACGACATCGGATGAATTCGGATGCCCAAAATATTTGTATCGTGAATTAAATATAGTTAAAAATACATATTAATTAACTTTTTTTAATTTGTCTAATCTATCGCTGAGGTTTTTTTAATAATATTTTTTCGTAATACTGTTTTCCACACGGGATTGTCTATTAGAAATCCCGCGAAGATCCATATTAATATCAACATTTCGATGCAAGTACTCTAAAATAACTCTACCTAATCCCGACCTCTGGTTACAAGACATATTTCAATAGCACTTAAGATTATTTTTAGAGACTAAAGTTACGAGTATTTTAAGCAGGTAAATAAATTACGAGGTTGAATAAATAATGTTTTTGTCAAATATTGATCACCGCGCGCGTTCATCGGTCAAATCAAATAGCGCGCGCTTCTTCAGCTTCCTAATATTACACACTTCCGCCCCATTTCGGGACATCAAGAATCAAAGCGAAAGGGAATATCATCATCATCATCAGCCTATAAAATATTCCCACTGCTGAGACACAGGCCTCCTCACTGTGAGAGGGCCATAATCCACCACGCGGGCTCAGTGCGGGTTGGTAGATGTCACATGTCTTCGAATTTTTGGTTCTAGGACATGCCGGTTTCCTCACGATGTTTTCCTTCACCGTTTTGAGAGCAGTGGTGATGAAATAAATTACACAAAGTTATGCGCCTGGCTGGGTTCGAACCCACGACTTACAACTTGTAAGTCGTACCTATATTCTATGTACATATTACATACACCATATTAAAGCAGTCCTTTTTTTGGTTGAATAAGTCCTCCCGCCCTGTGTGGTCAGTATCAGCCGCATCAATTATACGGGCCCCCCAAGTATGACAAGTATCAAGAGCCCCCGACGGTTGGAATAAAAATAAAAACATAAAATGTTGATCTTTAATGAAAACTTATCGCGGACATAGAGCTCCAATTATCGAACTCCTAACATAGCTCAATTTTCAAAAAGGCTATTTATGTAGTTGTCATAAATGGGCTCGATCAGTCGATCAGCATTCTCAACTTTCTAGCGCCCTTCAAAATTCTCTTAATGACATCAGTAATTGCACGGCGCGGTGTCCTGACCTACCGCATGACGCAGGTCCTCACCGGACATGGAAGTTTCGGGAGGTACCTGTGTCTGATAGGGAGGGAAGAAACGCCTGGGTGTCACCACTGCGAAGATCGCCCGGAGGACACGGTGCGGTGGAGCATACGGTGCAGGACTGCCCCGCTTGGGCAGAGCACCGCCGTATCCTCACGACGGCGATAGGCGGAGACCTCTCGCGCCCGGCATTGGTCGAGGCCACGCTACGGGGCGAGACGGAATGGGATGCGGTCGCCACCTTCTGCGAAGCAGTCATGCTCAAGAGGAGGCAGGCCGCGTGAGGGAGAGGGCAGTGGTAGACGCCCAAGGCGACGGACGTCGGCAGACGATCTCCAGCCACCGAAGGCGCGGGCATGCAGGCGGCGAGTAATGGGCGACTCGTTGTCTGACCATGGACCATGCCCGGGTCGACGGCGCGTTATGTTCCACGCGTGCCTCAAAGAGTGTCAGCATAATGACAGGGCCCTCTTTTAGAGGGCCAAAGCCTGCCGGGGTCGCTGGACACTCGAATTACCTTGACCCCGGAAAGTAAAGGGCTATTGAAGGACACCGTGGATTTTAGTCAGTACAAGTCTGACAGTCCCTCCCGCTCTGCCCTGGGTGGGAGGACTCATTTGATGATTTTACCACGCTAAAAAAAATACATCAGTAATAGCATTAGATACACGCGTCAGGATGCTAATGCCTTTATTCTGCAAAAGTATACATTTATATTATAGTTTGATTATTAATTCGAGTCAGTAAAATGACAAGTGCAACTGTCACTGATACATACAAAATGAAACAAACGTACCCTTAGCACGAGTTTTCACTCTTTTACTTTACAGCGTCTTTGCAGTATTTACAGCGTTTCTTGTATGAATAATGGAACAGCGCCGCTCAAGTACTGAAACTGAAACTGAAAACTCGTGCTCAGGGTAGAGCACGAGTTTTCAGTATTTGAGACGTAAAGTAAACTGGAACTTTGACAATTTCAAATTGTCAATTTTCAAGGAAAAAATTAGTTCCTTCTCCGCACACCAGAGGCGCTGTTCCATTTTTTCATACAAGAAATGCTGTAAATACTGAAAAGACGCTGTAAAGTAAAAGAGTGAAAACTCGTGCTAAGGGTACTGAACACTGGAAATGTCATTTTACTGACTGGAATTAATAATCGTATTTTTAGAAGGGCCTAGCTACGCCACAGATCCTACCACACTGTTCACAAACCACTGCAACTCCTGAAAGCCACGATCAACAGTTGCGACCACCAGAAAAGCGCCGAAACAATGAAGCTCGAAGATTTTTCCATTGAAATCTCTAGAGCGCCGACAAAAAATACTAAACCTGCATGTGCAAGCTGAAAAAGATTGGAAACGCTAATTATAAAATAATTGTCCATTTGAAACTTTGTCCTGACTCGGTAAGTTTCTCGTTTTAGCAAAGTGACATCTACTGCCAATTAGCCTAACTGCTTTGTTCATTGTTACCTGAACAACAATAATAACGTCACCGTGATAAAAGTTCAGCTACTCGACGCTAGATGGCAGTATTTACAGTTTTGTTTGTTTTTAATATTTTCAATATTAGATAATCAATTATGTTTTGATACAGTTTATATTAAAAATATTCAACACCTTATTTCTAAATTCATGATTTAAAATAAAAATACATTTTTTTACTTGACTTAATTCAACATCTTGTCAATAGATGTCACTAATAGCAAATGACTCATTCAAAAATAATGTTCGGATAGCATAGACATACAGTCTCTCTCAGGACATCAAGTAAGTAATTAAATTAATTGTAATATTATGTTATATTCCATAAATTTTAATTTACTTACACAACACAACACTAACATTCTAAAAAGAATACAAGTTTCCATAGCACAGTGGCATGGCAAGTGATATTTCCGAACGTTTCAAGAATCACAGCTGCTCGTTATCTTGATCAAAAAATTATCTCCCGATTCGGGGAGATTAACACGGGGAAATTCTAACTAGATTATTCATGAAATCTACTGTCTTACAATATATTTTTCTACATTTTCTATTGACTTTATTTAAAATGGATTCTAATATGATTTCTTTAATTTTTGAGAAGTAAAGATAAGTAAAATAGTTTTATCTTTGTATGATAATTTGATAACGTTATCGTTTCTGTGATATATCACTCACGCAGCTGCAAAATTAGGTGAGCATTCTTTTGTTTTCTAATTTATATGAATCACTGTACACATAAATAAAAACTTTTTCTAAATACTTTTTCATTCTACGTAATGAGTTAGTTGTCATCTCAAACGCCTTCGTCACTGTTAATTCATAAAAAGATCATCTGCTTGACGTAAATAAACAGGGAAAATTATGAATAGGTGCGGAAGCTAAGCTTCCGCCATCTCAATAACAATAGGCACTTAATTAATTATTGGTTTTTTATTGCTTGTGAATTTTCGTCATTAGTTGGACTGAAAAAAATGATATATGAACCACATGGGCTCCAGATTAAAAGTCAAGGAGAGAGGTCTTTGCCCAGCTCTGGGATAATGTAGACTAATAGTAACAGAAGATCATTATATTACCTACTTTTCAGTTATTGATTTATGTTTTACATAATTTTTTAACAAAATTATCCGCCTGCGTATTGGGAGCAAGGTCCAAGCTATCGGTAGTTAGGAGGACTTCATTTTCATTGCAATGCGTTTCTATGTAAGGCAATTGTCAAAGCCAGTGTTAGTCATTTAGTTGAATCATTATACTATTTAACAAAAAGACATCTGTTGTTAAGGAAAAATAAACTAAGTAAATGTCGTAGTTACAGTGACGGTATCAGTAGATTACGTTTAGTAGTTAAATGTACACAAGACATGACTTTGTAATAGTAAAGATTATTTATTAATTAAAAATATTTTATACAGATAACGTTCTGATCTCTAAACAAAAAAAAATGTGTTGAGTTTAGTAAATAATATCACTGTCTCCTAAAACAAAAAAAATCGGGGTAAAGTTTTCTTACGTCTGGCAATATCGAATGTGCCATGCCATGCCTCGGTCGGCCTCGTCGCGAACGAACGAACAACTGTTTATGTAAACTTTCTGTCAAGTGCATTGTGTTTCAAAATAGTTAACACCGAGTAAAATAACAATTGGCGTTCCACTTTCGCAATTAAAACTACTGTGTCGTGCAACTTCCTACTATAGCACGCGTATTTTTGAGATAATAGTTTACAATCAGTCCGTTAGTACAGCTGCCAGTGCCTTGAACTGTGTTTTGAAAAAAAAAACGAGTTGTCCTCTTTCGTGTTTTCTTTTATTAAAATTTTCAAAATGGGTGCAATGAGACTGTTTCTGTGTTAGCATTTGGCTTGAAAGCCATAAAAACTATTGTGATTAAATCATTAGTGCCAATAAAAATGTATAATGCATCGAAATGATATCAGCAAAGAACAGAGTGCAAGAAATAAAAAGTAAATTCGAGAATTTGAACGTCGAAAACTTATCGAATCGTGTTGAAAATCAATTGTGCAGACAAAAGAATGTTTTTGTTACAAATTACGGGAAGGAAAATGGTCAAATCGATTACGAACTATCATTTAAACAGGATAATATCGGGAATGAATCAGAGACCAGTGACGAATGGACGCCAAAACCTAACACAAGCTATTTATATAGTAAAAATGAGGTAAAGCGGAGCGCTAGTGACACTAAAAATTCGCTGTCGCGACAGACCAGTGATCCAGGCAAAAAGCTCCATAGGAGTCATGCATTCCGTTGTGACAAGAGCCAAAAAATCGTGAGTCCAAAACGTCACGGTAGCTGTAACGGTCGTTCTGAAACCAGTGATTTTTCTTTCAAGATGGAGCGAAAACTCAGCAAAGATAGGCTGAAAAGACTCGGAAACTTCTTGGAAGAGCAAATGAAGAAAGAGAACTTCGTTCCGCAGATGGAGTACGCTGAAATTGTGGGGCAGGTGAGTGAGGTGGAAAGCCAATTTGATTCTATACCTGATTCTGAAGTCCCTCAACATATTCTAGACCAGTATGCGACCGTTATCAAACCTAAACGGAAAGAAAATGAAAAACAGGAGGCTATGACGGATAGCGGAGTTAGTTCTGAGACAGAAAATGTGGAAGAAGACAAGAACGGCAAGTTTAAACGGCTCATGTCTCAATTTGAGAAACCAGAGAAGTCACCGGAAAAAACTCATTTAACAAATCTCCAGGCTATGGATGAATTATGTGATTCAAGTGAAACTATTCGTCTGGAACGTAAGAATCCTCATTTAAAACTAACGGACACATTAAAAAAGGCTTTAAAGCAACCGCTACCGCCTGGCCCACCACCTGCAAAACCTCCTCGCATCTTCAAAACTCCGACAATACCAGAAAACACAGAACAGCAGAAGAAAGAAGCAAAACGCATGCTTGAAAAGCTTGAAAAAGTATTACAAAAGCGTGAAGGTACTGTTGAAACACCAAAAAAACCGAAAGAAATCCATTATCTATGTACAGAGATTTTAGACATAACGAACCGTACATTACTACCAAACCAAAATCCTGATCCGATATCCCGTTGCCTGAATTCTTTGAACTGTGCCATTACTAACAATTCTACGTCAAGTCTTCCATATACGAGACTAAAGTCTGAAGAGGATGCAAAGAGCTGTTGTGCGTGTATCAGTGAAAACACGGATCCAAATGTTTCTGCCAATCAAAAGTGTGTGAAGTGTAAATTAAACGAAGATAAAGATGGTAGTTTTAAATGCCATTTGAATTGTGAATGTGAAGTGAAAAATTCAAAGTTTTATGTTCAAAGTGATGAACATATTTACGATGTGCCATGCACGGATGAGGATTTTAAATTTTCGAGACGTAATATGTACGGAACATTGAATACGTTGAAGAATTGTAAGAGCATGGAGGAATTAAGGACTGAGGATCATCAGGTGAGTTGTAGAATATTAATTTTTATCCTATGTTGTAGAAAAATAATTCTTTATTTACTTTTTTGTTTTGTTACCAATTTTTCTTTCTATTATTTATTTTAAAATTTTGAAATACTAATTAATTCATGGGGATAGATTTTTGACAGATGCTTTGTTAAGATTTAAAAAATGTATATTAAAAGAAATGATTAGATTTAAAAAATATAAGTTAAAATTATAAGTACATATAAATTAATATTCTTATATTTTAAATATTATGCTGAATAAAATTCATATTCACTAGTTGGTAATTCAATAGGCAGACAATGGCACAGAATAACAGCGATTTTTAGGGTTCCGTAGCCAAATGGCAAAAACGGAACCCTTATAGATTCGTCATGTCTGTCTGTCTGTCTGTCCGTGTATGTCACAGCCACTTTTTGTCGAAAGTATAAGAGCTATCCTGTTGAAACTTGGTAGAAAGATGTATTATGTGAACCGCATTAGGATTTTCACACAAAAATCAAAACAAAACAAATTTTGGGAGTGCCCCCCATACTTAGAATTGAAACTCAAAAAAAAAAAAATTCACCAAACCCATACGTGTGGGGTATCTATGAATAGGTCTTTAAAAATGATATTGAGGTTACTAACATCATTTTTTTCTAAACTGAACAGTTTGCGCGAGAGACACTTCCAAAGTGGTAAAAAGTGTGTCCCCCCCCCGTAACTTCTAAAATAAGAGAATGATAAAACTAAAAAAAAAATATATAATGTAGACCTCAACCAAAACTACCAACGAAAATTGGTTTGGATGAGATACAGTTAGCAGTTTTTGAGATATAGTACATTTTCAAAAACCGCAAATATAACTTTGCCATTCATACAAATACTATGAAAAACAAAGTTATTTTTATTGTTTGTGTATATTACTTACTTATCTCAATATAATTATATCTCTAATCTATGCTTGCTGCTACGGAACCCTTCATGGGCGAGTCCAACTCGCACTTGGCCGGTTTTTTTATTTTCATTAACTAAGGTCTTTGATATTTATTATCCTAATATTTGAATAAAGGAAGCGATAAACAGTTCAGAAATTAGAACTAACAGATTTTTTTAAATTTAAATTGGGAAACATTTAAATCTAGGTTCGACTAAATTATATAATTGAATTAATATTATGATTGAATTTGTGATATTGCGTAAAAATGTTTGATAATATTCAAAATTTGCCTAAATGACGCCTTTTATGACGGGGACCCCCTGTAGAGGGCCAAAGCCTGCCGTGGTCGCGGGACTTATCGCATTACAGTGACCCTGGAACGTAAGTCTGACCCACGCTCCCTACCCCCTCTGTTCTCTCTCCGATGTCGTCCGACGCGGTCGCGCGTTTGTATTTGTCGCATTGAAATGAGGAAATCAGGGATTTCACGAATTTCCGGCAGATGTGGAATATTCTTATTTATTACGTCTTCTTTCTAAAAGAATTTAGTGATATATGACAAAACACCAAACTAAATCTAAAAAATGTGAGAAAAGTCGACACAGTACCTCTCCTACTTCTGGGTAGTTTAAAAAAAATAACCCCTTCTAACCTAACCTGTCCGAGTCGGGGTGCCCCCAGTCATTTTTACGACATTTTTTATTTCTCTGTGCCCCTTTTCGTACACTCTTACTTAAATACCAGCTGAACAACTTTGTATTTGAACGAGAAGAAGACGGACTTCATTGACACCCCGAGATTCGGTTTGGTTAGGTTCATTTAAACCCTGTAGACAGAAAAATCATCACCAGTATTTTTTATTTCACTACATTTAGTTTAGTGAAATGACATCTGGTATATATGTCTGACTTTATGTTTAGTAGGTATTTTGTCATATCACTAGATACTTTTGGTAAGAAGACGTAATAAACAAGAATATTCCACACCTTCCGGGATTTCGTGATATCCCTAGGGATTTCGTGAAATCCCTGATTTCTTCATCTCCCTGCGACATATCGATACAATCGCGATGCAGTAGCGCGTTAGTAGCGCGTTGGCATCGCTACTGTAGCGCGTTGCAAATGCGACTAACACGCGTTAGATAGAAGAGATGCTGTCGCGCATTTGCTAGACGCGCGACTGCATCGCTACAAAAAGTCGCCGTGGGCGAGGGGCCTAAGCCAACTCGTCTTGTTAGCCATCAAGGCTTTAAATCATACAGAAAGACGGAGGTAGTAAATAGGTAACTTTAGTGTTTATAATACTAGCATAAGTCTGCGGCGCTTGATCCAGGTTACAAGCTATTCCTGCGCCAAACTTCATCCAAATTCGTTCAGCAGTTTATGTGTAAGAAACACCCATCGATCCTTAGTAAGAAACACCCATCGATCCTTATAAACAAAATTGAACTCGCATAATTTTAAACCAACTGTTCCGATTTTCAGTCAAGCCGCGATGCGTTACTTAAACACTCAAGTTAAATATGAGTCAGAGAGCAATGCTCTTAGCATATGCAATTATGTACTGTAATGTTGCATATTTGTCTGTGCGTTTGTTTATCTAACATAGGGAACTGCTAGACTTTATGCAATGTGATGATTCTAATTTATTTTTGTTGTTTTACGTTATTCTGTCGAATAGCTACTTAGAGAGGAAGTATCAACGAGTTCAATTCCTGGCTAAGAATAAAGATTTTTCATAAATCCAATAATGCATTTTTAAGTAGTTGTCGTCAAACCTGACTCCTATGAGTTTCATCATTTCGGATTTGGCCACCAAAGACTGCTAACCACTTAAAGGAAAAATATTTGCTGAAAAAACCCAATAATGATACCCAAATTAGGAATCAAACCGCATTTGAGGAAGCCTAAAATCATCGTCCCATGCCCTAACCTTTAGCCTAACAATGTTGGATACGGGTCGACTTCCAGTCATTTCCAGGGTTGTACTAGGGCAGGGCCCAGGCCCCCGCAAGCCAGGGTCAACGCTTTTCAAAAGTTTTGCATAACTATTTTGAGGGAGCAAGAGCAGTTGTGGCCCAGTGGTATCGGCCCCGACTTACGAGTTGTAGGTCGTGAGTTCGAATCCAGCCCGGCGCATTACTTTGTGTAATTTATTTCATCACCACTGCTCTCAAAACGGTGAAGGAAAACATCGTGAGGAAACCGGCATGTCCTAGAACCAAAAATTCGAAGACGTGACATCCACCAACCCATGATTCTCATTTTTACTCTTTTCGACCGAGTCTATTCCGGATTTCCGCTCGACTCAATTTTGGTGGAAAAACATATGAGCAATTTTCTCTTGCTAGGTCAAAATGTGGAAATCGGGTCACAGACAGTCTATAAAATATTTATCATAATTAGGTGACTAATGATTTTAATCGGTCGATGTACTGAAATCAAGAGGTGTAAGGATTGCAAGATAACAATAAATCTAGATATACTATACTTATATGACTGCTTATCTTATATACTCGGTAACAACCTGGTTTTATTTTGTAAACATTTCCTTTGATAAGCAAAAATATGTGTCAAAATACTGTTTTTTTTTAATGTTGCCCCACACTAGTAATTTCTCATATATCGTGGGTGCTTTAATAACACGACGTCTTTCATTGACTTGAATTACTCTGGCGGTTGAGAGTATGTCATGCTCACTCAAAAGTCTCGCTGATGGTGGCGTGTATGTCGGATCATTTAGTTCCCTTCAAAATGGTTGAGCTGAATGGTGCTGATATATGTGTCATGTTCGTGAACGGGCGCTGTCAGTTGGGACTAGTCATCTCTCAGCTGCCACGGTCTATTTTAATTATTAATAACTTTATTTTGAATTGTCTTTTTATTTTACTATGGACACTATTAACTTGCCACATCGTTCTCACATAATGTACCATCTGATGATGAATGATGTAACAAAAGTTCTGTAATAATTTTGGCAATTGAAAAAGAGTGTCCATGGAGTTTCTTGCTCATTCTTCTCCATAGAGATCTACGCTTTGGAATGAGCACCTACGGTACTTTCACAGTTTTCATGTCTTGTGACTGGGACTGTAGCACCATAACTATTTTTGTACTTGTTTTATTTTATGTCTTTTGACAGTTCAAAAGTGCCTGTAATTGGCCTAGTTGAAATAAACTCACAAACACCAACACCCGACCCGGAACAACTACTTGTAGAACATAGAAACGATTGTTTCGTACAGGAACCGAACTCGCAACACACAGCGTAGCAGTTGATATCTTGCTTAACACCATCCGTTGATGAAAACCGTACGAAAATCTGATCAGAAGTTTTTGTATTTATCGTGTTCAGACAGACAGACGCAACAGGGCTTTATTTTATAACGCGTAGTAATTAAAATGAATCACAGTTTCCCATAAAAATTAGTCATTCTTGTTTTATATTAAATTATTTATTATACTATCGTTCCTTTACCGCTGATTTCCGACTGTAACCACAAATGAAGGAATACATAACTCATTTAATTTACGTACAAAGAAAATTTAACTAATACTATAATATACGTAAGTTATTTTGACGTATTTTCAGTAGAATTACAAGTCGTTTTTGGCTTTTAAAACCAAATGAAAAACCCGAAATTTTTTAAAGAAAATTTATTCTTCATCGCTTGATATTTGTACATTTTGGTCACTCACCCATGCATATCAATGTCTGTTGAATTGGCCCAAAGAGCAGTGAGTTCAGTACCTTTAGTAATAGTCAGTTCAATATTAGATTATAAAGCTGTCGAGTTTATTATTTTGTCTTTAATGGTTTAATTGTTAACTTTAAATTGATACCTAGGAGCTATCCCCAAATAACTACCAAGAAAGTAATTCTATACTTTTGCTCTCGGGTGTAGTTCCAATTCAAAAAATAACTTTTATTTTGTGTATAGTCCACATATATCTAAGAAGGTAAACATATTTTTCCTACTCCTCCACTATTCTTTTCTGATTAATTTCGTTGCAGGATCCAAGAGAGGTAAATTCATTTTCCGGGACACGTCGAGCTTCATTGTCTCGGCGTTTTTCTGGTGGTTGTCACTGTTGATTCTGGCGCACAGGAGTTGCAGTGGTTTGGAAATAGTGTGGTGGGGTTGTCCCAAAAACAAAAATATCTAAGAAGGCTATTGGCTTTAAAACAGAGCAGCGGAGTTGAAATGTCTTCATAAAAACATGAGCTAATCTAGAAAGCGGTAGATTGCACGGGGTGCGCTCCACTTACACATGATTACACCTCACCCCTCTTCAGGACTATTTTGGCACAGCCTCCCTCATAATATCTATTTATAATACTTCTATTTTAATGATATAATGAGGGGTGTATCACAAGATTGAACTAACCCAGTTTTCTACCACGCCTCAAGGCCTTTGACTGCCGAGTTGTGCATGGAGTGCCAAGGATTTACACCTTTAATTAACTTGCCTGTATTTTCCCACTGATGTGCAGAAAGCTAATCTGAAATAGCGGTTCTAAGAAAAGTCGCGACAAGGAAGTCTTGGATCGAAAAACATGCTTTCTCAATTTCCGTTGAAATACTGCCGTGTCAGTAACAACCCTATTTTTCTGGACACTAACTAAGTTGGTACTGTGGCACCTTAAAAAGGTTATGAGACGAAAGTTTTTTCTGTAATTTGCAAACCAAGAGTAATAGGTACATGTATTTTGAAAAAATGCCTTGAAAGACAAGGGGAAGTTTTAAGAAAACTTCAATACGGATAGTCTATGCCACTTAATTTTCTAAGACACGATTAGTTTTGTAACAAACTTGTATTCACTAGATTCAGTCATTCATATTCTATCAGAAAAGTATAAATTGAAAGGGGTGACAGTCGTTAATTTCTAACAACAAACATTTAAGGTGCGGTGTTATCTCAATATTCCCAAAAATAGGTTTCTTAGAACGTCGAGTATGACGTAATGTAATAAAAATAAGTAACGCGAAATACAGTGAACAGAGAAGGGTATAAAGAAGAATTTAAACCGAACAGAATAATAAATAATAGTTTGATATTCCCAATAAAAAATTGGGAAGTTGTAGCACAAAAATAAACTTTGACGTCGAAGATCTCTGTATTTCCAGCGATAACAACAGTTTTTTTTTAAGAATTTAGTAGGTTTTCCATATTTTTAACACTTTAACCAAACCATTATTTAATTTTATGTCTATATTTTAAATAATCTAAAGAAAAGCAGTAAAATAAATGCCCATTCGCAGCTTACGTCACATTTCAACACAAATATCATTTTCAATTTTCAATCTTATTGACGCTCCATAGTGGTGACGTAGTAATCGTAGTCAGTCCGCGCCTTAACGAGGGAGACATGGAAATTCTTCGAAAAATCTTTAAAGTTCTATATACCCAGTTAGTTTGGACTCCATGTTGTCGGGGTTAAAATTGTTGGCCTACCCGATCACATGAAGTTATCGATGCATAAAGTAGTGAGACGATACGGCTTGAGACTCGGAATTGAACCCACGGCGGTCGAGCGTGACGGTGGGAACTGAGCACATGAGTCATCGGGTTACTTGTACTTCCTCTGGCTAAGATTTCTGATTTATCAAATTATTGTAAGTGTAGTGGTTACCAAGTAGTCAAAATATGACATACATATATTCCTCACGCCTTTTTCCCGTGGTGGTAGGCAGAAACTACAGAGCATCACCTGCTACGATCATTACATACTCCTTTCACCTCATCCACATTCATACATCTGGTCATACACACACGTCGATTGCTAGTACTACACACCCGACCTTTATGAAGTACTTCACCAATAAGGTCAGTGTAGGTCATGTGTCATCGAAGTATGTTACCGTCTTACCACAAGAAAGATAAACATCTGTTGAACACTAATTGTCAAAAAAATCTGTCAACGTCAAAACGACATTTCACGATGATATAAGGATCGTTTTGCAGCTTTACACTATTTTTAAATAAGTGTTCAACAGATGTTTAAATTTTTGTAGTAAGACGGTTACCGTCTTACCGCCTTACCACAAGAAAGATTAACACCCGTTGAACGCTTGTCTAAAAAAATTGACAACGTCAAAACGACATTTCTCCTTGATTTAAGGGTCATTTTGCACTTACACTTTTTTAGACAAGCGTTCAACGGGTGTTTAATTTTTTTTTGTGGTAAGGCGTTTAATGTTTAAATAGCTTTCCATTCCAAGTCCTCCATACAAACAAACTTTTATTGTGCCAAACATGCTCCTACGAATTTTCGTAAAAAGCTACCCAATTGTTTTAGTGCTCCACTCTGCATTGCATTGTTTGCATACTCAACTCACTTCACCCCCAGGGTCTTAAAAAACCACGTTACTAGAATCATAAATAGAAATGCTATAGTCGTAAGTCTTTTTGGGCCCCCAAATGCTGCCCTGTCAATACTTATGTAAGTTTTATTGTCAAAGTTCGCTTTAAACGCTATGTGTGCAATGACGGTGCCTTCTAACCACATTATTCAGGGACATAAGATCTGCCAATTCTTGCTAACTAGATATTATTTTGATAAAGATTTCCGGCTTTTTTTTCATTAAAAAATAAATAAAACCTAGTACTTAAAAATGTTGTGTTGCATATTAAAGGTGGACGCACATTCATCCGCGTCGAACGCGCCGAATTTCAGAATTCTGTATAAGATATCTAAAAATACTTTCGTTCGATTCGAACGATTCGTCGCGGATTCGGAAGATTTCTATACAGAATTCTGAAATTCGGCGCGTTCTCTAATAAGTGTGCGTCCACCTTAAACTTGACACGTACGTCACTCCACGGTTGTCCCCAGTTAGTTCACATCTCTGTCACATGGTGCGCTTGCGCTGCGATCAATTTGACAGTTCCCGCCACCGACTTCGCACTCGTATAGATCTATGGCTGCGCGAGATTCTGTATTCCATGGTTTCTATCCTTTCCTATCAATCGCTTTCCATCTCTTTCGTCCCCAGAGGAAGATGTTGTAAGCGTCAGGACCCCTGGACCAAGACAGATATTTGATGTTTAGAAAACACTCAAATTTACTACCTTTTTGCTACTATTTGATACCTATCTTCAAATATTTGGTACCTCAACCGATAGCGAAAAAACACGTAAAGAAAGTGGTCAGCCATTCTGACATCAGGATGTCTGGACCAATTTTTTTTTTCATAGTTCGAGACTACACACCTAATTTATCTCTTTGTAAATACATATTTACTACCTTTTTAGTACCTCAACATATATTTTTTTCAATTTTTTTTGGCATTCCAGAAAAATGCTACGCGAAAGATTTTTATTCTTAATGGATTTTTTATAATGGACATTCAATTTGCCACATAAAGCTACATAAAGCTTCGTAAGTCCAGGGGTCCTGACGCTTACTAAGATGTCATATTCTATTCAAAGACCCAGATTAGTCTAGTATTAGCGTTATCGCAGGTGTCAATTGACCTTATTGTAGCCGAGGTCTGGCTAATAAGACCACAAGGTTAATACTGATAATAAGATGCATACGTCGTTAGTTAACTAGAACTAGTATTAGTTCTGTTCCTTTGTGACATGTGGTGTTTTTATACATTTGGGGTTGGAAGCTCCAACCCCAAGTTCTGACTCCTGCGGAAATACATGAAGTATATACAGGTTGTTAGGGACATCGACGCACAAACGGATACCATGGAAAAAAAAAATCCGACGAAAAATTCCAACACGGGGGTTCCAGAATCATGTCCTGGACCCATGGTATCCGTTTGTGCGCCGATTTCCCTAACACCATGTTAAGGTGTTGCGCTATTTTAAGCCAATAAACATAACATACTCAAGATGCTTGCCGTATCGCGTGCATAACTTCCAATTTTACTCTGAACATGCACAATCTTTGTTTACATTCCTTGCTGGATTGCTTTCCACTTGAATCGGTATAATATGAGTATACTCATTTTGAGAAGCTGGTGGCTAAAAAATTACAGCCGCACAGCCCTGTTCCCGGTTAAGACTCGCTTGCCAAGAATGGCATGTGGAAACCTTTTCCCCAACTATATTGTGGTCGGCTTCCAGTCGAACCAGATACAGCCGAATATCAGTATTTTACATGGAACGACTGCCTATCGAGCCTCCACAACCCAGTAACTGGGTGATACGATACCCATGGTAAAACTGGCTGTAACAGACTAGAGCTTTTTGATCTACAAATGACAGCCGGGACCAACGGTTTTACGTACTTTCCGAGGCATGGAGAAAACTCGCTATGACAGATGGTCACCCATCCACAGACCAACCTCGGCAAGGAAGATCGGCTTGTGCGTCTGTAATTCCTACTGTGGAGCGCCGTTAAAAAAATGTCAATTTGCTAAATTACCTTGTAAATTACGATAAAAGGTATCCATCAGCATTTCCCGCGGAAATAAACGTGTGAATGCATAGACAAATAGATTTCTATCTGTATCGTCTATGGTACAACAAGAAAAATGGCGTCGCTTGGCGCCTAGCGCCTACCGGTAATTCTGTGTCGTTAAACTGTAGTTTGTCACTTGTCATGTCTTGTCACTTTCTCTTGACTTCCACCTAGTTTCAAATGCAATTGATACGTGATTATGTCGTCGTGTTCCCACGCAGGTTAAGCTGGTGGTTGGGGCTTGGGCTTGGATGGGTGGGTGGTGATTGTGTTTAGTTGTTTGGCTGTTAAACTGTTAGTTAATTGTGATGTCATTTGTAAGTTACTACGCAGATGGAACGCTCGATGGTACATGCTGTTTTGAACTCATGTTTTTCTAAAATACTAATATTCTTAAGAGGTTAAAGTTAGTTTGTTTGTAGAGGGTAATGTCCAGAACAAATAAAGCAATCCGGAGAATGTTCGACCTTCGCGTCTCACGACGCCCCTCTGTACTGTCTGCGATGGTGCGTCGCGACGCACAGTTTGGGAAACCCTGGCCTAGCATACACATGCTCAAAATTCTCATTTAATGTGTAGTCGAGTGCCAAAGGTGAAAGAATGCATTTGCAAAATGTCTCTACCTTTTCGAAACTTCTTGGCCGTGCCCGCAGATAATCCCGGGCCAGTCCTACTATCCCGGGATTATCTATTGACTATCCGTAAACTCCGGGATTACAAAAAGTACCGGGATTGAATCCTTGCTACACGAAAAAATTAATCTTGCGCCAAAGGTGAAAGAATGGGGGTCGACGGCGCGTTGTAATCCACGCGCGCCTCAAAGATGTCAGCACAATGACGGGGCCCCCTTTTAGAGGGCCAAAGCCTGCGGGGGTCGTGCGACTAACAAATTACCGTGACCCCGGAACGTAAAGGGCTATTGAAGAACACCGTTGATTTTAGCCAGTACAAGTCTGACAGTTCCTCCCGCCCTGCCCTGCCCTGGGTGGGAGGACTCATTTGATGATTATACCACGCTAAAAAAAGGTGAAAGAATGTATTACCCTACCAATTTTCGAAACTTGCGAGTAAAAAGAGTACTTAAACATACAACGTACACAGTGTACACACTCCGATATCACTTTCCCACGGCGCATATTAGTAGGTTAAGCGCTCATCGCCGAGGCCGTTATCCGGATGGGCGACAGTTAAACTTTAAAATTGATATAGTGTTGCGAATTTTGCATCCGATGTGTTAATTTTGTAGTTACCGGTGAAAAAACTTTCATGAAATCTGTGTTAGAATTATTTACGCTTGTTTTTTTTTGTAAAATATTTATTTATTTATTTATTTATTTAGGTTCACCAACAGTTGTTACAGATATAACACAGATAGGAACTTAAAAGTATTAGTGTCTTAAATCTAACTGTACAACCAATTACAGGTAAACACCACATGCAAAATGATTTTAGTATCACAACTGTATTATATTTTAATGACTTATTTCTATGTACTTAAAATCTAGATATATATTTTATTAAATTTAAATCGCTACCCAACAGTTTTCCCACGTTTGACATGCGTGATAAACGTTGACATTGAATCGGCGTGGACGTCGGCCAGGTCGCTGGACTCATTGATAAGTTTGCACATGCGGGGTATAGGCGAATTAATACCAAAAACTGTGTGGCGAGGAGGTGGAACTAGGGGTGTTATAGGTTTGCGAGGAGGTCTACGGGGCACTCTGAAATTGAATTTCTGCAATAATTGTGGGCAGTCAATGTTGTTATTGAGCAGTTTATACGCGAATCTCAAATCCAGAAGCTCTCTACGGGCTTCCAGGGTACTCATTTTGAAGTGGTCTAGTTTTTCAAGGTAGGAGAGATATCTAAATTGCCTTCCCTTTGAGGCCCCTAGGTGTCGGATGAACCTTTTTTGGATTCGTTCTATCCGTAGCGAGTGAGTTGCGTAGTGAGGCCTCCATACTACACTGCAGTATTCCAGAATGCTTCTAATAAGGCTGTTGTATAGAACAAGTTTAGTTTTTGGGCGCTGAAATACCTTTCCATTGCGGATGACAAATCCAAGCATACGCTGAGATCGACCGACTATGTTTTCAATATGCGGTAGAAATGTGAGTTTGGCGTCTAACATTACTCCCAGATCCCGTATCACATCCACCTCGCATAAGGCCACTCCATTTATTTGGTATGATGAATGTACTATGTTTAATTTCCTGGTGAATTTTATATGACTACATTTCGAACTATTCAATGAGATTTTATTATGATAACACCATATAGATAATCGGTCAATATCTTCCTGCATAAGGTTTACGTCCTGTTGAGATCTAATGGCGCTTGAGATTTTCAAGTCATCCGCAAAAAGAAATATACTGGTATTATGAAAGCACGATGTCACGTCGTTTATAAATATATTGAACAATATTGGGCCCAGGTGAGTACCCTGAGGAACACCTGAGGCAATTACATAACTGTCTGATTGGAATCCATTGACAACTACACAAAACTCCCGACCAGCAAGATAAGAAACAAACCACTTCAGAAGATCACCGGTGACGCCGTACGCAGCAAGTTTTTTAACAAGCAGTTCATGTGAAACCTTATCAAACGCCTTGCTAAAATCCGTATAAACAGCGTCAACCTGCATACCTTCATCCATGGCTTTGCATGTTGCTTCAACAAACGATACCAAATTAGTACTTGTGGATCTGTTCTTTACAAAGCCGTGCTGATGGTTGCTTAAGAATTTAGAAAAATAGCGTTGAATATGTGGACAAATCAACGATTCCAATATTTTACCAAAAATTGAGAGAATAGATATTGGTCTGTAATTCTTCACGTCGCAAGGGTCTCCACTCTTGTAGACCGGTACTACTTTCGCTTGTTTCCACTTTTTGGGGAATTGGCCAGATCGGATTGAAGTGTTATATATCTTCGTCAACGGAACAACCAAATTAGATGCACATTTGGCAATAAACAATGGAGGTATTTCATCCGGGCCTGCCCCCTTATTAACGTCCACGCTTTTTAGTTTTTTTTCAACATTCTCATTTTTGATATCCACAAAAGCTATACTGCCTGAGTGTGTAGCCAATGCCTTCCAGTATTCCGAAGTAAAGTCGTTTTGATCAGGAGGTGAGGTATCTTCTTTATAAATGCTGCTATAATTAGAAGCAAATAGTTCACATATTCCTTTTCCATTCGAAGATGTTATCGAACCATTTGTCATTGATACAGGGTATGAACTTTCTCCACCACGTTTATTTTTAACATATGACCAAAAAATTTTAGGAGAGCTGACAATAGATTTTTCTGTACTCTCAATGTAAGTGTTATAGCACTCTTTAGCATAGTTATCACATCTTTTAGAGATTAATCTGAGTGATACTCTGTCTAGGGGGTTTTTGTATTTTTTATATCTGACACGAAGTTTGTTCTTTTCCTTTAATAACTTGACAAGTTTTTTATCAAACCATATTGGAATATTTCTACTATGCTTTCGGCTGACAGGTACGAATGATGCAATGGCTGATCCAATCTCGCTGTAAAAAACTTCTACCATTTCGTCAACATTACAGCAACATCCCAGCTGTTCTTCCCAATCCCTATCCTTCAGGTACTTGTTTATTGCTTCATAGTCAGCCCTATGAAAGTTTAATTTTTTAATGTCATTAGATTTAAGCTTTGTCGATTCCGTCAATGTGATTTCTATTTCTAATGGAGGGTGGTGAGGGTCTACAACACTTAATGGATCTGCTTCGCTAACGCAGCAACCTGGGACGTCCACCAACACAATATCCAACAGTCTACTGTTTTTGTTGGTAACATTATTGCATTGTCGGAGATTATTAACTGAAGTAAAATCAATGAAAATTTGATCAAGACTACTATTGTGCTGATTTTTGAGAGGATTATTTAGCTCGCTCCAGTTTATAGTTCTCAAGTTAAAATCTCCCACAATACACGTGTATGCATTATCATTATCTTGGTAAGAATTACAGTTAGCAACAAAATGCTCTAACATTGATTTAGAGACTGGTGGTGGTAGGTAGACTGCACAAAAGTCAAGACGGCGGAGCTGCTTTGTGCGTTCGCACGGTATTTCTACAGACACCCATAGATCTTCACAATTACTCTGTCTATGTATTAATCTTTTAGAAACTAGTTTATTAGACACTGCAATTAAAACACCTCCACCATCCTTTCCCCTTTGGAAGTCTGAGCTGTCCCTGTCTCTTCTATAAACACAGTACCTACTATCAAACAATTCATTATTGCATATACTTCCATTAAGCCATGTTTCCGACAAAATTAGAACATCGTAATTACAAGTAGCCATTTTACATAAAAAATCGTGCGTTTTCGTCCGCAAGCCTCTCACATTTTGATAATAAATCTCAATATTAAACAAGTTGAATTTTATTTGTGCGTTAAAGGAAACATGCCTACAAGGATATTTACAAAAGCCAACCTTATTTCAATTTATCTAACATTGTTAAATCTTTTATCACTATATATTCCGATGAAGCATCTTTACGCATAAGAATACGCCCGCCTCTAACCCACACATACTGGAACCCTATATCTTTAGCTTTGGTTCTGGCCGCAGCGTGGATTTCTTTATTGGTTGCTGACAGGTGCTCCATTACGTAAATCGGTTGTACAGGTCTTGCCAATCCAATATGAGAAGAGTTCAATTTATCTTTGTTTCTCTTATTGAAATTAATTGATGCTGCCAAAAATTGGTCACGGAGTCTTGGAGTGCTGAGTTGAATAACAATAGATCGAGGTCGGGGAGAGTCGCGTTTTACTTTTGCGATTCGTGTGCAGCTTAAAATATCATTATCTGTAACGGCACAGCCTATGACGGACCCTAGCTGTTTTGTTAGACCAATGATATTCTCTGCTTTGTTTTCTGGAACGCATTGAATTTCAATATTGCTAGATCTAGCATGTTGTTCCATCTGGTTTACGCGATTTGTGAGCTTTGCAATGGCATCGGACATTTGCTCATTTTGAGTTGCAAGATCTTTTGCGATTTGTGCATATTTCTTGGTTTCCGAGATAGCAGTTTCATAATTACTATTCATAAAAGCGACAGATTCTGTTACTACTCTCAGTTCTTCTCTGATTGTTTTGAGCTCTGAGTTCATATTATCGTTTAATTTTGCTAGCATGTCAGACATTGCAGTTTTTATCACCTCCTCTACTATGCCTTGAACATCATCCTTAGTCAGAGTGCTACACTCTGGAGACGACAAAGCTATTCTTTTTTTGGCGCGTGAAGTTACTTTTTCTCCTGATCTGATGGGGGTTACAGTATTTTCAGAGTTCCCTTTTGAAGTCGGAGATGATGATTTGGACATTATAGAAAAAAAAGTTTTTGTCTTGATTGCTTTGCCAAAGGACCCGGTCTCGATTCAGTTTAATACTATGCTTGACAACGTGCGATTGGTGTTGCTGGAACGCGCCCTCAGAGACAGGCGAGACAGGCGACAATCTATGGTTAATAGCACGCTTATGTTGGTAGCACTGTCAAACACAACTGGTTTTATTTGTTTACGTTTTGAATGTAAGAAAAAACGGTCACGTATTTGTAACTTCAATTCACTGGGACACTTTATTATAGTTGAGTGATTCGTATTACATCAACATAACAAAACAGTGTATATTAGTCCACTGATTACTTTAAGACACTGGGTATTTACCTTTTGACCATATGTCCACTTTGCGCTTTGTATCACAGCTAATACTTCACAGAGTCAAATCTATTGTTTACGAATAATATCACGTGAAGTTTTATTCATTTGGAGTATAATATCACCACTATATTCTCGTATTTGTTGATTTAAGTATTAACTTTAATGATTAAATATGGACAAAGGCGTTTCCGTATTTGGTATTTGGGATACCTTTTCCTTCCACTTCAATAGCTCAGAAGTTAGGGAAGCGGTCGCCTCCTGCGAAGCAGTCATGCTAGCGAAGGAGGAGGCGGGACGCGTGAAAGAGAAGACACCGTCCAACTCACGACCCGGCCGCTCCAGGAGACGCCTACGGCAATGGACGTCGCTGGACGATTTCCGGCCACCGTAGGCGCGGGCGGCGAGTAACGGGCGATTCGCTGTCCGACCATGGACCATGCCCGGGTCGACGGCGTGTCGTGTTCCACGCGCTACTCAAAGAACTGTCAGCAATATGACGGGGTTAGAGGGCCAAAGCCTGCCGGGGTCGCGGTTCTATCGAGTAACCGTGACCTCGGAACGTAAGGGCTATTGAAGGACACCGTGGATTTTAGTCAGTACAAGTCTGACAGTCCCTCCTGTCCTGCCCTGGGTGGGAGGACTCTTTTGATGATTTAACTTGGTAAAAGCTGGATGAGAGTAGCCGGTGATCGAGTGAAGTGGCGTGAGATTGGAGAGGTCTATGTCCAGCACTGGACTGCTAAGTATAGGCTGATGATGTTTATTTTAAACGGTAGACTAATGATGACTGATCTAAAGTAAAAAAATAACCTTGAATTTTACGTTCAAATACAAAAAATACGTTTTTATGATTCTACAACCGCTACCGTTTGTAGATCAATTGACACTTTACAAGTATGTCAGCAAATAATTATTGTTTGCATAAAGCTTGACACATGGACATCACACTTACTGCCTTGAAGTTAGAGTTTAGTTTTGAATGACATAATTTTGACAGTATCTAGTGAAGAGCTGCATCGTGTTGATGTGGGACAATGACACTTATCGCAGTGGTCGTAAGGTTGGTTTTTAGTATTATGACGTCTAGATAGTGTTAAAAGAATTTGGGGCGTTGTAGGAAATACGTCAGTGACCTGTTATGACCATTGATATGACATATTAGCGTGTTTTTGTGGACCATACCTTCCTACCCTTACCCCATTTTACTTGTGGTCGACGCAACACGTTTTCTTCTTCCATTCTCCACTATCAGACGTCACAGTATCATTTACTCCTTTTACATTCATATCATTCCTTAGACTATCCATCCATCTTTTCTTTGGCCTTCCTCTTCCTCTTCATCCATCAACATCAACATCCATCAACATTCATACTCATCACTCCCTTAGTCACATGAGTTGAGTATCATCCCTCCTCATTTTGTGGACACCGCGGATAAAAACAGCACATAACGGCTGGCAGATCTTTGACACTGGTTACTATTAGTCTTAAGCTCGAAATTCTGACAACCAGTCTTACCATGGGGTATCTATCCAGTTACTGGGTTGTGCAGGTCAGATAGTCAGTCATCATCATCATCTCAGCCATAGGACGTCCACTGCTGAACATAGGCCTCCCCTTTAGATCTCCACATATACCGGTTGGAAGCGACCTGCATCCAGCGTCTTCCGGCGACCTTTATAAGGTCGTCTGTCCACCTTGTTGGTGGACGTCCTACGCTGCGCTTGCTAGTCAGTCGCTCCATATAAAATACTGATATTCAGCTACATCTGGTTTGACTGGAAGCAGACCACAACATATTTGGGAAAAGGCTGGCAGATGATGAATGACTTCTACGGCAAATTATTTTCATACTTATTTTGAATGTGATGCTGTACTTTACCAATAGATTAATTTAATTATTACTATATATTAATATAATGTTTATTATATCTGCATTGAGGTAAATGAATTAAAGGATAACCACACGCGTGTTTTGAATTTTCTAATTTAGACAAATTACGCGGAATTTCATGCATAACAATTGTCATAATAATCTTGTTTTGATTGATTTTGTAATTATTAAAATTATAATAATTACTTTTAATTAGGTTTATTAGCGGCGAAAAATTATCTTGGGGTAAAAGATATCCGAACCAGAGTCACCGACATAGCTCATAAAATTTGCAAGTTGAAGTGGCAATGGGCAGGCCGCACTCAGCCGCAGTGGTAGACGCCCACGGCGACGGATGTCGCGGGACGATCTCCGGCCACCGTAGGCGCGGGCATGCGGGCGGCGAGTAAAGGGCAACTCGCTGTCCGACCATGGACCATGCCCGGGTCGACGGCGCGTTGTGTTCCACGCGCGCCTCAAAGAGCGTCAGCACAATGACGGGGCCCCCCTTTAGAGGGCCACAGCCTTGCCGGGGTCGCGGGACATACGTATACCGCGACTCCGGTACGCAAAAGGGCTACCGAAGGACACCGTGGATTTTAGTCAGTACAAGTCTGACAGTCCCTCCCGCCCTGCCCGGGGCTGGGAGGACTCATTTGATGATTTTACCACGAAAAAAAAAAAAAAAAAAAAATGGGCAGGCCACATCGCTCGTAGAACTGACAACCGATGGGGAAGAAAAGTTCTCGAGTGGCGACCACGGACCGGAAGACGCAGCGTAGGCAGGCCTCCCACTAGGTGGACCGACGACATCGTGAGAGTCGCGGACAACCGATGGATGCAAGTGGCGAATTGTCGTTCGGCGTGGCGGTCTAAGGGGGAGGCCTATGTTGTCTTCCGGCTGATGATGATGATGATGAAAAGATATCCTATTATTATCGACTTCGCCCGCCACAACTCAAAAATTAACCCATGGGAACATAAAATCTGAATAAAAACTATCCCATGATTTAATCCTGGTTATAAACTATATGTGTGTCAAATCTTGTTCAATTTCGTTCATTAATTTTCGTGAACATAACCTATCTCATTATCAGAAAAATAAAGCACGGACAGAGGGTTAAAGGAAATCATTCATCTCCTTCTGCGAAGCAGTAATGCTAGCGAAGGAGGCGGAACGCGTGAAGGAGACGACATTCTCCACTTCAAGCTCCTGCAGGACAGGACGCTAGAGACGCTCAAGGCGATTTCTGACGCGGCATTGCGGACGACAAGTAAAGGGTAGCTCGCCGTCCGATCAAGGACCTGGGCTGGAATCCATTACGCCTTGTGTCACACGCGTGCCTGCGCTGCCAGCTATCTGACGGCGGCTCAAAAAAACTACATTATGCTTCGGTAAAAAGGGGCCGAAGTTTTGACCGATGCCGAAGGTACGGACGCTAGTTTTTCATCGTAATCACACAAGACAGATTGAGCAAATGAAATAACTCCCGTAACAACTGGTCTGTACAAAGAATGCCGACTCATCTCACGTTCGTTACCGTTCATTTTGAATTACTGTGGGAATGGATAACTGTAACACGGTATACCGTGATTGTAGTATTTTATTGTAGTAAGGCAAACATGAATAATACATCTTACACATTATTAACTGACAAAAAATAATTTGAAGTCATTTTTTACGGTGTTCTCATGTTTCTCACACAAAAATTTCATAAAATTTCGTTTCGCAGAAAATAATATTAATTGGTCAAAAAGTAGAATAATTTTGTAACAAATGTTGTTTGTTCGGTTTATTTTTCAATGGTCGAAAAAGAAACTAAGAATTTAGGATGCAAGAGCGAGCGAAGCGAGCTCGGGGCTTGTGGCACCCCAACATGATTGATTGACTCTAATCTATGATAATGATTGACGATTTACTTTAAATCTATGTCTGTCAATGAAATATTCAGATTTTTAGGACATTCTCATGAAATTAAAACCACAATTTAATCAGTTTTTACACCAATTTCACAAGAGAATATCATAAACGTCATTTAAAATAACTTTACTGAACATAACTGTGAGACCGCAGCAAGAAAGTTGACTACCGCCGCAACAGTCAACAACACTTGCTAAACGAAACTCCACCTTATTGCTTCGATATAAAGTTGTTATCAATGTTGCTATCGACTGGCGTATGATCGAGCTTAGGAACACAGGATGTGAAACCTGTCGTTCAAGGCGATAAGTTGTTACAGTTTGTACAAAATCTTGTTTCTTATTGATCTTGTGAAATTTTACACAAAAATCAACCACATTTTAATTTAATTTGAGGTGGAATTTGCTCTGTTAACTCTAGGTCATCATCATCATCATCTCAGCCATAGGACGTCTACTGCTGAACATAGGCCTACCCTTTAGATCTCCACATATACCGGTTGGAAGCGACCTGCATCCAGCGTCTTCCGGCGACCTTTATAAGGTCGTCTGTCCATCTCGTTGGTGGACGTCCTACGCTGCGCTTGCTAGTCCGCGGTCTCCACTCTAGCACTTTTCGACCCCATCGGCCATCTGCTCTGCGAGCAATATGGCCTGCCCATTGCCACTTCAGCTTGCTAATCCGGTGGGCTATATCGGTGACTTTAGTTCGTCTACGGATCTCCTCATTTCGGATTCGATCACGTAGAGAAACACCGAGCATAGCCGTCTCCATAGCTCGCTGAGCGACTTTGAGCTTTGAGATGAGGCCGATAGTGAAAGACCACGTTTCGGTGCCTACTAACTCTAGGTTAGAGGTGACAAAGTATACGATGGATTGGCGACACGGTTGGTGCAATGGCTGCGCAGCGTGTCGCGGGCTCGATCCCCGCACGGAACAAATTTTTGTATGATCTACAAGTAGTTGTTCCGGGTCTGGGTGCTTGTGTATGATGTGCGAATTGGTGAAATGGCAACCAAATGTGAATGATAATCTACCTTTTTTCCGATATGAAAATAATGTAAAGCTGTAGCTCAAACTGAGTTAAAGTTGTTTTTCCAATATCATAATGTTTGTTGACAGTTTTGGAAACTAGAGAGTGAATGGACTAACTTGCGCTTGCATTGCGTATGTATGCGCAGTCACCGATAGTGTTTATCTTTGAAAGGATGAGTCTACTGTTATTGTTAGAAAGGGAAAAATATAGCAAGTCTTTAGTGTCTCTTTCCTTCGATCGACTTTTAAAAATGAAGTAGGTACTTATTCAAAGTTTGAGCATTGGTTTTAGAGCACCTAAGGTATTCCATTTGAGCACCAAATCTGAAAAAAAATATTAATCTATTCCCGTTAGAGCTCACCTTTTTTTAGGTGGTGGTGGTACTGTCCCGGGGTCGCGGGTCTGCCTAAACAGGTATCCTTGACCCGGGAACGTAAAGGGCTATTGAAGAAACACCGTGGATTTCATTCAATCATCATGTCATCGCCCTGAGTGGAGCGAAAGGGAGTGTCAGTCTCCTACTGACTAAAGTCCATCCTGTTCATTCAATTGCTCTTTACGTTCCAGGGTTGCGGTGACCTGCTTAGACAGTCCTGCAACCGGTAGGCGAGCGAAGTCGCGAGCAGAAGCTTGTTAAAATTGCAATGCTTACAAAAAAACTGGACACTTCGGTGTCTGTCTGTGCCAGGCTGGTTTCTCAAGAACCATTTGACGTAATTAGTTTACACATAGAGATAGAAAGTGTACCGGTATTGACTTGACTTTGTATGAAAGTGCAATTGAACTACTCGTATTATCAAAAAAATAATAATATGCTTTTGATTCCCGAAGGGCACAATCTAAAAAGTTGGTAAAATTGCGGGCATCGGCTTATAATGTTCCCACTGCCGGGACATCTCACAGGCCTTTTCTCCGTGAGAGGGAGTGCGCCATAATCCACCACGCGGGCCCAATGCGGGTTGTTATGTTAGATGTCGCATGTCTTCGAATTGTTGGTTGTACGACATGCCGGTTTCCTCACAATGTTTTCCTTCACCGTTTTGAGTGCAGTGGTAATGAAATATAATTACACAAAGTAATGCGCGTAGCTGGGTGCGAACTTCGAACCCACGACCTACCTAAATTAAATAAAAAAAAACCGGCCAAGTGCGAGTTGGACTCGCCCATGAAGGGTTCCGTAGTAGCAAGCATAGATTAGGGATATAATTATATTGAGATTAGTAAGTAATATACACAAACAATAAAAATAACATTGTTTTTCATAGTGTCTGCTAACTGTATCTCATCCAAACCAATTTTCGTTGGAAGTTTTTGTTGAGGTCTACATCATATATTTTTTTTAGTATTATCATTCTCTTGTTTTAGAAGTTACAGGGGGACACACACATTTTACCACTTTGGAAGTGTCTCTCGCGCAAACTGTTCAGTTTAGTAAAAAATGATTTTAGTAACCTCAATATCATTTTTAAAGACCTATTCATAGATACCCCACACGTATGGGTTTGGTGAAAAAAAATTTTTAGAGTTTCAGTTCTAAGTATGGGGGGTACCACCAAAATTTGTTTTGTTTTTATTTTTGTGTAAAAATCCTAATGCGGTTCACGTAATACATCTACTTACCAAGTTTCAATAGGATAGCTCTCATACTTTCGAAGAAAGTGGCTGTGACATACGGACGGACAGACAGACAGACATGACGAATCTATAAGGGTTCCGTTTTTGCCATTTGGCTACGGAACCCTAAAAACTGATAAAGTATAGTTAGAAATTAAAAATAATCTGGTAACACATAAATTCACTGCATTTTTAATGACTTCATTAATTTTATCAACATTTTACTTAGTATTTACGCTGTTAATTCAGATAATGGTTTAAAACCTGATCAAATACTGAATGTACAGACAAAAACGCTCGGTTCCGCTTACACTTTCCCTGCCTACCCACGCGCGATAAACAATTGACTTTCGATTCTCCGTATGAATAAATAATTGATTCACGTAATTATTAATTGAATACCAAAGAACATGAGGAGCTCGGAGCTCGTGGCTAAATAATTACAGCCGCACAGGCCGATCTTCCGGGTTAAGACGCGCTTGCTGAGGTTGGTCTGTATATGGGTGACCATCTGTCATAGCAAGCGAGTCTCCTCCGTGCCTCGGAAAGCAAATAAAGCCGTTGGTCCCGGCTGTCATTTGTAGATCTTTGACACTTAGTCAGAAGCTCTAAAAGTCTGACAACCAGTCTTACCATTATGGGGTATCGTAATACCCAGTTACGGGGTTGTGTAGGTCGGGTAGGCAGTCGGCGTTTTAGCGAGCATTCTAAAGCCTCCTGCAGACACACGCGATTAATCGCGCGGGGCGACATGTCGCGGTCCATTCGCAGTACATTTAGAGTGGAAATTAGCTTGGCTCGTTGTCGCAGCGCGATTAATCGCGTGTGTCTGCAGGAGGCTTTAACGAGCGTTCTGGCGAGCTTTTTCCTAAGCTGACTGTCTGAAGTCTTCATAAAGAAAAATATTTGACGACCATCGATTATCGCGTTCGCTAGAAATAGAAAGATCTTCACAATGTTCATAGCGATGTTTGCCTCTATGCTTTGCTGTATTGCCGTTCAGTTTTTTTTTTTTTTTTAGGGTGGCAAAATCATCAAATGAGTCCTCCCGTCCTGGGTGGGGCGGAAGGGACTGTCAGACTCTTACTGACTAAAATCCACCCGTGTTCCTTCGGATGCCCTTTACGTTCCGGGGCCACGGTATCCTGGATTAAGAAAAAATCCGCGACCCCGGCAGGCATTTGGCCCCATAAGGGGCGCCGTCGGTGACGCGTGAAACACGACGCGCCACCGACCCGGGCTTGGTACCTGGTCGGACGGCGAGCTTACACATTACTCACCGTCCGCAAGCCCGCTCCGCCGCTGTGCCCTCTGCTATTCAGAGGGACACGCGTTGGAGCGTCCACCCGACAGGCTATTTGCATACGGGCAAAGAGACCCCTTAGGCACACAGTGCCTAAGGAAGAGTTTTTGCCCGCATCCCAGGGTGCACCGGCCCGAAAAACTGGTCTTCCCCCCGGACGTATCCGAGAGGGAACTCCAGTCCACGGACGCACGTGGAGGTTTCCTGTCTTAGCACCCCTTTCCTGTCTTAGCACCCCTTTGCCGTTCAGTTGAACAAAAATTTAAAACGGCGAATGCTCAATGTTCTGTTGAAAGTGAATGCGTAAGTTTAGCACCTAAGAGTGCCCATGGAAATTCTTCATGCCCATCATTCATTTCCATTTATACGCTATACTAATTACATATTTAAATAGTTTATTTCATCAACCATTGCTCTCAAAACGGTGAAGGAAAACATCGTGAGGAAACCGACATGTCCTAGAACCAAAAATTCGAAGACATGTGACATCCCAACCAGCACTGGTCCGCGTGGTGGATTGCATTTACAGCCCACTCCCTCTCAGAGAGGAGGCCTGTGTCCCAGCAGTGGGAATATTATAGGCTGATGTATGGAATAATTCCAAGCAGATATAATACATCGAAATCGGCCATATTCCGATTTAAATTCAACACATGCCATAGTTTAGGGATTTCCGTGTATCTGTCCGTTGTCCTAATTGGAACGTCTCCAAACTCCATGTTGTAACAAATGAATGGTCTTCATTAATCTATTATTCATCTCTAACGTCCTCATTAATTTTATAGGTGGTTGGTGCATCATGGGTTTTTTTTCCATAGATCTCTAATTTAGAAGCCATCCTTTCCGTTATATTGTATCCTCAGCCTTATCGTCACAATAAATAAAATAAATTCTTTCGTATTTTCTCTTTACTATTTTTTTTTCATCATCATCATCATCAGCCTATAATGTTTTCAATGCTGGGAAACAAGCCTCCTCTCTGTGAGGAGTGGGTCCCAGGCGGGCACAGTGTGGGTTAGTAGATGTCACATCTGTACGAATTTTTAATTCTAGGACATGCTGGTTTGTGTTTTCCTTCATTGTTTTTTATACCACAGTCCCTTCCAGTCCACCCCCAGGACTCATTACATGACTTCCAACTTTAAAAAAGGTTATGAAAATTATCCATATTGTCTTTCCAACCCATGCGTGGATTATGTCCAAGTACCACTAATGGGACTATCATAAACAGATTTAGTACATCTGCATTGGGGATTTCCGCATATTCGTGTCCTATTTGGATGGTCTCCAAGTCCAAGCTTTATGTGGTAACTAAAGTCAGTGGCGTAGCGAGAGCGAATTCAGGACGGGGCAAAACGGATCTGCGAGGCCCCTTCTTTGCAGGACGAAAATATCACGCGCTTTTTAAACCGGTCGATTGTGTTACCAAAATAAAAGAGTCACAAAAAGTCAGTGACATCAGCTTTGCGAGGCTTTCTTGACTCTATAGGTTCCCGTTACAAATAAAACTTAATCAAGTCAACTTGCAACAGTGGGCCTCGCATGAGCAATGGTGGCGCTAGACCTAAATGTGAATTTCAGCGACACCAGCTTTATTTAGGCTGTATTGGATACTTACCTTTGTAGACATAACGCTAAGAAGAAGAAATGGGATTTTGACATGTATCTATCACTCATTATAATTATTAAATAAAAATGGTTTAATTCGTATAACTATTTTCTTGTATATAATAGGCTGCGTTTCCACCAGAGATGTGCGAGGATCCGTAGCGAGGGATGTGTTTGTAAAGAACCAATAGAATCGCTTCATTTACCTCGGCTCGGTCAGCACAGCTCTGGTGGAAACGGCTCAGTGGAGCTAGATTTTTGTGCAAACAAAACAAGGGAGGGATTTGTGCGAGGGATGTGTGAGTGGGATGTGTTGTGTCTCCGCTCTCACTACACCGCACCCTCGTCAACACATTTCACAGCTTCGCAACGCATCCTCGCACCACACATTAATGCGCATTTTCACAGCTCCGCTACACATCCTCGTAGACACATTTTCATAATAATAATAATAAAATATTTATTTGCGTAAAACATGGTATAAAAACCGGCCAAGTGCGAGTTGGACTCGCCCATGAAGGGTTCCGTAGCAGCAAGCATAGATTAGAGATATAATTATATTGAGATTAGTAAGTAATATACACAAACAATAAAAATAACTTTGTTTTTCATAGTATTTGTTTGTATGTATGAATGGCAAAGTTATATTTGCGGTTTTTGAAAATGTACTATATCTCAAAAACTGCTAACTGTATCTCATCCAAACCAATTTTCGTTGGTAGTTTTGGTTGAGGTCTACATTATATATTTTTTTTAGTTTTATCATTCGCTTATTTTAGAAGTTACGGGGGGGGGGACACACTTTTTACCACTTTGGAAGTGTCTCTCGCGCAAACTGTTCAGTTTAGAAAAATATGATGTTGGTAACCTCAATATTATTTTTAAAGACCTATTCATAGATACCGCACACGTATGGGTTTGGTGAATTTTTTTTTTTTGAGTTTCAATTCTAAGTATGGGGGGCACCCCCAAAATTTGTTTTGTTTTGATTTTTGTGTAAAAATCCTAATGCGGTTCACATAATACATCTTTCTACCAAGTTTCAACAGGATAGCTCTTACACTTTCGACAAAAAGTGGCTGTGACATACACGGACAGACAGACAGACAGACAGACAGACATGACGAATCTATAAGGGTTCCGTTTTTGCCATTTGGCTACGGAACCCTAAAAAGGTGTTAAATACAAAATATGGCACAAACATGTTTAGCTACGATAAAAACATAGCATGCAAAGTTATAAAGTTTAGTGAAGAGGACAACCATTCACATTTTAAACGCGTCAAAATTTTTTATCCAAAAATTCCTTTAAACTATAAAAACTAGCTTTAATTAGCCATTTATAAAACTTAATTTTAAACAATCTCAAATTCAAAGTTTTGAAATGCCTGGGTATCTTGTTATAAATACGCACACACATTGCAAGGCAGTTGTTATTATATTTAGCTAGTCTAGGTAAGTCATTAAGTCATCGCACAGCTTTGGTGGAAACACCCACACATTTTCACAGCACACCTAGACATCCTCCCACGACACATTTCCATCGCACATCTCTGGTGGAAACGCAGCCTAACGAGGCATGATGGCTCTTTCAGTTCCCACTCATCGTACACCACAAGTGTATTTGTAGGTCATATAAAGTTTTAAAAGCTTTTCTTAGTAGAAGTTAAAGTGCTTAACTGACTTGTAACAAATTAGTGATCGCTGTTGCCAAGATTGTTTTTTTTTTCTCTGGGCTCGAGGCCCCTTCAGGTGCTAGGCCATGGGGGTCCGCTTCGCCCCCATCTAACTACGTCACTGATAACTGACCAAAGTATTCTCTATGGTGGAACCCAATGGGGGCTATTCATTACTATTGCTTATTGTTATGTAATTGACATTCATCTATCTTGTTTTCCATGTATGGAGTGAAGGTTAGTCATGTAATGGTCGTTGGATTTGTATTGTTCGATAGGCTTGCATTGCGTCTCGTCTAGGACAGCAAGGAATCGAATTAAAAAAAAAATTACACCACCTTTTGCAGGGCAAAAGTCCCAGTTCACTGGACTTCTAGGAATTGTACAAACGCCAGCCTATCAACCTCAATCTGTCAAAATTCTTCAATAGATTTTCAACCTAATCATACACGGAAAAAAAGGATGTCTTATATTAAGACAATATCGTATTGGTCAAGACAAATATTGATTCATATATGGGGAAAACAATATATTTTTGAATGAAGTAAAATATTGTCTTAGTTATATTGTCTCCTTCGAAGACATTAGACTTGAATCAAGAATTACTAAGTTTAATTTTAAGAATATTATCTTTCTTAGAATAATAAAAATTTTGATTTGTCTATTTTAGAAGCAAGACCTCATAACGTTTCACACTAAGAAAACATATCTTGAACGAAGATTCTACTATTCTTAGCTGAAGAGATATTTGCTTTAAGACAAGACTCGTATGTGTCGTCCTGAGACGACAAATCTTAGGTGAAGCTCTTCCTATTCTTAGCTGAAGACATATTTGCTTTAAGCAAGACTCGTATGTTTCGTTCTGAGACGACAAATCTTAGGTGAAGCTCTTACTATTCTTAGCTGAAGAGATATTTGCTTTAAGACAAGACTCGTATGTTTCGTTCTGAGACGACATAATCTTCGGTGAAGCTCTTACTATTCTTAGCTGAGGAGATATTTGCTTTCAGACAAGACTCGTATGTTTCGTTCTGAGACGACATAATCTTAGGTGAAGCTCTTACTATTCTTAGATGAAGAGATATTTGCTTTCAGATAAGACTCGTATGTTTCGTTCTGAGACGACAAATCTTAGGTGAAGCTCTTACTATTCTTAGCTGAAGAGATATTAGCTCGAAGATAAGACTCGTATGTTTCGTTCTGAGACGACATCATCTTAGGTCTTAGGTGAGGCTCCTACTGTTCTTAGTTGAGCCCCGAACGTCCCGTCAACTTACAAAAATCAGTTTAATATACTGACTGGTCCCTCAGTGAGGGAACTTTCAGATATTAAGCTGAAATGAACAGATTTGATCTCAGCCGAAAGGCGAGAAGCGATACCGAACTTTACAAAACCGGGGAGGGTCATTCGATCGCGGAGAATCTTAACACCGCGATTCAGGAATGCGCGTCATCGGCATAGTGACATCTAGTGGCGGCGTTTGGAACTAGCTCCGCGCATACCTAACCTAAAAATAATGGTGTTGAAATGTTTGTGTAAAATTAATTATAATAAAACAGCGATTTTACAAGAATTACGCGTAAAAATGCCTGCAGACTCTGAAGGCGACGATGATGCTGAGTTTTTAGCAACGAGTTTTAAGGAACGTAAGAGGAAGGGCCCACCTGTAGAAAAAGATGAAAGCGGCAACGGCAGTTCCTAGTTGCCTAATTATCAACGATTATATCCAGATAAAACCAACCATAATGAATTTTCAGTGTTTCTTGAGAGCACAAATGACGAAAAGTATGAAACAACAAGTTTAACTTTTAAGATGTGTAGGTTATCAAGAAAATGCACCTTATTGGTACCTACACAAGAAAAAAAAAGTGCTGGTTTCAAGTAAGCCAATATTTTCCAGTTAAAAATATTCTTGAATGAGATTAATGTATTCTTCAATCCATAATATAGGTAGGTATTCTTAAATTAAGTATATACAACTAAATTTTTAAAATTCTTAATGGAAGGAATTTCAACTTCTTCGATCAAAAAAACATTATTCTTGAAATGCAAATATATATTGTTTTGAATTGATGAATTTTGAGTTCTTGGTAGGAAACAAGTACAGCTTTTGAAGAAGATGTAGAAACTCTTGAACGAAGAATAAAGTGCTTCTTGAGTCAAAAATATGCGACATCTTTGAATCAAGAATATACACCTTATTGGTATGAGAAAAAAAGTTTTGGTTTCAAGTAATTCAATATTTTCCAGTTAAAATAAAAATATTCTTGAAATGAAATTAATTTATTCTTCAATTAATAATAAATTCTTTATTTAAGTATATACAACTACATTTTTAAAGTTCTTCATGGAAGGAATCTGAACTTCTTCAACCAAAAATAAAAATAAAAACAATAAAAAATATATTGGTTTTGATTACCCACTTCTGTATTCTCGAATCAAGAAACAATAATTTAGATGAAATGTTTTCAAAATAAGAGTATCATGTTCTTATATTGAGTAAAAGTTTTTTAAATTAAGAAAATGTACATCTTGAGTCAAAAATAATCTAATTGTTTTAAACTAAATATAATAAATTCTTGAAAAAAGAATGCATTATCTTGTTTTAAAAAGTTTTCAAATCTTCAGTAAAAACTATATATTTTCTTTAATTAAGATTGTAATAGTCTTGAATCAAAAATATATTCTTACGTCAAGAATTAAAACCAAGTATTTATTATTCTTAATTTGAGTAAACAGGGTTTCTTCGACTGAGCACATTTACTTACGTTAAGAAAATATTTATTTGGATTGAAACAATTTTTTTAAGAATATTGATATTATTATTATTCTTTATTGTACACATAATTATAAAAGAAAACATTTAACATAGGGTAAGTAATGTACAAAGGCGAGCTTAACCCAGAACTGGGTTTTATATATATATTTACAGATATTCTTCGCAGAAGAAATCCTTTTTTTCCGTGTAATTAAATAGTGGAAGGTTAATGTGAGATTCGGGTAGGTTGACTTGCTTGGCGTGTGTACAATGACGGAGATTACATACATTTATGTTAACATAGACATAAAAACGTGCACATAACAAATTATCTTTACTCTCAGTTTCAACAAACACGAATATAAAAGTGAAATGCAATCAAATCCTCATTTGCTAAGAAATGTCAGACAGAAGTAGGCCTATATGGTCTTTGCGTGAGCCAAGTAACAGTACGATATTGTACAATGGTGTTTATGTAATACACGCAATGTATTGTTATGTTAATAATTTTGTGTCTTTCCTTTTCGCATGAAGAAGTTTTCTTCTCTGGTGACAGAATTAAAAGGCCGCCTCTGGGACCCCACAGGCCTGCCAAGCATGGCTAAAGATTTCTGGCTACAGGCTCGCGTTTGTCTGCTATCTCGTCTGATAGTAAACGATGATGTGGTCGACGGTGAAGCACGCTTGACTAGAAGTAACTTTGACCTTTTTGTAAAAGGAGAACATTCACGGTCCATACATTTTTGGGCCTTTTCTGAAAATTCCGGCCAAAGAAAAAAGCCCCTTTGGGTAATATTTTGGGTGTATTTTGTGTTTCTCAGCACTTTCAAAAATCAACAAATGTATGAAAATTACGAATCTTCGAACACTTGGCCGAGAGCAATCCTACAACTTTTGTGCCATAGTAACTATTTCTCCAAATGAGTATTACTACCCGGTACCATTTTTTAGGGTTCCGTAGCCAAATGGCAAAAACGGAACCCTTATAGATTCGTCATGTCTGTCTGTCTGTCCGTCCGTATGTCACAGCCACTTTTTGTCGAAAGTATAAGAGCTATCCCGGCCGGCTGGCAGGTTTTTTTTTTTCTTTTAGAAAAGGCCCAGAAAAAATGATGTCCTTTTTGTTTGCCAATGTCTGCCCTTTACTTCGGCGCTTTGTTGGTGGTCGCCGCTGTAGATTCTGGCTTTCAGGAGTTGCAGTGTTTTGGGATAGCTGATAGAATGAGAATTTTCAAGTCTTTAACACATTTTCAATACTAATATTATAAAGAGGAAAGATTTGATTGTTTGTTTGTTTTTAATAGGCTCAGAAACTACTGGACCGATTTGAAAAATTATTTTTGTGTTGAATAGTCCATTTATCGAGGAAGTTTATAAAAATCAAGCTATGACCAACAGGAGCTGAGCAGCGCGGGTGGAACCGCGGTGAAAGCTAGTAATTGATAAAAACAAATAATTGGATGTTAACAAATAATTATAAAATCTGTTGTATAGCGGTTATACAACTTTATTACTGTAATTAATTACGCATGTTTACGCTCTGGTTGTTCAAGAGTTGAGAAGAATAAAATAAAAGTATATCTTGCACTTGTAAGTACTGTAAGATTAACGGGTTCATACTATACCTGGGAATATTCAAGAAAAAAATTACACCATCGCCATTTGCAGGACTCTATGTAGGTTACCGTGACCCTGGAACATAAAGGGCCACACAGAGCGCGCAGCCTCGCGAGGCATTTGCTGCGCGAGGAAACTGACAAGCGAGGATGCTCACTCTGTGTGGACGCGTCTATTGTTTTTCGACCGAGGCACGAAACAATATACGCGAGCAAAACAAAAGCCGACACTGGATGGCTCGGGCGCTCGGTCGCTCGACCGCAGCGCTGTCACTTGCCTCGCCCGAGACACGTCCACACCAACCGAGCTGCTTCGCGCGGAAAATGAGGCTGCGCGCTCTGTGGGGACGCACCTAATGAACACAATGGATTTTAGTCAGTACGAGTCTGACGGTCGCTACAGCTTCACCCAGTGCGGAAGGACTCATTTGATGATTTTACCACATTAAAACAAACATACGCTTACCATCAGGGGAGGTGGTTATCAAACTTCAAACCCCTTTTTGTTTAGTTTTTCCAATCCCACTACTGGTCAAAGACCTGGTCATTCGCGAAAAGAGTTTGTGGAAAAATATGGTTGAGGTCCCTATAGAAATGTGATATCAATGTCTAAAGAAGTCGCTTAAAAAGTCAGTTAGCAATTTAAACAACCCGCTCTGTGCCCGCGCGTGATAGGATATTTGTGCCTCTGCAGTACAGGACATATGACGCGAGTCTTAAATAGGCACCACGATATCCTGGAACGGAACGCGCCTCTTCGTGACGCTTGGCGACCGCGCGCGTCTTGCTTTGAATGCCGTTTTCAACTGCATGTCATAGGAGTTAAGGTTTATTTTAAATTGATTTATTCTCAGTATCTTCGCCGCGCTTGCGCCGGCCGGTGTGCGTTGGGCCTTAGTCTACTCAAGGCGGCCGTAGGGAGAATTTGAAGATTTCAGCCTATGCTGATTATTTATTTTATGATACCAACACTCCGCCCGCGACTTCGTCCGCGAAGATTTTGTATTTACCCCTATAATTTTCATACCCCTTTGGGGTTGGAATTTACAAAAATCTTTCGAAGTTTCAAGCAAATCTGAGTTCAATTCTTTATCATACAAACTTTCATTCCATTTTCAACGCCCTTAGGAGATCCCCTTATTTCACGCTTCCATACCCAGTGATTTCAGCTGTGAGTTGATCGATCAGTCAGTCGGCTTCGTCGGCTCTAAGACAGCATTCTTATCAAACTAATTAATATTTTCCCATTCTTAAAATTACGTTCAAAATAACCACACAGTAGTTCCCCTTCAGTTAAAAATAACCAGATCAAGTTCTAAATATATCTCAAGAGGGGCGTTACGTCAAAAACATGTGGTTCAAATCTTTTGTTGTTTATTTTTAGTTGAGATGTTTGAACAGGGATGCTGGTTTCAAGTGGTTTCAGGAAGGAAGTTCTGTTTACGGTGAACAACATTTGGAAACGTTGAGCTACAAATGTTACCGGCGGTGTGGATGCACCGTTACTCGACATACGGCAACATTTGTTGTCGGATGTTACTGCGGTGTGTATGAGTAACAATCAACAAATAGTAACAAGGAGCCACAAAAGTTACTGAATGTTGCCGAATGTTACCGTGTTGCCTTTTGTTGCTCCACAAATGTTACCGGCGGTGTGGATGCACCGAAAAAGGTTGTGGTGATGAAGAATGTCTGTCTATTGTTTTGTTAAGCTGTGCAAACATGACGTTTTTTTTTTGGGGTGGAAGTCAAGTGAGGTCTAGAAAACGCTAGTATTCCGCTGGTAGACAAAAAAAGTAAGTGGCACTCGGGGTCTGCCGCCGTAAAGCTATTGCATAGCATTTTTTATCAACTTATGCAATTATAATTAATAATTTATTACTGTACTAATTAGGCTATGGTCAGCCACGTCAATCAAGTGAAACGTCAAGAAACGTTCTCCTTCACCTCCCTCTCCCTCTTCCTGTTTACGGTTGCCGAAGTCTCCCGAACTGAAACGACGTTAGACGATGCATGGTGTCAGGTATTTTCCTTGGGCTTTTTCGTTAGGTTTTTGGGAATTCGGTCGCCGCGCCGCGCCGCTCTCAGAGCCCGCGATAAAAGCTATGCAATAGCTTAAAAAATGTGTTTTATTTTTGGTAACCTTTCGTATATTATTACATTATATTGATAGTTTTTTTTTGTGTTTTACTTAATGATAGGTTCGCGTTTGAATTACTATCTCGTCTGATGGTAATCAATGATGTGGTCGACGATGAAGCACGCTTGTCTAGAAGTAACATATTCACTCTTGACTTGAAGACCACAAGGTTATAGCTGTCTGGAAATACAGAGATTCGGGCAGGGAATTCCACTAGTAATTCGTAATTCCGGATAGTAACAATTTGACATTAACTGCGTCTTTAAAGTCTACCCAAAATGGTGACTGCTAAAAAACTTAAACTATGGTAATACAGTAGGACCTCGTTAATCCGGAGAGGCAAAAACAAGACGCCTTGTGGATTATCGAGGCGTCCGGATTGTAGTATGTCATATTTAAGAAGAAGAAGAATAATAATATTCCACAACTATCACACAACGCCATCTAGTCCCAAGCTAAGCAGAGCTTGTGTTATGGGTACTAGACAACTGATAAACATACTTATATATTTCTAAATACATACATATTATAGATAAATTACACCCAGACACAGAACAAATGATCGTGCTCATCACACAAACATTTGTCCTGGGTGGGAATCGAACCCACGACCTCCGGCATAGCAGTCAGGCTTTGATTATTTACTCTATAGATATAGCAACTGCGGCGCAAAAGCGTTGATAAAAATATCAGCTAACTGTTAGCCTCAAAAGCGCTCCCCGCTCCACCAGTGTCGATTGTAACTTCAAGAGACGCGCACGCACGGCTTAATTTTTTGCATTAGATTATTTTGGTGAAAATGACAAGTTGCGCGATAAAAATCTGCAGAAATTACAAAGGACGTTTACGAACAATTAACAAAATCTCCTACCATCGGTAAGTAACTCAAAACTAATAGTAATTTACAAAAACAAAAATAATGTATTGATATTACGCGTTCGCTTCGAGTTGGCCGCTACCTCCCCTCTCGCACCGCGTCGTATTTTGGTGTTGCCAGTTTTGGATTGCGAATTTACCCGTATCGTTCAATATTTATAAAAACTGATCAAGGTATTATGTATGTGCGTGGGTATATTTCAAAGAGGAAACTGATTTCAAATCAACAAAAATGGTCGCCATTTTGAATTAATTTGTTAATGGACAGAATTCTTTTAAAATCGATATATGGGGTTCCCCATGATCATTAAAAAGAAAACTGATGTCAAAATAAAAATAAATGGATGCCATTTTGAAATTCTTTGTTATTGGGAAGAATTCTTTTAAAATCGATATCTGGGGTTCCATTTTTTTTCAGGATACCTATTGATCCTATAATTAGAAGTCGATGGGTGGACATAATAAGAAAAAGCCGTGGAGAAGAATTCTGGAAACCATCTAAAACTACGGTGATATGTTCTGAACATTTCCGTGAAAAAGACTTGTATTTTGCAAATAATCAAGGACGTCGAAGATTGAAAAAAGGAGCGGTACCGAAAAAAGTATGTTTTATTACATGCAGGCTCATATTAATATATTTAAATTTCAATATAGTTAGCGATAGTGATTCAATGGTAAGATCGACAAACTTTCAACGAATGACTATTATATAATGATTATTTAACTTTGTTTTTTGATTACAGGCATTATTTTTATCATCAGTTAAATCTGACGAAAGTGATGTCACTGATGAAGTGGCGTTGGAAGATAATATTGAAATAAAGGAAGATAATATTGAAATTAATAAGAATAACATTGAAAGTAATGAAGACAAAATTGAAATAAATGAAAATAATATTGAAATAAATGAAAATAATATTGAAATAAATGAAAATAATATTGAAATAAATGATAACAACGAAATAAATGAAGAGTTTTCAGATATCGATTCAATTTTTGACACTCCGAAAAAAGCTAAGCTGAGAAGAGAGTTACGCAGAAGAATTCTTATACAAAAAAAACATTCTTAGAAAATTGCAACATTCAAAGATATTTTGGTAACATTAAAAAATGAAAGATACATAGATAATGATACGCATAACATTTTGAACAATAACGTATTTGCAGCCGACTTATATACCATTATGAAAAAAAAGTTAAAGAAAAAATCTAAGAGACCCGTATCTAAATATGCACCAGAATTTAGAAAATTTTGTTTAACTTTGCATTTTCTATCGCCAAATGCGTATAGATTTGTCAGGAACAAATTTGAAACGTGCCTTCCTCACCCGAAAACCATATCGAAATGGTATGCAAATATCGATGGTTCTCCGGGATTTACAGAAGATTCGTTCAAAATTTTAGATGCTAAAAGAAAACAAACTGATAAAAATATGATTTGCGCGTTAGTAGCAGATGAAATGGCTATCAGACAGCAAAAGTGTTATAATGAAAAAACTAAACAGGATGATGGTCTGGTGGATATAGGCACGGGTCCTAATGAAAATATGCGAATCAAAGCTTCAGAAGCGTATGTTTTTTTGTTAGTGTCATTAAATGAGCCATGGAAGTTACCAGTCGCTTATTTTTTAGTTCATGGAATGACGGGAGCCCAAAAAGCAAATATTATAAAAACTCTACTAACTAAATGTCACGAAGTAGGGGTTGATGTGGTATCATTGACTTTTGATGGTCACCCTTCAAACACGTCGGCTATGAAGATTTTGGGTTGCAAATTGGATGATCCCAAACGATTGAAAACTACATTTCAACACCCATGCGCTGACTATGAAGTAGCAGTGTTTTTGGATTTCTGTCACATGATTAAGTTAATTCGAAATCATTTTCAATCGAAGGAAATCTTTTTGTACAAGAATGACCAAATTATGTGGAAATATGTCAAAAGATTATCAGATCTCCAAGAAGAAATTGGGCTTCATCTAGCGAATCGCTTGACAAAAAAACATATTGAATTCCGAAATTCTATAATGAATGTCAAATTGGCAACACAATTATTGAGCAGGAGTGTTTCTAAGGCAATACAATTTTGTCGACAGGAGCTGAAATTGTCTGGTTTCGAAGAGAGCGAGGCGACAGAAAAGTTCATAATGGCTATGAACAATGTTTTTGATGTTTTTAATTCCAGAAACTTCCAAACATATGGCTATAAACGGCCCTTGAATCCAAAAAATAAAGATGAGGTATTTGCATTACTAGAAGAAGTAAATGATTTGATTTTGAATCTATATTTGAAAGTCTCGAGAAAAAGAACTTACACAGAACATAAAAATAAAAAGACAATAACTCTAAAAAACTACACATCGGTGCTGAAATCAAATTCTTTCACTGGATTTCTTGGAGTTCTAATTTCTATTAATAGTTTAAAAGCGTTATATGCAACTTTAATAAACTCACATAAAATGCAGTATTTAACCACATATCGCATCAGCCAAGACCACATTGAATTGTTTTTTGGAGCGATACGCATGCATGGTGGTTATAATGATAACCCTAATGCCCGACAATTGAAGGGTATATATAGGAAACTTCTGTGTCACATGGAGATTAAATCTGCTAAATCAGGGAATTGTGTGCCTCTAGAGAATATAAGCATTTTGACGTGTTCTTCGGCACTAAAATGTATCAATTCAACTACTCCAGCAACACGAAAAGATGATGAAGATGAGAGTGAAACGGCAGAAGAAAACATGTCGGATGAAAACGGAGAAAATATGTCTCGATTCTTAGATGAGTCTACACTAACTGAATTTACACAACAGATAATTGGTTACATTTCAGGTTGTGTTGTGAGATGTCTCCGTAAACAAATCAAATGTACTGCATGTGTTGAATCTTTATTATCAAATGAAAAGCATGAATACCATAACTAGTTGGCGCACGGGATGAAGGCGGACTGATTTATGCTTCAAGGGATGTATATTCTGTATGTAAGACTTCGGAGACAGTAATCAGAAAGTTTCTGAGACCAAATTTTATAATGACCAGCTCAACTTATACAAAAATATTGTCCTCTATTATCAAACAATTTATTGGTAATAAAACTACTTATTTCGAAGTTGAAACTGAACACGTGTGTGGTTCACTTCACCAAGTGAATCTAATAAGACTGGTTGCCGAAAAATATTTGACTATACGGTTTTATCATATTGCTAAATTAGATAATTTAAAAAGTGATGTAACCTCAAAACGCAAATTATTTAAAAAACAAATACAAAGAGAGGGCCACTAAATCAGTAGTTAGAAACATAGGCAATGGGCTCAAATTTCAACTCGCTACTAATTTATGAAGAGTTTATTTTTCAGATAGTTGATCGAAAAACTCAAAAAACATTTGTTTTATTTAAATGATAATTAATAAGTCGACACCATACATTCAATAATAAAACATATTTTGTAAAACGTAAATGATTTTTGATTGATTACCTATTCATCTTTTCCAAAGAAAACACTTTCATCATTTATTCCGAGATAGATACCGATATAATTTGCAATTTGCATTGCCGCCATCTTGAAATCGACATTTTGAAGTTTTTTACTGCTCACTGAAAATTGAATAAGGTTTCGAGTTATATTTGTTTGAACAGGACCTATCTTATCTTCAATACCCTGGCCGAGCTCCTCACCCGTCTCACAACCCTCAGTGAACAGCTCTCTCCGTATTTTTCCTCCGAATGAATTTTTGTCCTCTATACAAAATAATCCGTGAAAAAAAATCATGCAAAATTTTACAGGAGACGTGATCAATGAGTGAGCGAGTCAGTCAGTCAATAAATAAGCACGAGCAGCTACATATTATATTAAACAGTTATAATTTATGATTTTTTTAACATGATGTCAATTTTACAGTTTTTCCCCATTTTATAGGGATGCATTCATTAGCTGGCAACTCCCAGATACAAATGACATTAGCGTAAGACACAGCTACTGTTAACCTTGTGTGCGTGCCTCACGCACACACGCAAGTAAACACTGGCCAGTTTTTGTTGAAGCGCTCATTGCGTGACGCGTTATCTATAGAGTAAATAATCAAAGCAGTCAGGGTCACTAACCACTAGACCAACAGGCCTGTCAATGGTAATTTAATGGTATTATAACACTTGTTAATTAGTTAGTTTTGTTTATTTAATATTTTTTTTATTTTTTTGTTTTCACGTTCATATACCAACAAACTTCAAGATTTTGTCTTTGTTTTTCTTTATGTCGCCTACGATTGACCAAACCTCCGATTTCGATTCCGAGCAATGATAGGGTACCTGTCACCTTATTGCCCGGCGGGATTACAGCGATCACCGAACAAGCGGGAGTCCGTAACGAGGCTCTACTGTAATTTTATATTTTTTAAGTTAAGTCAGTATGTTTATTAACACCTGTCTCAGAAACGACTGTATCATACTAATTGTAGTTTTATGTAAACAAAATTATAAGTGAATGTGCGTACATTTACAATATCGATTATGCGTTTTGTAATAAACTGATTGTAATGTAATTAAACAGAACAGTCTTTATTGTTGTTATGTAATTATTTGAAAGGTAAAGTTATGGCAAAGTATTGCAATTTACATAAATATTGAGTACAAATTGAGGTTTAATTACTATAAATTAAATCATCTGCCTGCCTTTTCCCAACTATATTGGGGTCAGCTTCCAGTCGAACCAGATGCAGCTGAATATCAGTATTTTTCATGGAGCGACTGACTATCGGACTTTTTTATTTTAACCTTTTTTTACGTCGTAAAATGGTCAAATGAGTTCTCCCCAGGGCAGGACGTGAGGGACTGTCAGACTTGTACTGACTATAAAATCCACGGTGTCCTTCAAACAATCGCGATCCAGGCAGGCTTAATATTTCATTATAGGTGTCTAGGTTACTATAATATTTTTTCATACATATGTAAACGAACCCACTGCTCGCTCCATTATCCTTATTGTTTTGAGAATTTTCCATATAAGTAATTATTATACACCGTGTTCTTCACGTTATCCATAAACTTTAGCAAATACTTCTATGGCTTTTACAAATCAAATCCAACAAAGGAAGTAGTACTTAAAAAGGCTTCGTTACAAAGATATTTGTAATTTCATTTAATGAAATTTAATTGAGCTATGCAGTGAGAAAGTATCTTAATTTGAAATCTATCAAATACTATTTGCATTTCATTTGTTTCAGCCCGCCAAATGTTATGAATGAAAATACGACGTTGCCAATTCGGATAAAGAGGCATGCATATCGGGTTATTTACGTCTAGGTATTTAGTTTGTATGAAAATTAACAAAAAATAAAAAATAAGAATTTATTAATGTGTCCATAATGAAAAATGCTTACTTCCGTGGTTTGAACATCTGGTCGAAGTTTATGTATATCGTCCGGAACACGGTGTATACCAACCTCTTTTTAAGGCGCGGACTGACTACGATTTTAATCGCTTATGACCGCGTAAACTATTGTCACCACTATGGAGCGTCAATAAGATTGAAAATTGAAAAAATGATATTTGTGTTGAAATGTGACGTAAGCTGCGAATGGGCATTTATTTTACTGCTTTTCTTTAGATTATTTAAAATATAGACATACAATTAAATAATGGTTTGGTTAAAGTTTTAAAAAAATGGAAAACCTACTAAATTCTTAAAAAAAAACTGTTGTTACTTATCGCTGGAAATACAGAGATCTTCGACGTCAAAGTTTATTTTTGTGCTACAACTTCCCAATTTTTATTGGGAATATCAAACTCTTATTTATTATTCTGTTCGGTTTAAATTCTTCTTTATACCCTTCTCTGTTCACTGTATTTTTCGCGTTGCTTATTTTTATTACATTACGTCATACTCGACGTTCTAAGAAACCAATTTTTGGGAATATTGAGATAACACCGCGCCTTAAAAACTAGTTAATACTTTAGATACTTCCTAGTTTCTTACAATTTTTTTTCCCATCTTAATGTTGTTATTTAAACATAAGATTTTTTATAAATGTCCATATAGGTATGACAATAATAAACTTAGAATAACAGAACGTGAGAAATAGGTATGTCATAAAGAATATTTTCAGCCTGATTCATATCTTTTTGTATCAACAACTCGTCAGATGGGTTTTCCCATCAGCAAAAGTGACTATCTTCCTAAAAAACTTATTTTTATGGGGTCTGTCTGCGTCTGTGTTTCCGAACGCATACACTGAAAAAAAAATCAGTAATACCAACCGATTATTCGGTAATATTTACCGTTTTGGACAGTAAAAATAGAGCCTATTGTCCAAAGCAGTAAAACTAACTGAAAAAAAAACAGTTGAGTTATTAACAGTAGATTTTACTGTCGGTTAGGTACTTACAAGGAACTGTTTGTTTCAGTAGACTTTAATGTTCATACAGTTGAAATAACTGTTTAACTCTTTACGTTACAGTTGAAATAACTGTTTAGCTCTTTACTGTTTTTGCCCATTTCAGTGCACTGTCCGTAATCAATTATTTTAACGTATAAATAAGTTCCGGGAACCGTTTTTTTTAATGTTCAAGAACAGTAGAAAGTCTCGTTTTATTTTTTTCAGTGTACATCCCTAATCTCTTCAAAGTTAGAGTGATTAGGCTTCTCCTGGGTAAGCTCGCTCCATCGTCGACCTTGTCTTAGTCACTCCTGACCTAGACTAAGGTCAAGAGCAAACCCATTGTACATAAAAGCTGTGAAAAAGATGGATGAGAAACGATTGCATGTAGCGCAGATGAGGTTGTTGAGATGGATGTGTGGAGTGACAAGAACGGATAAAGTAAGGAATGAGTTTATAAGGGGAAGTTTGAAAGTGACGCCTGTTACAGAAAAAATGAAAGGGAATCGTCTATCTTGGTATGGACATGTGATGAGGAGGGATGACACCCATGTGACTAAGAGAGTGATGAGTATGAATGTTGATGGATGGAGAGAAAGAGGAAGGCCAAAGAAAAGATGGATAGATTGTCTAAGGAATGATATGAAAGAAAAAGGAGTAAATGATACTGTGACGTCTGATAGGGGAGAATGAAAGAAGAAAACGTGTTGCGCCGACCCCAAGTAGAATGGGATAAGGGCAGGAAGAAGAAGAAGACGTATTAAACCAAAATTGACGAAGATAGTTACTGCCGAAATGTTGGTCCACATTAAGATGACACTTCTGCCTTAATTCTCGTAGATTACAGGCTTGATGTTATGTTTGCAAGTTATGGTTATGTTTTCTAAATCTCTTCCTATCTACTTTTATCATGGTAAAATCATCAAATGAGACCTCCCACCCAAGGCAGGGCGGGGGGACTGTCAGACTTGTAGGCACTGACTAAAATCCACGGTGTCCTTCAATAGCCCTTTACGTTCCAAGGTTACCTACTCATTAGTCCCGCGATCCCGGCAGTCTTTGGCCTTCTAAGGGGGCCCCGTCATTTTGCTGACAGCTTTTTGAGGCGTGCGTGGGTCACGACGACGCGCCGTCGACACGGGCATTGTCCATGATCGAACAGCGAGTCGCCCATTACTCGCCGGCCGCATGCCCGCGTGGATTACAGGCATGATGATATGTTTGCAAGTTATGTTTTCTAAATATCTCCCTCCCTATCTACATAAGAGCTTACATCTAACCAAAACATAATGGCGTCGAGATTCAAACACGTGTCGGATCTTCAAAGTTCAAAGATCGAAATTATATTAAGATACTATTTAATCAATAATACATACTATCTACTTTCTTATGTATTAAATTATTGACAAAGAGAGAGTAGATAAGAGTCTGTTGATGAAAGATTAAAAACAATTGACTGGGGGTTTACTCTCTAAAGCTATTGTCAAACAGACAGGCGAAGCGAATGCGATCCGAATCCTGTCATATAGAAAAGCGAAAGCGGTCCGATAGTCTATGTGTGTGACAGGCTTCAAACAATTCCATACATTACAAACAAAAACGCTTCGCTACGCGTTCGCTTCGCCTGTCTGTTTGACAATAGCTTTAGGGAAGATTCATATCTGACGGAACGTCCGTCGCGTGTTATCGGTCGCGGAACGCCAGAACAGACAAATGTATAGAAAAACAACTAACCGTTCACACTCAACGGATGATACGTTAGTGCGTCAAAGAACATTCGACTATACGCTCGACGGATGTTCCGTCAGATATGAACCTTCCCTTAATACGTCAACGAACATAAGGGCCCATACGAAAGTAACCCGAAATTTTGTAGTGAACCTTACTGCCTATTAGTTTAGAATTTATAAGTTCTGTCAACAAAATATGGGGAATCGAGACAGCTGTCCAATCATGTTGTCACCAATTTTTGGTTTGAACTACTAACTTATTTTATGTCCGTAAGTAAAAAACAGTAGCAATCGCTCGAAATTTTGGCCGAAGTTTCGTGCGTAGATAGTAGTCATCATCATCATCATCAGCCGGAAAACGTCCACTGCTGAACATAGGCCTCCCCCTTAGACCGCCACGCCGAACGACAATTCGCCACTTGCATCCATCGGTTGCCCGCGACCCTCACGATGTCGTCGGTCCACCTAGTGGGAGGCCTACCTACGCTGCGTCTTCCGGTCCGTGGTCGCCACTCGAGAACTTTTCTTCCCCATCGGTTGTCAGTTCTACGAGCGATGTGGCCTGCCCATTGCCACTTCAACTTGCAAATTTTATGAGCTATGTCGGTGACTTTGGTTCTTCGCCGAATATCCATGTTCCGGATTTTATCCCGCAAAGAAACTCCGAGCATAGCTCTTTCCATCGCTCGTTGAGTGACTCTTAGTCTCTCTAAAAGGCCAGCAGTCAGAGACCACGTTTCAGAGCCATATGTCATCACTGGCAACACACACTGGTTAAACACCCTTGTCTATAGATAGTCCCGTCTGTATCTTCGTCAATTTTGGTTTACGAAACAAAATAAAAAATACAGTTCAAACATTTTTTTTTGGGTAATCTAATTGACTAATTTCCGTTTCATATTTTTTTCTCCTTAACAACAATAATCATAGAGTTTCTCCAAGATTTTTCCATTCAACAATAAAGCTGATAGTTTATCTTTCCTTATCATATCAACAATCAATCTATTGGTTGACCGGTCGTAAAACTTAGATTATGTTAAAGAGGTCTAGGTTTGATCCGAGTTCAGCCCTTGTACCTCAGTATCTTTGACATTGTCACTTTACTAATTGGTTTGTTTGTTTATGAAAAAGGGTTAACAGTAAATATTTATAGGTTAGACTCAAAATAGTTTCCACAAATATCTTGGTAGGTACTTACAGTAGCCTCGAACATTATAGAAAAACAACTGAACCAAATCGAACGAAATTTTTCAAAGTCACTCGGTCGGTATAATTTTACAGGCGTTATGTCGTCACAAGTCCACACTCCCGAATTTCGAGGCGATTTGTCTTTGTCAAACATTGATTTAAAATAAAAAAATCAATTTATTCATGCAGTAAACTACCTCGGAAAATCCGTTCACCAAAAACTTCTTAATTTGCAGTCTTCCGATAATTTCCATGATGAATAACAGCCATTTCTCATCAAAGCATGCAGATTGACTTCTGAAAACCGACTTGCTTCTCTTCAACAAAGTTTAACCTACTTAGATGAAATCTAACAATAGCTTGGACACAGGGCTGACTCAGTCAGTTTTTCCCACGTTTTTAGTTTTTTTATTTAAAAAACTTTGTCATAATGTTTATGACTCAGATAAGTTTATGTTTAACCAAGTGTGGATTATAACGGTGTAATGGCTTGGCCACGCTCAAATGATAAGCGTGTTGCAAAGATAATTAATAAAAAAAAATAGTAAAGGCTCATTTACACGCTACAAGAACTTGCATGCAACTCATGCAAGTTCGACTGCATTGCGGACTATTAAATAATGGTCAGATTTGCATGCAATTGGGATGCAGAATCAGAATCAGAATCATTTATTTGCAGTTTTTTGTATCGTCTAAATGAGGGTTTAATTCACAGTTTTTATTTCTTTTTTTTTAGGTACGCTTTGACAACTGTCTCGCCTTAAAGCGCATCACACACGGCTAAGATACTATAATATTTTATCTTAAGATGTTATATTAATTTAATATATCTTAGGCCATCACAGACGACGAAGATGCAATACTATATTTAGATTTATATCTTCAGATACGAATATAGCTCTCTATCTTAAGATACGAAAATATGAAATATACAGGGTGTCCAGTAATGAATGGATAACCTTGGAATGGGTCATAGTAGAACTAAAGGCGATTCAGAAAAAAATACAAAAAAAAATCAATACCGAGTATTTCCTAAGATATGAGACTTTTAAGAATATTGATAATTTTTGGTACCCTACTTTACATTCTTGCACACCACGACCACAAATTGATGAATTCCATATTTTTTTTATTGTTAAAAAAATCTACATTAACTGAGCTGGTAGATGAGCAGTAAATAGTGACACTGTTAATACACGGCTTTTCAAAAAATTAACTCGAATTAGTGCTTTAGTGAAAAAATTGAGAAAAAATTTCGTTATGACAAAGTTTAAGCAACCATAGCATGAAAAAAATGTATGGCAACACAGGTGACCAATAATTTTAAAATAATATGCACTTAATGCAGATTTCAAAATAGTATTACTTATCATTGTACCTAATGTAAATAATGAATTATTGCTAATTGTGTCTGAAAGGAGAGAAAATTGCTGCTGAGAAAACTTTGAAATATTCAGGTATTCCAGGTAAACCCCAAATATTTTAAGAATTTCACCGAAGAAAAAAAAAGTCTCATTTTCTAGACGCTTCGAATGACACCTATTTCAAATCTGTTGGATACCTTCACCCAGGTCAGGTTAGCAAATTTCTCTCCTTTCAAACACAAATAGCCATTATTCATTATTTTCAATAGGTACAATGACGAAAAAACGTATGGCAACACAGGTGACCAATTATTTTTAAATTATATGCACTTAATGCAGATTTCAAAATAGTTTTATTCATCGTTTTAACTATAGAAAATAATGAATAATTGCTATTTGTGTTTGAAAGGAGAGAAATTTGCTAACCTAACCTAACCTGGGTGAAGGTGGGTGAAGGTATCCAACAGATTTGAAATAGGTGTCATTCGAAGCGTCTAGAAGATGAGACTTTTTTTTTCTTCGGTGAAATTCTTAAAATGTGTGGGGTTTACCTGGAATACCTGAATATTTCAAACTTTTCTCAGCAGCAATTTTCTCTCCTTTCAGACACAATTAGCAATAATTCATTATTTACATTAGGTACAATGATAAGTAATACCATTTTGAAATCTGCATTAAGTGCATATTATTTTAAAATTATTGGTCACCTGTATTGCCATACATTTTTTTCATGCTATGGTTGCTTAAACTTTGTCATAACGATTTTTTTTCTCAATTTTTTCACTAAAGTACTAATTCGAGTTCATTTTTTAAAAAGCTGTTTAGTAGCAGTGTTATTATTTACTGCTCATCTATTAGCTCAGTTAATGTAGATTATTTTAACAATAAAAAAATGATGGAATTCTTCAATTTGTGGTCGTGGTGTGCAAGAATGTAAAGTAGGGTACCAAAAATTATCAATATTCTTAAAAGTCTCATATCTTAGGAAATACTCGGTATTGATTTTTTTTTGTATTTTTTTCTGAATCGCCTTTAGTTCTACTATGACCCATTTCAAGGTTATCCATTCATTACTGGACACCCTGTATATTATCTTCGTCGTTGTGAGGGTCCATTGAATAGTAAGGCGAGCGATATGGTATCTTAAGATAAAATATTATAGTATCTTAGCCGTGTGTGATGCGCTAAAAAGAAGCACGCGTGTTACCTGTGGCAAAGCAGTTAGGTTTTGAGGTTTATTTGCGCAGGTGTTATGAAAAACAAAACTAGGGCACAATAGTACATGTTTTTAGAAGGAGAAAAAAATATCCTCTCTTGTACTCATGGACTTTTGGCCAGTTCTATTAATATTCGTGATTATGATGACATGATGATCTAAGACCAAATATCTCAGGATGATCTGCCTAAATTTTTTCCAATGTATGTTGTGGTCTGCTTCCAGTCTAACTGGATGTAGCTGAACACCCTTTAAATGTTACATGGAGCGACTGCCTGTCTGACCTCTGACCTCCGCAACACAGGTTGGCCAACTAGTCCACGACACATTCGTCTATTTGTTTTCGGTTGAATTCATCAAATGAGTCCTCCCGATACCTGGATGGAGTGGAAGGGTGTCAGACTCGTACTGAAAGCTAACCTGTTCCTTCGTTTGCATTCCTGGCAGCCCTTTTTTGGGGTGGTAAAATTATCACGTATAACTCCTCTTACCCTGGCTGGAGCGGGAAGGACTGTCAGGATATTACTGCCTAAAATGCATCTTGGACATTCAGTTGTCTTTTGCGTTTCTGTGCCTCGGTTCTCTTCTTAGTCCCGCGAAATCCCTCCACCCTATTAGACATTCTGGAAAATTAAAGGGGCTCGTTAGGGCCCTTTAGGGCCTAATCATACTAGCGGATTACGAACGTCCTCAAAGCGGAGCGGGCCCGCAAATAATTCGTTACGGACACATAACGAACACGCCGCGCATGCGCAGTGAATTCGTTGCGGATGCGCAACGGGATCGCCGCGAACAGCAAAGTGGACCCCATTTTATACTGCCTCGAACAAACGCCAGCCCGACCGCCCCGCCTCACATCTGACCGATGGAACACGAATGTGACAGGACGTACAGTCAGCATCAAAAGTTGATGACCACATTCAGATTTTCAAAATCACTGTACGTTATAATCACCCATAAATCGCTCAACAAGATAGGCGCCAGTATTGAATGAACACCATTAAAGTTCTAAATTAACTGAACACAACTCTTCAAAGGTCACTGAACACCATTTTGTCAAAAATTGCTGATTGTTGTATTATCCGAAAACATCATTACATTCAGTTTTACAAAAGTCACTGAACAAATATAAAATACTTGTTTTAGTTATCTAGTGTAATCACGGCAACGTCCAAAAATAACTCAACATCATAAATAACAAAAGTCACTGAACAATATAAAATGCTTGTTTTAGTTTCCTACTGCAAAACGTCCAAAAATAACTGAACATCATAAATAACAAAAGTTACTATACTATCTTCAGAGTTATACTGGGTGTAAGGGACAGCCCTCCGCAAACTTTCAGGGCTTGCTCAGTAGACGAAACTGAACAATCTTCCACAATTTTTTTTCAGGAAATGATATAAAAAAATCAGCCTCACCATAGAAAATTATAAACTTGATTGGACAGTTTGTATGGAGAGGCTGATTTTTTTATTAAGTATTTTTTAATCTAAGGTAACAATATACCAATGTTTAAAGTTACACAAATTCCGCTGTCTTTGAGAAACATAGTTATGTGTGGGTAATGGGTATTTGAAGAACTGTTTACTTTTGTTTAAAAAAACGTAAAAAAAAAATGAAAGGGAATCGTCTGTCTTGGTATGGACATGTGATGAGGAGGTATGAGACTCATGTGAGATGAGTATTTTTCTACGTATATTTCCAGGATAAAAAGTATCCCATTTTATGCCCAGGATAATAAGGTATAATTATACCAAGTTTCATCGAAATCGAACCGTTAGTTTTCACGTGATGCCTGCACATACAGACAGACAGACAGACAGACAAATTTTTTTTTAATCACATATTTGGGTTTGGTGTAGATCCAGCAACATCCCCCGCTATTTATTTTTTCAATATTTTCAATGTACAGAATTGACCCTTCTACAGATTTATTATAATGTATAGATTTTTTAATCTAAGGTAACAATATACCAATGTTTAAAGTTACACAAATTCCGCTGTCTTTGGGAAACATAGTTATGTGTGGGTAATGGGTATTTGAAGAACTGTTTACTCTTGAATGTAAAACGAATATTAATTCTACTTAATTATTACTTTGTATCGGGTGTAGACCATTGCGGTTGCAATTATTTATCGTCTTTTAATATTGTATTAGTTATAATTATCAACTGCGCGTTAGTGATAAATAATAATCATTACAATGTCATTAAATATTCATATTACTGCACATGATCACTATGTTTCTGCCCTTATCCTATTTTACTTGGGATCGGTGCGACACGTTTTTTTCTTACATTCCTACGCATTTTCATTCATATCATTCCTTAGACAATCCATCCATCTTTTAAGGCCAAAAGGCCTTCCTCTCCATCCATCAACATTCATACTCATCTCACATGAGTCTCATACCTCCTCATCACATGTCCATACCAAGACAGACGATTCCCTTTCATTTTTTTTTTACGTTTTTTTAAACAAAAGTAAACAGTTCTTCAAATACCCATTACCCACACATAACTATGTTTCCCAAAGACAGCGGAATTTGTGTAACTTTAAACATTGGTATATTGTTACCTTAGATTAAAAAATACTTAATAAAAAAATCAGCCTCTCCATACAAACTGTCCAATCAAGTTTATAATTTTCTATGGTGAGGCTGATTTTTTTATATCATTTCCTGAAAAAAAAAATGTGGAAGATTGTTCAGTTTCGTCTACTGAGCAAGCCCTGAAAGTTTGCGGAGGGCTGTCCCTTACACCCAGTATAACTCTGAAGATAGTATAGTAACTTTTGTTATTTATGATGTTCAGTTATTTTTGGACGTTTTGCAGTAGGAAACTAAAACAAGCATTTTATATTGTTCAGTGACTTTTGTTATTTATGATGTTGAGTTATTTTTGGACGTTGCCGTGATTACACTAGATAACTAAAACAAGTATTTTATATTTGTTCAGTGACTTTTGTAAAACTGAATGTAATGATGTTTTCGGATAATACAACAATCAGCAATTTTTGACAAAATGGTGTTCAGTGACCTTTGAAGAGTTGTGTTCAGTTAATTTAGAACTTTAATGGTGTTCATTCAATACTGGCGCCTATCTTGTTGAGCGATTTATGGGTGATACCACTGGGCCACCACTGCTCTCCAATCCAGATTGTAAATAATTAAGTACCAAATGCCGAAATCCGTTCAGATTTTTGTTAAGTGAAAAAGTAATAGAAAGTTAAGAAATGGGTTGTTGTAAGTTCGCCAAAAAATTTGGTTTTTGTTTTTTTTTTGTTATTGTAAATTCGCCCCATTTCTTTTTTCCGCACGAATAGGAGAACAATTAAATAATAAAATCCAGCACAAAACTACCGAAAACGAGGACACAATGTGGAATCTGAACAGAAAGTACTAGGAGAACAGGATCAAAACTTTTTTTCGTGGGGATTTATTTTTGTGGAGAACTTACAACAACCCAACCAAATTACTAAACACAAAACCACAAAAAAACAACAGAATCGTGCGTCACGACTGTGATAAGTCAGCTTCCCAGTCAGCATAAGTAACGCTGCGCGCTGTGCTGGGGGACCCACACCCAGCACTGATTTTCAGTGGTCACCGGTCAGAGAAAATAATAATAAAAATCCTTACATCACTATCATACTAGCTTGGACTCCGTTCCCGATACCAGTGGGCCACTATTATTTATATTTTTAAATGTTTTTTTTAAGCTATTGCATAGCTATATATATCGCAGGCTCTGAGCGCGGCGCGGCGCGAAAATCTTAACGAAAATAATCTAAGGAAAATACCTGACACCTTCGTCTAACGTCGTTTCAGTTCGGGAGACTTCGGCAATTATAAAGGTACGGACAGACGTGCTCATAAGGGTAAGACGTGCTCATTACTAGCACGAAAGCATGCTTTTATTGAAGGAGAGGGAGAGGGAGGAGAACGTTTCTTGACGTTTCACTTGATTGACGTGGCTGACCATGGCCTAATTAGTACAGTAATAAATAAATAATTATAATTGCATAAGTTGATAAAAAATGCTATGCAATAGCTTTACTATATGGATCAATGGTCTGAAATAAATAAATTATTATTATTATTTTACCGCGGCAGTCCCCGAGTTCCACACGTTTTTTTTTAATATTTAAAATTAAACTTAGTGAAAGTAATGAATAAGGGAATATAACATCCATATATCCACGCATAACACACAAACACAGAACACGAATGTGACAGGACGTACAGTCAGCATCAAAAGTTGATGACCACATTCAGATTTTCAAAATCACTGTACGTTATAATCACCCATAAATCGCTCAACAAGATAGGCGCCAGTATTGAATGAACACCATTAAAGTTCTAAATTAACTGAACACAACTCTTCAAAGGTCACTGAACACCATTTTGTCAAAAATTGCTGATTGTTGTATTATCCGAAAACATCATTACATTCAGTTTTACAAAAGTCACTGAACAAATATAAAATACTTGTTTTAGTTATCTAGTGTAATCACGGCAACGTCCAAAAATAACTCAACATCATAAATAACAAAAGTCACTGAACAATATAAAATGCTTGTTTTAGTTTCCTACTGCAAAACGTCCAAAAATAACTGAACATCATAAATAACAAAAGTTACTATACTATCTTCAGAGTTATACTGGGTGTAAGGGACAGCCCTCCGCAAACTTTCAGGGCTTGCTCAGTAGACGAAACTGAACAATCTTCCACAATTTTTTTTTCAGGAAATGATATAAAAAAATCAGCCTCACCATAGAAAATTATAAACTTGATTGGACAGTTTGTATGGAGAGGCTGATTTTTTTATTAAGTATTTTTTAATCTAAGGTAACAATATACCAATGTTTAAAGTTACACAAATTCCGCTGTCTTTGAGAAACATAGTTATGTGTGGGTAATGGGTATTTGAAGAACTGTTTACTTTTGTTTAAAAAAACGTAAAAAAAAAATGAAAGGGAATCGTCTGTCTTGGTATGGACATGTGATGAGGAGGTATGAGACTCATGTGAGATGAGTATTTTTCTACGTATATTTCCAGGATAAAAAGTATCCCATTTTATGCCCAGGATAATAAGGTATAATTATACCAAGTTTCATCGAAATCGAACCGTTAGTTTTCACGTGATGCCTGCACATACAGACAGACAGACAGACAGACAAATTTTTTTTTAATCACATATTTGGGTTTGGTGTAGATCCAGCAACATCCCCCGCTATTTATTTTTTCAATATTTTCAATGTACAGAATTGACCCTTCTACAGATTTATTATAATGTATAGATTTTTTAATCTAAGGTAACAATATACCAATGTTTAAAGTTACACAAATTCCGCTGTCTTTGGGAAACATAGTTATGTGTGGGTAATGGGTATTTGAAGAACTGTTTACTCTTGAATGTAAAACGAATATTAATTCTACTTAATTATTACTTTGTATCGGGTGTAGACCATTGCGGTTGCAATTATTTATCGTCTTTTAATATTGTATTAGTTATAATTATCAACTGCGCGTTAGTGATAAATAATAATCATTACAATGTCATTAAATATTCATATTACTGCACATGATCACTATGTTTCTGCCCTTATCCTATTTTACTTGGGATCGGTGCGACACGTTTTTTTCTTACATTCCTACGCATTTTCATTCATATCATTCCTTAGACAATCCATCCATCTTTTAAGGCCAAAAGGCCTTCCTCTCCATCCATCAACATTCATACTCATCTCACATGAGTCTCATACCTCCTCATCACATGTCCATACCAAGACAGACGATTCCCTTTCATTTTTTTTTTACGTTTTTTTAAACAAAAGTAAACAGTTCTTCAAATACCCATTACCCACACATAACTATGTTTCCCAAAGACAGCGGAATTTGTGTAACTTTAAACATTGGTATATTGTTACCTTAGATTAAAAAATACTTAATAAAAAAATCAGCCTCTCCATACAAACTGTCCAATCAAGTTTATAATTTTCTATGGTGAGGCTGATTTTTTTATATCATTTCCTGAAAAAAAAAATGTGGAAGATTGTTCAGTTTCGTCTACTGAGCAAGCCCTGAAAGTTTGCGGAGGGCTGTCCCTTACACCCAGTATAACTCTGAAGATAGTATAGTAACTTTTGTTATTTATGATGTTCAGTTATTTTTGGACGTTTTGCAGTAGGAAACTAAAACAAGCATTTTATATTGTTCAGTGACTTTTGTTATTTATGATGTTGAGTTATTTTTGGACGTTGCCGTGATTACACTAGATAACTAAAACAAGTATTTTATATTTGTTCAGTGACTTTTGTAAAACTGAATGTAATGATGTTTTCGGATAATACAACAATCAGCAATTTTTGACAAAATGGTGTTCAGTGACCTTTGAAGAGTTGTGTTCAGTTAATTTAGAACTTTAATGGTGTTCATTCAATACTGGCGCCTATCTTGTTGAGCGATTTATGGGTGATTATAATGTACAGTGATTTTGAAAATCTGAATGTGGTCATCGACTTTTGATGCTGACTGTACGTATCACCATGGCAGTGAGTGTATTGTACGGCGATAATTTGCTACAAACACGCGACGCAAACGTTACGTATTTGCCACGCGTCCGCGACGTCCTCGCTGCGCAGCCGCGGCGTGTTCGCGACGCATGCGCTGTGCAGCCGCTCCGCCTCGCAGCCGCTTCCAAACCGCTAGTATCATTAGGCCCTTAGTGACGTCAGTTTGATTGACAACAAAGTTCCCATCTTCTGAAGACTAATTAAAACTTCACTGTACCAGCCCTATTCACACATTTTACCGCAATATTTTACCATTGTATTAAAATTAAACCTAGTTCACATCATCTTTGTCTTCCTAAGTCAAGTGACGTGTCCAAAAGAATGTTTTAAGTCATTGCAATTTGTTCTCAAATGCGAGTTACTATTTGGGGCACGATGATTTGAAAATTTGCATAATTTCTAGTTTGTAATTTCAAGGTAAAAGTTTGGTCGATTTACATACTTTTAATGAGTTGTCAAAACGCGTTACTTCCACAGATTTTGTATGGTATAGCAAACTGTGTCTTCTCTAACTAGTTAACTGAAAGATCTTTGTTGATTTCAGAGTTTCAAAGCTAAAAAAAACTGATTTTATTAGGTTTTTTTATAAAGTTAATCGGGTATTTGGGCCCATTTTTTGGAACAGTCCCCCGCACTATTCCCAAACCACTGCAACTCCTGAAATCCATATCTTACAAGTATGACGTCACATTTGCATATAAGTAGCTTGAATGAGGACTAATCTGAGCAGTTCCAAAAATGTCCTCTTGGGCAGCGCCATTGCCTCTGGAGACCTGTCAAACTATCAAACTCTTTAATGAGGACTAATCTGAGCAGTTCCAAAAATGTCCGCTTGGGCAGCGCCACTGCCTCTGGAGACCTGTCAAACTATCAAACTCATTGGAAACCAGTGTTGGAAACATGATTTCGAGTGTGTGCAAATTAACGACTGTCTAAAATCTAAATGGCGGCCACGACGCGACGACAGGCTAATCAATTTTAATTTAAAATAAAACATGCATCATAAATACATCTTATCTCTAGCGCCACTTTCACACCTCTTCTAATAGACTTGAACTAGCATACGCCCGCGGCGTGGCCCGCATGAAGTTACATAATAATTATGATTAATTATCACACGGGGTCGTCGTACTGGAAAATAAAGTAACCTATGCTGTGTGTTAATCCAGATTGTAAATAATTTGTGTACCAAATACCGATTTTTTTTTAAGTGAAAAAGTAAGTAATAGAGAGTTAAGAAATGGGTTGTTGTAGTTTTTAATTCGCCCCATTTCTTTTTTCCACACGGATAGCAGAACAATTAAATAATAAAATCCAGCACAAAACTACCGAAAACGAGGACACAATGTGGAATCTGAACAGAAAGTCACTAGGAGAACAGGATCAATACTTTTTTCGTGGGGATTTATTTTTGTGGCGAACCACAAAAAAAAACAGAATCGTACGTCACAACTGTGACAAGTCAGCCTACCAGTCAGCATAACGCTGCGCGCTATGCTGGGGGACCCCCACCCAACGACCATTTACATCTAGACGCCTCATGCACGATCTGACTAACGAAAATTTTCTGCCAAGTCGCTGAGGTACGACGTAAGCGAGGGGGACGGGGTACTGCGTTCTGATTGGCTAACTCAAGGTCAGTGCGACGAGGGGACTCACAGGAGTGGTCGAAACTAATACGAACTTAAGACTTTTTTGCCTAATGTGTTGACAGACATCGGTCGCCTGTGATTAGGAGTCTAGATATAAATGGTCGTTGCCCACACCCCAGCGCTGATTTTCAAAGAAAACAATAATAAACATCCTTACATCACTATCATACTAGCTTGGACCCCGTTCCCGGTACCAGTGGGCCACTATTTTTTTTTGTCTAATTGTAAATATATTTAAAAATAAACTTAGAGAGTGAAAGTAATGAATGAGGGAATATAACATCCATATATCCATGCATCCTAACAAACTTGCCCATTAGTTTTAAGTATTATCATCCAAATTTAACGTACCTACATATAAGATGGATGATCTCTCTAAAATCAAGTTTAAAACGCCTTTTAATTAGTATAATGTTATGTATCTTGTTAAAAATATAAACCAGTTTATTTAAGAACCAGTTTTTGAGCGTTCACATTGACTGGAATATTCGTTATGTGTTAAATTACCTTGCAAGTTGTTTCGACAGCATTTATTCTTTCTTGAGGTAACAATATTTATTCTTGGAGAAAAGAGGGTTATATGGGAGTTCTTAAGAGAGATATGCATTCCTGAATCTGATATTGAATCATCGACATTTGCACTCAAACGTCACTGTCAGCTGTCAAATCTGACAGAACAGCTCCGTTGTCAAAGTTGTCAAAGGAGAATGGGCAAAAATGTATGAAGCCTGGTACTCGACCCAATAGCCATAATAAATATATCATTGGAAAGGTCTTTTTACAAGGATTAATGATAACCGAGTCGCTTGTCTTCATTTGTTGTCGGAACGGAGTTATTTTGTGTTAAGTATTTAATACATTTTTTTTTGATTATTTTTCGTTTCTGTTTGATTTAGTTAAGATAATGGTCATATTATATCGTTGTCTTGCATAAAATCATATGTGTTGATTAATAGGTACTAAAACTTTTTGAAAAAAGGAACCGACTTCAAAACCATACACGGAAAAGCGTAAAATAACTTTTCTTTCGGAAGTCGGTGGCTTTGTTTTTCATTTTATCGACTTTTGCCACCGACTGCCGAAAGAAAAGTTATTTAACTCTTTTTAGTGTTTGGTTTTGAAGTCGTTTCCTTATTTTTCAAATAGTTTTATTTTACTCTTTTTTAGTTCAGATATTCAACAAGAATATTCGTATAATCGGTGCCTTTGAAAATCTACTATCCAAGTAAGTAAACACGGATCCATGCGAGCAACGTCATGGGATATCCATTAGTGTTATATACTAAAACCTTCTCCGGAATGTAATGAACATTTTTATGACAACCGAATCAAAATCGGTTCAGCCAAACGCGAGATAATCGCGGACAAACATACATACATACAAAGAGGAGGAGAAGGTCGAAATGAAAACCTATTTTTAAGTTGTTTAAAAAACATCCATGCGGGCAACGTCACGGGATATCCATTAGTGTTAAATACTAAAATCTTCTCCAGAATGTAACAAACACTCTTCTGAAAAAAATCTTTTTACTAAAAGGGAACCGACTTCAAAACCATAATAATCAATGAAATAAAAAAACAAAGCCACCGACTTCGTAAAGAAAAGTTATTTTACGTTTTTTTTTGTGTTTAGTTTCGAAGTCGGTTCCCTTTTTTCAAAAAGTTTTTTATTTTTTCCCTTTTTAGTTTAGATATTCAACAAAAATCTTCATAATAATCGGCGTCTTTGAAAATCTACAATCCCAGTAAGCAACAAAAACGGATCTATGCGGGCAACTACACAAAATATCCATTATTGTTATATAAGTACTTAAACGTTCTCCAGAATGTAATGAACACTTTCCTGAAAACCGCATCAAAATCCGTTCAGCCACGCGCGAGATAATCGCCGACAAACATACATACAGGTCGAACTGAGAACCTACTTTTTTTTAAGTCGGCTAATAACTGCGAAGATCGCCCGGAGGACACAGTAGAGCATACGGTGCAAGACTGCCCCGCTTGGGCAGAGCACCGACGTGTCCTCACGGCGGCGATAGGCGGAGACCTCTCGCGCCCGGCATTGGTCGCGGCCATGCTGCGGGGCGAGACGGAGTGGAGCGGTCGCCTCCTTCTGCGAAGCAGTCATGCTCGCGAAGGAGGAGGCGGGCCGCGTGAGGGAGAGGATAATGTCCTCCCTCCGCCCCACCCGCGGTGGTGGACGCCCACGGCAACGGACGTCGCAAGACGATTTCCGGCCACCGTAGGCGCGGGCATGCGGGCGGCGAGTAAAGGGCAACTCGCTGCCTGACCATGGACCATGCCCGGGTCGACGGCGCGTTGTGTTCCACGCGCGCCTCAAAGAGCGTCAGCATAATGGCGGGGCCCCCTCTCTAGAGGGCCAAAGCCTGCCGGGGTCGCGGGACTTATCTCATTACCGTGACCCCGGAACATAAAGGGCTATTGAAGGACACCGTGGATTTTAGTCAGTACAAGTCTGACAGTAAGGGGTGGGAGGACACACTCGCTAAAAAAAAGTCGGCTAATAACCACATCAAAATTGGTTCAGCTAAACGCGAGATAATCGCGGACAATCATACATACATAAAAACATACAGGTCGAACTGAGAAGCTACTTTTTTTTGAAGTCGGTTAAAAATGAATAAACACTCTGGAATAAAGAAAAAGAAAAGTAAGAAACGTTATTTTTTTTTAAACATTAATATTAACCGTCTTCAAAAAAACAAGTAGGTTCTCATGTCGACCTGTATGTATTTATGTTTGTCCATCTCGATCTCTGATTTGATTATCTCGTGTTTAGCGGAACCGATTTTGATGTAGTTTTCAGAAAAGTGTTTGTTACATTCCGGAGAAGGTTTTAGTATTTAATAATAATAGATATCCCGTGACGTTGCCCGTATGGACCCATGTCGGACAAAAAGGTATTACATAAGGGTAAACACGAAAAGGCGTCAAAATAACTTTTCTTTCGGAAGTAGAAAGAAAAGTTATTTAATGCTTTTTCGTGTTTGTTTTTGAAGTCGGTTCCTTTTCTCTTCTCCATCATTCATTACGTCGCTCATGATGTTTTAATCGGTCTTAGTGGCAGCGTATGGTCACAAAACATCGATTATATAGCCATTGTAACACACAACGGAAAAGAACGAATTGGAACGGCTAGGTATTTTGAACATTTTGCCAGCGGAGCCATTGCCTTTTTTTATCGTGTTAAAATCATCAAATGAGGCCTCCCTTCACCCAGGCCAGCGCGGGAGGGACTGTCAGACTCGTACTGACTAAAATCCACGGTGTCTTTCAGTAGCCCTTTACGTTCCGGGGTCTCAGTAATTCGTTAGTCGTTATATATGAATAGTTACACAATATATTTCTCGTTTTAAATAATGTTATTTTACATTGTTATTTTTCGTATTTTCAACCATGATGGGTACTAATGCATTATTATGATATCAACTAACTTTGAGGGCTTCCCATGGTTTTCGGACAAGGATTTGGGACAAGTCGTCATAGTAAATATTTTTCCTGAATAAAAGATCTATCCAATGAAACCACAATGATTGCTATTGGATCAAGTACCAAAAACTAACTTTGAGGGCTTCCCATGGTTTTCGGACAAGGATTTGGGACAAGTCGTCATAGTAAATATTTTTCCTGATTAAAAGATCTATCCAATGAAACCACAATGATTGCTATTGGATCAAGTACCAAAAACTAACTTTGAGGGCTTCCCATGGTTTTCGGACAAGGATTTGGGACAAGTCGTCATAGTAAATATTTTTCCTGATTAAAAGATCTATCCAATGAAACCACAATGATTGCTATTGGATCAAGTACCAAAAACTAACTTTGAGGGCTTCCCATGGTTTTCAGACAAGGATTTGGGACAAGTCGTCATAGTAAATATTTTTCCTGACTAAAAGATCTATCCAATGACACCACAATGATTGCTATTGGATCAAGTACCAAAATGCTCATTGTTCTTTTGTTGCGGTTTTTACTATACTTGACTGTCAAGCAACTCATTGCCAAAGAAGGGAAAAAAATACTATATCTTGACGTTTGTTATTTTCCAGCGGGCGTAGCATGGCGCCGTAGAAAGGGGTTTTGTCGACGGAAAAATAGACAAAATGACAGAACGTAGAAATATTTTTAGCGTTTTAAGCATGGTAATGTAAAAAATATAGAAAATAAACGTTCTTTTATTCAATAGTGAACGAATCGTGTCATATTTATGCAAAAAAACAGTCGATTTGTATAGAAACGATGAAATAACTTTGTCTTTTCTTGGTAGAATAGACATAGAATCGCCATGCTACGCGTGCTGTTGAAATGGGGGCTAAAGTCTCCAGTGGCGTTTAAGACCTTTCGACAGTTATAACAGCTATTTGATATTTGGCGACAAAAGCCCCTTTTGGCGCTTCAGTGCTAGAAAAAATACGTAACCATTATTTTTCAAAACTCATAGGCGAGGGCCACATAGAAAAGACGTAAGACGCAGACGGGGCGGAGACATAATATGTCTCTTCGGCGTATCTTTCATACAAAATGTATAGAAGCGTCGCGAACGTGAACACACAGAAGAGACGCGTCGCGGGCGCGACCATTTACATTTTCGCCTGTCCGCGACGCGTCCTCTTCTTACGTCTTTTCTATGTGGCCCGCGCCTTAACTGACGGAATAGTTCGATTTGAAAATATATTGATGTCGTCGACATGCCTGTTGCGACTAAAATTGAACATGCCCGTTCAATTTTAGTCGCAACAAATGAACTACAAGCTTTCCCGGTTCCTGTTGCGTGAGCTCGCTCCAACTTTTTTTTCGAGGTAAAATCATCAAATGAGTCCTCCAACCCAGGGCGGGACAGGAGGGACTGTCAGACTTGTACTGACCAAAATCCACGGTGATCCTTTAATAGCCTTTTACGTTCCAGGGTCACGGTTACCTGATGAGACAGTCCCGCGACCCCGGCAGGCTTTAGCTTGCTTCTACTAAGGTCTCAACGACGTTGCTTCTGAGCCAGATTGAGTTCAAAATACTCATTCACTCATACTTACTCAAGGCCAAGATACTCTAAGCAAGCTCATTTAAAATAAATAAAAAATAACTAAAACTAGCCATGCATCTGCTGTACCTGTTTTCACATATTCCTGAATTAGAATTTAAAACCAAACAAGTTTTATCTTGTACTGGTTTTCTAATAAACTTGACTCTTTTTCGAATACTCTTAAATCGTGACTTGTAAGACATTATGTAACATGATGTCACGATTTTTACATAATAGTACCCATGTAGGATAAATAATTTAAAACTTCAAAATGCTTAGATAACAATATTGGCTCTAATTTATTCGAACATTCCAAATATTACGTATCTTATCTTGAAAGACGTCAAAACATTTCTTCTTCTTTCATACTTCTCTATTACTGGTCATTTCAGCAGTCACCTTTATATCATATCATTCACAACTACAGAGCGTCACCTGCTACGATCATGACATACTCCTTTCACCTCATCCACATTCATACATCTGGTCATACACACACGTCGATTGATAGTACTACACACCCGACCTTTATGAAGTACTTCACCAATAAGGTCAGTGTAGGTCTTCATAGGACGTCCTCTCCCGGCGTTTCCACTCACCTCTGCCTTATAAATTCCTTTTGTTAGTTGCCTTTCTTTTCAGTCACTGATGCCAATTTTGATTTACTTACGGATTGCATCATTTCATGCAATTTCACCCCGCATTTAAACGATCGTTTACGGTGAGCACCGCGAAAATTGATTGATCTAGAAGGTCAAGAAATGTTGCAAGCGCCAGGTTTGGATTCTGTTTTGTAATCTGTATTAGTATTGTCATCGAGATTATTTATTATTTCTTGCCTGTACTGTTCCCCTGCTTGTCAAAGGCCTACCTCCATTTCTTCCAACGGTAACGATGGTGCGCTAAATCCTTCCAATTCTCAAGGAAGGCATCCAGTTCGTCCCGTCATCTCCTTCGCGGTTTGCCGCCGCCTATTTAATTATGTTATTTTTTATATCGTGTTAAAATCATCCAATGAGGCCACGGAGGACATGGCAGTGCTCTGCCCAAGCGGGGCAGACCTGCGCCGTATGATCCACCGTGTCTTCCGGGCGATACTCGCAGTGGTGACACCCAGGTGTTTCTTTCTTTCTAATCAGACACAGCAACTATTCGAAACATCCGTACCTGTAGAGAACCTGCGTCAGGTGGAAGGTGAGTTGCCGTGGCGCCTCTCCAGAACCTCTTCAAAGAGGGGTCTTACCGTCCGATTGCGGCGTGAACGAACCTCGGTTTGCGACAGTAGTTCCCTCCATACCGCCCTGAGATCGCGCCGGAGCTCTTCCCGCCGCACCTCGACTTGTCGAGGGAACGGAGATTTGCCCTGGTGTTGCGCCACTAGTAGACACTTGCCGCGGCCCTGGGTCGCTGTTTTTAGTGCAATTGATTTCATCAAGTTCGTTTGCCTAGCCTGTAGGCTGTAACCGTGTTCAGAATCCCATCTATCTCTGTACTTATCAAATTTATCAATTTATTTTGTTATGCTACCTTTTTTGATCTCCAGTACAGAAAAATCATTATAATCATTCATAATTGTCAGCCTTTAATCCCAACCACCTCAATGTGAATTCTCCCTAACCAGCCTATTTCATTAAGTCACCTCCGTGGAATAATTTAATCAGTACAGTCCACGGCATGTTCCCACTGTTGAGACACAGGCATCCTCTCTGTGAGATGGGAATTCGCCATAATACACCACGCGGGCCCAGTACGGATTGGTACATGTCACATTATCTTCGAATTTCTGGTTAAAACCCAAAAAAACCCTAAAACCCAAAAGTAACTGATCAATAAAACCTGTTACTTAAAATACTCCACTTGAGAAGTAACGAGTACATGAATTGTATCTTAAAAACAAAGCGCCGGAAGCTGCAGCCCCGATACGCTTGCCGGAGATTGCATCACTGTAATGGCAGTTTGTAATAAGTTGGTGAGCAGTAATGGTGGATTGAGTAGCTACTGATTATGTCTTGTTAATTAGGGTTTTGATGTTTCGAATTATGACTGGCTCATTTTTTGAAATTGTTTCGTAGTCTTGTGGAGTCACTGCAAAGTTTTTTTAGACAAGTGTTCAACCGATGATTAACTTATTAAACGACTTAAAAAAAGGAGGTTCTCTGATTTCTATTTATTTCTATATGTTGTTTCCGATATTGGTCTAACACCTATTGTTATCGTTTAATTGCTCCACTTAGCAACTTGCCTTACTGTGTAATCTAGTACTAATGACAAATTATTGATAATAATCTCTAAATACCACGATTTACTTCGGCTGTTCAGGTCTAGTCAAAATCCAAATGATTTTTGATCGGCAAAATTCCTTCATCCATTAATATGTTAATCAGTCGCCATATCAGTATTTTCTTAATTCCCATTATGAACTATACTAACCTGGTATCCATTTTTTCGTCTGCTTCTTCATTTATGCTTCCTTCCTTGTTACGTTTCTTTTTTTGTTATGTTATTACAGCATGTAGTTTTCTTCTATACTTATCAATATTCTCCTTTCTAGTCATATCATCCTCCATACTTTCCATCTATCTTGTGGTCGCAGTATTGTCAAAGGGCAACCGAAAAACAGGGACATTTTTAGTTGACTAAGAGTCTGACAATTATTTTGGCTTTCCCCATTGTGGAAAAAAAAAACATGTTGTATTTTTCTTCCACACTTATAATATTATCCTTCCTAGCCATATCATCTTCTTCCATTCCTAAAATCTCATCTAAATTCCTCACTTGTGCAAGTTCTATACAAATAACAAAGCAACATGGCCATTTGTTATCTCAGAAACAAAAGCGACGTGCTCAACAATTCGTTTTAGTGATACGCCGCGTTAAAAACTGTATTATTCTCAGATTTCACAGCAGGTTTTTGGTTGAAGGCCGTTCATATAAAGACTAACCGCTCGGCCACGAGCTACACGCGAGAAACACGCGTGTTGTAAAAAAAAAAACAAATGAGAGACGATGTTTGGAGCATGCCACGAATTGACATTGAAATAAGGTCGCAAATGTCTTGAATGAATAAAAAATAATCCAGAATTCTAAGCTATCACAAGCTATGAAAGCAGAGTAAGCGGAGCATTCCCGAATTGCAAAGCTGTAGCAATTTCAATCATGTGTTCGACGGATCCGCGTTTGAAGGCACGGGATTCCGCATTGAAGCTAGATCCAGTAGGATTCCGAAACCTGTTTTCCGGGATTACAATCGATAATAATAAAATTAAAGACGCGCGTGCGGCTTGAAGTAAGACGTAAGAGCTGAGGTCGTAAATGGACCGTTAGTTCTATGCTCAGAGCTACATTTTTTGTTGTTTTGAAATAAATAACTTTATAGTTATGTAAAGTTATGTAAAATATTGCCAAAAAAAAGGAGGACAGGTGCTAGAATTGCTATAATTAGTTTTGCTATGGGGCTAGCATAGTCTGCATAAAATTGATGTGATTGACGCAATGAAATCTCTCTGAAGACGATCTCTATGCATGATCAACTTATAATTTTTCCAGTTCGGTTTCTACACCTACAGGCTCAGTGCGAATCTCTGTGTTGTGTCAGTGTAAATTGGTGAGTGTCACATGGCTTCGAATTTTTGATTCTAGGACTTGCCTGTTTCCTCACGATGTTTTCCTTCACGGTTTTGGAAGTATTGGATCACGTTTGGATTTGGATATGGCGGTTTTGTGTGTAGCAGTACCAAGCAATACCATTGCATTGCTTGGTACTGCTACACACAAAACCGCCGGGCGGCGGGCTTTGTTTCGTGTCGTGGTACATAAAATATTCATGCTGTTTGGGTCTAGTAAGTAGCCACTTTTATAGCGATGTCGGAAGCCTTGTTCAAATAGTCGAGGGTGGAGGAGAAGCAACATTTGGAACAGTCCAGCAAATTAGACATTGTCTGAACAAGAGCACCGCACTCGCACTGTGTACTTATTTGATGGATCGATTATCCCCCACTTCGCCAAATTGTATCAGAGGCCTACTTGGTTACGCAAACGATTTAGAGCTATTCTTAGAGGCCACTGCAGTTCTCGACCATTGTTTTTTGTTCCTACTCCTTTTTTGTACCTTTTTTTGTACCTCCACTATTCTTTTCTGATTAAATTCGTTGCAGGATCCAAGACAGGTAAATCCATTCTCCGGGACACGGCGAGCTTCATCATCTCTGCGCTTTTATGGAGGTTGCCAGTGTCGAATCTGGTTATCAGAAGTTGCAGGGGTTTGGGAATAGTGTGGTGGGTTTTTGTAGTTCTCGTACAGGGGGCACTCTTTGGGCTCCAAGAAGTCGTAAGGTCGTAATTAAGAAGAATGTTCGAGAATCTCAAACCGCTCGGCTGCCGCACATTCGGCTTGGCAACTGCTGACCACCTTTTTTTCTACCGAATCGAATGATGCATCAACCCGATCGGCACAAAATTAAAGCCGATCAAGTGCAGTTAATGATTTCTCTTTGCATTCAAATAGGACGTATAAACTTCGACTTTGGTTAGAATTTTAATATAACCCCGTATTCATGCGTAGTAGGAAGCCCGCATATCGAACAAAGTCAATAAATATTCTTTTCTTTTCTATGTCGTTTAGTATTGAAGGTACTGCTTTTATTGTTGTAAATAATAGTCTGTTATTGATTGTTTTTGCCCCCGGCTTCGGTCGTGTTAATTTAGAATTTGACAATTAATTCAGATCTTATACGTTATTGTTAGCCAGGAGCCATGAGACCTTTACAGTTAATTTTGTCGCATACTACCTACCTGGTTTCCTCCAGTACGCCTCCTGCTTCCTCCATTTCATTTCCTCCTTATCCAAGTATAGTAATAGACGACATATTTCATAGAACCGGTATCTGGTAACAAGTAAATAACCACATAACTTTCTCATGAGGTGCTCGTGATAAGCAAGAGTTATTTACGGAAACAGTTTGTAAATAAAATGTCATTGCTATTAGCTTCATGGAGCCGAAACGTGGAACCAGACAGTCAAGCTGGCCCACCGACTTCATGTCACACAGCGTGCTATGGAAAGTTCTATGCTTGAGATCTCGATAAGGGATAAAATCCGGAATGAGGTCTTACGGCATACGACGAAAGATAGATATTTTCGAAAACTGTAACAAGCTGAATTGGCAGTAGGCTGGTCATGTCTGCCACAGAACCGACGAGACGTGTAGAAGGAAGGTTAGGGTGGTACGCCCCTCGGCAAGATAGACCGATGACCTGAAGAAGGTAGCTGGCAGTAGCGCTCCCTAGGAGAGGCCTATGAGTTGCGTATCTGCATTCTGTTTGGAGAATCAGCATCGAGAAGTGGAGCTGCTACGCCAATTTAATTTTGACGTTAGTTACGTTCGTACATCTGCAACCGTTCCTGTGTCTTTATTGTCGAACTAAGAAAGTAGACAGCCTGATCAGGAAGGAGGCAGGACGAGTCCTCCTTACAGCCGATTTTTTTCTTTCCTCAATGACGGTTTACACTTATGTGAGTAATTGTGGAAAGCATTAGATGATCACTATTCAATACATACATGTTGTGTATGACAATATTGAAATATTCAATAAGCTTGAACACCTGATACGTTAGACTTTCATTCTCACAGGTTTATGCGGGTTACACTAACCGCAGGCGCCGCAGTACGTTTAGCTCAGTATTTATAGTTAGATCTATAAGCTATGTTGGTGAAGACAGCACTCCTATCGCCCAGATTATTTCGAGACATAAGATCAACTAATTCTTTCCAATAAAAAAAAAATAAAACCTTCATCATCATCATCATCAACCGTAGGACGTCCACTGCTGAACATAGGCCTCCCCCGTAGATTTCCAATAGGACCGGTTGTAAGCGGCTTACATCCAGCGTGATCCTGTGGTCTTCATCAGATCGTCTGTCCACCTTGCAGGTGGACGCCCCACGCTGCGCTTGCCGGTGCGTGGTCTCCATTCGAGAACCTTACGACCCCATCGGCCATCAGTTCTGCGTGCTATGTGGCCTGCCCATTGCCAGTTAAACTTGCTAATTCGCTGGGTCACTGGGTGGCTCTTTGGTCGTTTGATCCCGGTCAGGCGGGACCCGCGGGTCCAAACGACGTAATTGGGTTATGTCGGCAACTTTGATTCGTCTCCAAATCTCCTCATTTGAATAAAAAAAATATTTTTTTATTTCAATAAAACCATAAAAAAGTACTTAGAAAGGCTATGGTGCATATTAAACTAGACAAGTCGACACGTACGTCAATCCGCGGTCGTCCCCGGTTAGTTCACATCTCTTTCACATCGTGCTGCGATCGATTTGATAATCCCCATCACCAACTTCGCACAACACTTGTGTTGTTTAGTAGCAAATGTAGCAATAATGACTGGTATATAGTTATAAACAATTCTTCTGAGGAAGTCGACACATATTCGAGAAATGTGTAAGTAAATTGTTGTCTATTTTATATGTTTGTGAAACTATAATACTGCCTCTATGATTCGCAACGAGAAAGAGGATGGGATTTTCCCGAGACATGCAAGCAATAGCTGTGTTTCATAATGAAAACATCTAAGTCTACTCATCTGTTATGCAGTATTATAGTTTCACAAACATATAAACAGTAAAATAGACAACAATTTACTTACACATTTCTCGAATATGTGTCGACTTCCTCATGACAAGACTATCAGCTGAAATGCTCAAGAATCCTCATTCTTGAGCATTTCAGCTGGTAGACTCGTCGGCGAACCAGAACTCGAGCACCTCTAATACGTTAGTAAAGGCCTCAGACAAGCCCTTGTGCAATTGGAGTTGCACAAGGAGCAGGAAGACTTCCTTGGACTATACCTGGGTCGAAGGCGGGCGCGTCGTGTTCCACGCGCGCCTCAAAGAGCTGTCAGCAATCTGACATGCCCCAAACGCCTGCCGTATCGTGGGACTGTCTGAACAGGTAACCGCGACCCTGCAACGTAACGGGCTATTGAAGGAACACCGTGGATTTCACTCAGTACGAGTCTGATAGTTTTTTTGCTCCATCCAGGGTGAACTATAGAATTCATTTGACGACTTCATCACGATAAGAAAAAGAATAGGTATTTCATTTCATTTTTTGATATCTCTTTATATTTTGCCCAGAAGTTTATCACCTCGAATGTTAAAAAGTTTTCTAAAGGCTTCAGACAGGTCATTGTTAAGGAGGAGTTGAACAAGGAGCAAGAATACTTCCTTTAAAATGTCTATCGTAGTATCTATCTATGATTTCAGCTTGTAATTTAATGAGCGATGGCTTGTCTGACTTCGTACCAGTTTTGATTTTCACGATCTGCGCGATCTCATTTTCATCAAATGCTTTGTATAGGTACTAGACACAACACTTAAAATGTCACAATAGAAGACAAGAATCCATTTGATTGTCATCAATTAATTTCAGTCGATTACCACGCAATGTTTCTTCGATTTCATTATTGACAAGCAGAAAAATGCAATAGGCATACACTTCATCATTATCATCATCATCTTTTTGTCCTGTTCCCATGATACTTATATTAAACACCAACTCGGATTCAAACTTGCATGCCAGTTGCTGGGTTCGTAGGTACTGACCAGACTTGCGAGTTTAAAAAAACAGGTTCCGCTTACAATTGTCCGACTAGCTCTGACGAGCTACTAGCTAAAATATCGCTTTGACAGCTCATTAAAAGTACATCAATTGATTAGTAGTTCAAAATTTCAAATACTATTATCATCACGCAATGTCTTTTCTATTTCATTGTCAAGCAGAAAGATTCCGTCAGTTTCGGATTTCGTTATTGATGGAATTGGTTTGTTTGCTTTAACGGTATTTTTCTGGGGTTTTTTAGCTTGCATTTGGTTTTGCCAGTGACTCAATAAGTCTTTAAACTTTGGGATGTGTAAATGCATCAAAAATTATAACTGATCTGCATCTCATACTTTTTGTCCATTTAATACAGTAACTTTGTCGCTTGAAAGTATGGGGTAATTTGCTTCAAATCCTGTAGTCTTGAATTTTTCCAGACTACAGGATTTGAAGCAAATTACTGTTTGTGACGTTGGCTCAATAAATAATCCAAGATTGAGACGTCCAGGGTGGGTATTACAACATCTTAAAACCAGGCTTATTCATGTGAGTGAACGAGATGGCGCTAGACGACTTGTATAGCTCTGTCACTTTCACTCGCCGGAACAAGCCTGGGTTTAAGACGTTGTAATACCCCCCCTGGGCCGAACGCAACATGTCAAAAAACCGCGAAAACTGACTTTTTTCTTTTCAAATTTTGGCGATTATGACCCTAAAAGATTTGAATTGATAATTACTTCCTAGAACTTTTTTAAAATGACTAAATTTTCTTCAATATAAGAATTCTAGTCTAACATTGTAGCATTTTTTTTTAATTCTTCAGTCTTTTAGTAAGTGGATTGCCTAATCTTTTATGAATTAAAAACCGCCCGGTTGATGGCAAGTCCTCATCGCCCAAAACCCAGTTTTGGGTCTTTACAATTTACCTATCTGTGTTGCAAACATTCAAATCCGTTCACTGTTTTTTTTTTTTGCGTGAAAAAGTAAAAAGCACCATGAACGTTCGCATTTATAACAGTAATAAGATAACTGTTAAAAATGTATTTATTTTTAAAGGAAACATAAATAAAACAGAAGTAAACCAGCGTTGCTTAACAAGTCCTTGTGATAACAATTACTTTCGCATGCGTTGGTGCATTTAAAGCCTCCTGCAGACACACGCGATTAATCGCGCTGCGACAACGAGCCAAGCTAATTTCCTCTCTAAAAATACTGCGAATGGATCGCGACATGTCGCCCCGCGCGATTAATCGCGTGCGTCTGCAGGAGGCTAAATCTATGCCTCACGAGTACTTTTTTTTTCTGATATTCTTGTAAGGAAAGAAATATTTACAAGGGTGAAAATTTATGTGGAGAAGAAATGCAGAGAGCTAATATTTTATGTAATAATTATATTCCCCGTGGTTTCAACCCCGCTGCTCAGCTCCTATTGGCCGTAGCGTGAAGTTTTATAGCCTATAGCCTTCATCCATAAATGGACTATCCAACGCTCAAATATTTTTTTTCAATAAGAACCAGTTGTTCCTGAGGTAGCCTTACCAAACAATTACTCTGCAGCTTTATAAATTAGCATAGATTTTGGTCGAATTTCTGCGACAGGACGACTTCTAGTTGGTTGCGGAACCATCTAAACATAAAAAATATATGTGGCACTCGGAGACTGCCGCAGTGAAGCTATTGCATAAGTAAATTTTTTTTTTATTTTAAAAAGAAATCGCCTACCGCGTATATTTAACGAGAATATAATTTATTTAAAATGTTTGTGGTGCACTATTGTAATAAAGAACTGCTTTGTTGTAAGAGAATTTATTACGTAGGTTTCATTGTGAAAACTTCTTTTATAGCTGGCCGGTTAGAATCAGTAAGAAAAAGTAAATTGTCTTTATGACGGATATTTTCGATATTTTTACGATTGCCGAAGTCTCCCGAACTGAAACGACGTTAGACGATGCGTGGTGTCAGGTATTTTCCTTAGGTTTTTTCGTTAGGTTTTTGGGAATTCGGTCGCCGCGCCGCGCTGCGTTCAGAGCCCGCGATAAAAGCTTTGCAATAGTTTAACAGGTAACACTGTAACGTAAAGGGCTATTGAAGGATCACCGTGGATTCCAGTCGGTATGCGTCTGACAGTCCCTTCTCCTTCGCCCAGGGGACTCTTTTGATGATTCTATCGCTTAAAATGAAGTCGGTTAAAAAGGACTAAACTTCTAGTTATTAATACTATTCCGCGCATTCTCGTTCAGAATCGAGTTTTCTACCTTTGTTTGACTACCCAATACCCACAATCTATCCCTTTAACAATATCGAATCTTACTCCTAAACCTACATGCCGATTGCCGACGGTGTGAGCTAGAATGCGTGTCAACGGTGCAGCGAACATGCCTTGTTTACTTATCAATTCTAACTATAATTATCCTATAACATCATCTATCATTATCCTTTCTGAAGTCTATTGCTGTTCCTTGATCTGAGACTGTTCATATCTCCTCTAAATTGAGTCCCTCCCTGAATGGAACGAAAGACACTGTAGGACTCGTACTGCACGCAGAGAAATGTATACGAGAACTTCTGGTTGCAACCGTGACAGCAAGACTCACTAGTTGACTTTACAACATTTCTAGTGATAAATACTTAGTCCTTGTTATCTCTAATACTTACTTAGTATTTATTACTAGAAATGTATACGAGAACTTCTGGTTGCAACCGTGACAGCAAGACTCACTAGTTGACTTTACAACATTTCTAGTAATAAATACTTAGTCCTTGTTATCTCTAATACTTACTTAGTATTTATTACTAGAAATGTATACGAGAACTTCTGGTTGCAACCGTGACAGCAAGACTCAGTAGTTGACTTTACAACATTTCTAGTAATAAATACTAAGTCCTTGTTATCTCTACTACTTACTTAGTATAAGTATATATATAGTAGTAATAAGTTCTCGTAGAGGTAGCCAGCCATTTCTCTGCGTGTGGCTAAAATACACGCTGTTTCGTCAATAGCCCTTTAAATTCCTGGGTCACGGTAACGCGACCTCAGCAGGTGTTTGGCTCTCTGTTTAGGCCACGACAGATTGCTGACAGCTCTTTGAGGCTTCCAATTAAGAATGACATACTAGTATGACTACCCACGAACTATCCCTTTAACAATGTCGGTCCTTACTTCTTAACCTACATGCCTGACGATGTGAGCTAGTATGCGTGTCAACGGTGCAGCGAGCATGCTTTGTTTACATAAGAAGCTACCATGTACTGGTGACATTATCTACTGTCTCAGGTTAGTTTAGGCCGCCCATACACGGACTGCTCGAGCTCAAGCAGTCAGTATATTCCCGGCGATTGCGTCACGTACCTATATCGACGGCTCGACTGGTTCGTGTACGTAGAGGGCTGTAGTTTGATACTGACTGCTTTTTACAGTCTTTTCCCTCCTGTCTTTACAGTATAAAAGTTTGACTTGATGTAGACCACACAATGCAAAGCAAACTTAACTGGAATAATAAAGAATTTTATTGAAATGTTTTTGACTGAGCATAAAAAAGTGAAATCAGAGGTATTTGGCTCAAATTCAAATTCTTACAGTGTAATGACACTCTCGTCTTTCTCCGGAAGCGATGCCAAGAATTTTACAGCAAAAAATTAAGCTCCATTTTCACTATCAGAGACAGACGGCGCGACGACCTCTCGCAGCCGGCATTGGTCGAGCCCATGCTGCGGGGCGAGACGGAATAGGAAGCGGTCGTCTCCTGCGAAGCAGTCATGCTAGCGAAGGAGGAGGCGGGCGCGGTGAGGGAGGGGACGACCACTATCTCGCCTAATAGCGAAAATGTGGTTGACCGTGACACTTAGATGTTGCAAGCGACGTCGGGCGACATTGCGGAACGCGTATATTTTGTATCAAGCAACTGAATCGCTGACCAAATGTTCTCTAGTGAAAACGCCTCTTTAAAAACAAAATACAGATTTTCAATAACTACTAAAAAATAACGTTGAAACTTTCTAACTACCGCCAAAATGACACAACTGACCCGAGAGAGCGTGCCATTGTAAAACTAATATCGCCAATTTATTTTGATGACTTTTTGAATTGTTGGCGGCCGATTGTCTGTGCTACTGAGAAAGTGACTGGTTTTTGTGTAGAATCCGCGCCACGATATGAAAAAAATGCAGTAAAAATATAGTTATAGGTACCACCACTAATTTTCCGCAGGTTATGTGTGCTTGACGGCCCCCCCCCCCCCCCTTTAGAGGGCCAAAGCCTGCCGGAGTCGCGGGACTAACGAATACCGTGACCCCGGAACGTAAAGGGCTATTGAAGGACACCGTGAATTTTAGTCAGTACAAGTCTGACAGTGACAGTCCCTCCTGCCCTGCCCTGGGTGGGAGGACTCGTTTGATATTTTTATCACGATAAAAAAAAATCATATGTGGTGGTTTGGACTCTATAAGGTTCTTTTGACGTATGTTTTTAAGCTATTGCATAGCTTTTATCGCAGGCTCTGAGCGCGGCACGGCGCGAAAATCTTAACGAAAAAGCCTAAGGAAAATACCTGACACCACGCGTTGTCTAACGTCGTTTCAGTTCGGGAGACTTCGGATGTCATAAAGGTACGGACAGACGTGGTCATAAGGGTACGGACAGACGTGCTCATTACTAGCACGAAAGCATGCTTTTATTGAGGGAGAGGGAGACGTAGAGGGAGAGGGATAGAGCGTGGGAGAGGGAGAACGTTTCTTGACGTTACACTTGATTGACGTGGCTGACCATAGCCTAATTAGTACAGTAATAAATGTAATAAATAAATAAATATAATTGCATAAGTTGATAAAAAATGCTATGCAATAGCTTTACCGCGGCAGTCCCCGAGTGCCACACGTATTTTTTTTTTATCATGGTGACAAGAAGCATACGGTTAGAATGTGGTGGAAAGCGGTCACCGTAGCATAAAGAACTAAAAACCAGAGTTATCGCTTGCGGGTAGCCGACCTTGCAACTTATTCACGACCTTTTTGAGTATGTGGAGAAAGTAGGAAGAAGTGTTGTTCCGACAATTAAAGGGACAATAGTTTAGCTAATCGAATTACTTATTATATGGCGATCTTGAAGCTATTAGCGGTCACCAACTTCAGAAGAAACATTTTCTACATTATATGACAACTTTTGGTTTAAAACTTAAAATGTCACTTACGGGATATCTTCCGTGATTAACTATATGTTTGAGTTCCCGATATTACATACTTAAAACTGGCAGCCGGTATCATAATAAAGACTCCACAAAACCTCGTGATACAGTGTGTTTTGCCGTGACTTAGTGTCGAGTTCCAGTAGTGCGCGTAGCAAGAGACAAAGAAATAGGGTAGACAGATTTGTCTGCTCCTAACAATTTTATTTTCATCCACCCGCGATCTCCAGTCAACCCGCGATCGTGGCGCTTGCAACAGCGTCGAAATATCGGGAACTCAAACATATAGTTAATCACGGAAGATATCCCGTAAGTGACATTTTAAGTTTAGAAGCAAACTGTGACCGTCGTACCACAAAAACTTTTAAACGTCTGTTGAAAACTTGTCTAAAAAAATTTCAGATTATGACGTTGAAATAAGGTTCGTTTTGCAGTCACACTTTTTTTAGACAAGTGTTCAACAGGTGTTTATGTTTTTGTAATAAGGCTGTAGTTTAAAAAATTGTTTAACTTTTGGTTGGACTACGAACTAACAACAAAAAGGTCCCTTTTTAGGTGGTACTCTAGAAAAACTACACAGACGCAAGACGATTGTAACGAAATTTATTTATCATCAACTGCTCAAAACAAGCTCAAGTTATTGTTTTTATTATTAAGGATGTACCACAACCAACACAAAGGTCTTTGGCCCTAAATTAGGCCTCAATGAGTCATGTGTAACTTGAATATGTCTCTATCTTTCAATTAAAAGCCTAGTGCGTTCATTGGCAGTCGATACATCTTCAGATTGATGACTAATACTTCGAGAACAGAGCTTTGTGCACTAGCGACCCGCCTCGGCTTCACACGGGTGCAATATGCATGTATTGTGCATATAAACATTCCTCTTGAAGCACTCTATTCATTAATGAAAACACATTATCAAAAAATAAGTTAAAAATAACTAAACCCGACTACGAAGAAAACGCGCACTGAAAAGTATAAAACAAGAACAATATTCATTTGACCGATATTGTGCTAGCCGTGGTCGTATGCCACTTGCGGTTGTAGGTATCACACAATCTTTTTGGCTAGGTGGCATACGACCAGGGCTAGCACAATATCGGTCAAATGAATATTGTTCTTGTTTTTAATTTGATACCCATGTCGATACTGTGCGAAAATATATATTTTTTTCGATTACGGCTTTACATCCTCTAGAGGGCGCCATATTGGATTTGGTGACACGTCACCTACCCTATAATCAGCAGACAACTGAGACGCTTCTAACGACACCTCATTTGTCATGTAATGATAAGTTTAGAAGTTATGAGGGAACAGACAAACATACATACATACATACCGGTCAAAATATTAACCCTCCTTTTGGCTTTGCCGTAGTCGGGTAAAAATGAAGAGTACACGGGCAGGAACCAACTTTGTTTTACTTTGCTTCCCGTCAGAATTACTTTTTGGGCATAATTTACTCGTATTTGACATACACGCAAAAGTAAAGGAGCTTCTTTACTAAAAAATTATGAATTTTATGTCTGAATCATCTTCATGCATAATTTCTGCCATTTTGAACATCATATCGACACCTGCAATTTAAAACATCGTAACTCATTTTTCCCTACTTTTCAGTAGAGCGAATCAAAGATTTAAAAAATTCTTACTCTGTTCCTATAAGTCCTAGGGACCTCCAACTTTGTAAATACAAGTAAAAAGATATAATCTACATTCCAGTATGACTAATACGTTGTTTACTTATGTATTTCATATATTTTTGTGACTTACAATGATATTTCACGAAAAACGATTTTCCAAATTACTATTGTAACTCAGACATACAATGCAAATTAGTACAATTATAACTATATTCACCGAAAAAATAATTGTAAGTCTGAGTTACAATGCACAATATTTTTTTTTTCTATTATTGGAGTTACCATAAAAATAAAAAAATTAAATAATTAGCAATGTTTTTATTATTATAATTATAAAATATCGAAATTAAGCATAAGCTAATCAGCCTTTACAATTAGGTTCACAAAGCTTGTAAGTTTTACAAAGAAATGTAAACATATTTTTAAAATATTTTAATCAACTTTTTGAGGACACACAGTTCCCATTAGTCTTTTAATGTATTTGGATAAAGGAGGAAAAATTGTCTTTTGTGAGTGAGGCACAAAAGACAATTTCCTCCACTTATATCCAAATACGAGTACAATAAGAGGATAAAGCAAGCCATCGCTCTGTCACAAATTGTGACAGAGCGATGGCTTGCTCACGAAGTACTACGGCTACGCCGTGGGGCGCCGGCTTAGAATTGTGTTTCCCCAAATCATCCCGTGGGTGTCGTAAGAGGCTACTAAGGGACAAACCGGAGGTCGGGCAGCAGCGTCCTCCGTGTACTGCACATCCTCACTGCGATCGCCAACCCGCCTGCCAAGCGTGGTGATTTGAGGCGAATTGCCCCCTAATAATGATTAAAACCACAGAAACCAGGCCCCCAGTCCCCGGCAGCTTCGCTATCCCTGGCGCGGGTAGCGGTCAAGGTAACGGCGGAGCAAGGGGTGCGAAGAATCTCCGGAAGAGATCCGGCTACCCACCCCCACGACGACTGGTTCTGGTAACTCACAACATACGCACATTGAGGTCTGACGAAAAGATCTGCGAGCTGGAAGAGGAGCTGAGCAAGTTACACTTGGACATTATAGGGTTATGCGAAATCCGTAGAGAGAGGAAGGAAACCGTAACCCTGAAGTCTGGTAACTTGCTCTACTACCGGGAGGGCGACCAACAGTCCCAAGGTGGTGTCGGGTTTCTCGTTCACAAGTCCCTCGTAAACAACATAATAACCATCAACAGTGTGTCGAGCAGGGTGGTATACCTAATACTCAGAATATCCAAAAGATATTCGCTGAAGGGCATTCAGGTATACGCACCGACCTCGTCACACTCCGATGATGAAGTGGAGACTATGTATGAGGACATAAGTAGGGCCATACATAGTTCCAAAACCCAGTTCACTATTGTTATGGGGGACTTTAACGCAAAGTTGGGCAAGAAAAGCGGTGATGATTTGAGAGTGGGGCAATTTGGGTATGGGCAACGGAACCCTAGGAGACAGAGGCTGGCCGACTTTCTGGAGAAAGAGGAACTCTTTATGATGAACTCTTTCTTCTAGAAGCCGCTTCACAGGAAATGGACCTGGTTGAGTCCCGATGGAAATCGTTCCCGACAAGAAACGAGATAGACTTCTTCATGACTGACAAGAAACGGATATTCAGTGATGTCTCTGTGATTAATAGGGTAAAAACCGGTAGTGATCAACGAATCGTAAGAGGCTCGCTGAATATCAATGTTAAACTTGAAAGGTCCAGCCTGATGAAGTCTACGCTCCGACCTACTCGGCCCCACATTCAAAACCCCGAAAGCTTTCAACTCGAGCTCTCTAATCGCTTTGCTTGCCTTGAGAACTTAGCTTGAGTGGACGAGATCAACGACGGGCTAGTGGAAACTGTCCGCACGGTAGGGCCTAAGTTTTTTAGATACTGCCGTAAAGATAGACCTCAGAAATTGACCGAGCAAACCTTAAACCTCATGGCTGAACGACGCTTGCTACAGTTGCAGTCTTCCGATGACGCGAAGTCATATAGGCAGCTCAACAGACGTATATCTAAGTCCTTGCAACACGATCTGCGTCTCTTTAATACGAATCGTGTTAAAGAGACCATACAGCGTAGCCATGGCTCCAAAGTGTTCGCAAAAGACAAGTCAATGTTTTATTTGAAAATATAATTATATTTTTAAGAATAATTCAATATTGTAACTCAATTTACAATGAAAGTTGATGAAATATTACATATTTTATGTAAGAAATCTTACCGAAAAAAATTGCATCCTAAGTTACAATTATTGTTTTGTAAAATTATTAAAACTTACCACGGGCAAGTGTATGTAACTAAAGATACCTTTTTATCACTGTCAGTGGATGACTAGTTACAATTTTTTTACGCTGGCTAAAATCATAACGGTAGTGAATTGGGTTACGAGGGTGAGCGCAAACGATAGAGCATTTTTTTATTAGTTAGGCTGTGTTTATAACTCAATTTCGCTAAAAAGTGAGTTACGATGTTTTAAATTGCAGGTGTCGATATGAAAATTCGTGCGGTCGTTTTTGAGTTTCTCGCATTTAGACAGACGACTCAGCGAAGTGCTTTTAAAATACGTAATGATTTTACTAACATAAACTTCTTGTTACAGGACCAGAAAATCTACGACCTCCCATACGAACCGCGACCACCACGATCACCAACCCCAGAAGAACCACTTTCAAGCCCGGAGATTCTCCCATCATCCCCAGAAATGCCCCCTTCACCCCCAGAAGCCTCCGAACTTCTCCCAAAAAGCGAATTCGCAAAATTGAGGCAGAATTTCGAAAATGGCTTCCCGAATTTGGAGATGAGAAAGCCGGTGCCGATAAAACCGAAGCCTATCTTGATTTCTAAAAACCATGCGAGGTCTATAGAGAATTTGAATGGCGAGCATTTGAAGATGCAGAGGAAATTCCACTCTGCTGATAAGAAGAGGTCGAGGAATAAGTGCGAAAGTGGTATAAGCTTTACTCTGCCTAAGAGGGACACCCAGTTGGATTTGGATAAAGAGAATGTGAGTATTTTATGTTTTATTTTATCACTTACTTTTTAGAGACGAATGAACGCTGACTGCAAGCTATAGTCCCCGCCAAATAAGTCTGGAATAAAATTCGTTGACCCCCGTGTACCAATATATTCCAATATTTCAAAACGATAAGAAAAAAATGTAAAAAAGAAAGTGTCGTAACACGATCAAAACAAACGTATCTTAGTAAGAGGAAACCTTATATTTTATTTTGAAATTCTAACGATGAATTATTAGGATCAATGACCTTTATTCCAGACTTATCCGGCGGGGACTATACCTGCACGGTCCAAGGTGGTTCAACCTTGGGCCTTTAAGACCCACACAAGTCGTCTAGCCCCACCTCGTTCCCTCACTGAAACTACTATGGTTTAAAGATCATGGTAGATGCCACCTGTGAGGAGTAATGGAGTTCTTAGAGACTTAATCAACTCTGACACATCTTCACGAAACAAATAAGTTCAAAATAAAATCCGGAAATCCGGACATAAAGAGGGCAGACGATCTTATGAAGATCACAGGATCACGCTGGATGCAAGCCACTTACAACCGGTCCTATTGGAAGTCTATAGGAAAGGCTTATGTTCAGCAGTGGACGTTCTACGTCTGATATGATGATGATGATGAAATGAAATGTACCGGTTCCCATGACTATGATGTTGCAAACTTCTATAAAATGTCGCAGGCGTGTAACTACCTAGTTTCCATCATAGATTTCGTCACTCCCTGTAGCAAAAGTTTATCAGAAATTGTTGCACCATTTTTGATTTAGTGTGGTGGTACTTAAGTGTTAGTATATCCGGTGTAGGCTGGATAACCTAGTTTTGTTGATAGGCTTATACGATGTGTGTGCTATAAAGCCTCCTGCAGACAGACGCGATTAATCGCGCTGCGACAACGAGCCAAGCTAATTTCCACTCTAAAAATACTGCGAATGGACCGCGACATGTCGCCCCGCGCGATTAATCGCGTGTGTCTGCAGGAGGCTTAACAGCGCCTCCTAGTGACCACATTATTTGGGGACATTAGATCTGTCAATTATTGCCAATTAGATACTTTATTAAATATTTTCGGCTAGTTTTTCATAAAAAAAAATCATAAAAAAGTATGTACTTACTTAAAAAAGTTGCGGTGCATAGTTATTCTTTTTTTTCACCAAACAATGATCCATTTTAGTCCTAAAAAAGATCCTGTCGGGGTTTCGGAACTGTCTAAGCAGATTAACGTGACTCTGGAACGTAAAAGGCAATTGACGGAACGCTGGATTTTTGTCAGTACGAGTCTGACAGTCCCTCCCGCTCCACCCTGGGAAGACTCATTTGATGATAATTATTATCACCTAAAATCCTTAGATAAGATTAAAATATGTAGGTCTAAATCTAAATCTCACTAGAAACAAATGCATGCTATTATTATTTGAATGGTATTCAAAACAAGTCATGTACATGGTGCTATTATTTTTATCACTACACATAAAAGGTATCTAAACATATACCTATTCAGGAAAATAACCATGCGATACAAAATAATTTCCGGACAAAGAACATGATGCACATACTAGTGGCGCCTAGCGGCGAATATCAGAAGCTTTTAACAAGCTTTCACAGTTAGTAGTTCAAGGATAAAATCAGAGATGGCGTTAGCTGTATGATGGAAAGTTTGGTTATTACACTACGGGCCACAAAAAGGAGTCATATTTTTTCTTTCTTTGAGATTATTTGCCGCAATTTCTAAAATCAAACTTTGAATAATGATACTGATGTTATGTCGACTGGTGAACTTAAACAAGTCCATTTAAATAATTGTCTACTATTTATGGCATTTCCAGTTTAATATTATTTTACCCAAACTGTACCTACCATTACCATTGCAATCGCCTGACTCATCATTATCTGCCTAGCATTTTCAAACGACGTTTTTTTTTTGGGTATATAATTAAATGAGTTCTCCCGCCTTAGACGGAGTGTAAGGGACTGTCTAATTCTTACTACAAATCACCCTGTTCTTCGGTTGCCCTTTTGCGTTCCAGAGACATGGTAGGTACCCTGTTAAGACAGTTCCTATTCTCTGGCCTCTTGGCTGATGGAAAAAGATGACTATGACCTTACAAGGAATTCTGCTTTACTTCTTACAACTAAGATTCAATTATCTAATAGTTATCGTACTGTTTTTAAACAATTACTCATCAGAAACATTATTTTTAATCTAAAACAAACTTTAAAAACTTAAAGTTAAGGTGCATGTTACATTGATGAAGCTTAACAATGTACTTCAATAACTATTATTGTAAAAGAAACTGTAAGTCTAAAGGAATTAGGTCTGAAATCGTTTGGTTAAGTTGAGAAATGTAGTTCATAATTCACTGAATGAGTGAGATAGAAACATTTTTGTTTTGTGATAGAAAGAGATGCAAGGTCGAATGTACAGACGAAGATAAAAGTGTTGGCATTGATATAATGGATAGTTTTAATTGTTGAAGCAAATGAGATTGTTAGCAATTAATATGACAGTAATTATAATTGAGTGGTAATTATGAAACAATGATCTTGAAAGTCGGTTTGTTATGGAATTGCAATTACTCTTCATAAATCCTGAGGTAATAAATAGGGATGCATCGATACGATAACCCGATGTATCGCCGATATATCGGTATCGGTATCGGATGCATCGCTAGTAATAAATAAGACGTAACACTAGACCATAATTTTTGTTAGACTATAAAACAGAAGGCCTACCATGACGTCTTAAAGCGTGAGTAATTCCGCTGCGGGAAACCGACAGAGCTATACAAGCCGTCTAGCGCCATCTTGTTCCCACAGCTGAACAACTCATGCTTCAAGACGTCATGGTAGCGCACCAGGCCCAAACAATTATTTTTATTTTTTTATTTGTTTTACTATTTTAAGAGCTAGTACATACTGGGCGCTCGGCGTTGCGTTGAGCGCGCGTTTGTCGCGTACACACCACGCTTAGCTAGGCGATCAGCGCGCGCGCTTTAAAGAAATCAGTATCAAAATGCTCGATCGCCATTTTCGAAAAGTGCGTCCTCTCTACACAAAAGCGCGCGTTGAAATGTACAACAAAATGGCCGCTCATGTATCTCAAAGCGCGCAGCTGACGCCCGAGCAACGCGCGTTCTAACGAAACAATGTAAACGCACGATTGACGCGCGCTTGACCAGCAGCGCGCGCTTGAAGTGTACACATCACTTCAATATAATTCGGGGTCCCCAAAACGCGCGTTAGCAAAGCGCGCGTTTCAAAACACCCAATGTGTACCCGCTCTTAAATATTGGAATGAATAGCTTTTCCTTAGGACCAAGACAAGTACCTATGACTGTTTATTTTTTTAGGTGGTAAAATCATTAAATGAGTCCTCCAGCCCTGGGTGGGACGAAAGAGACTGTCAGACTCGTAATGACTAAAATTCACACTGTTCCTTCAGTTGCCGTTTACGTTTCAGGGTCACGGTTATCCTCTTGAAATATATTCGTTAGTTACTACTAACGTAATGGTCGTCATCATTCCAGCCTATTGCAGTCCACTGCTGGACATAGCCCTCTCCCAGGGAGCGTCACAGCGCACGATCTCCTGCTTTTTTCATCCAGCCGCTGCCAGCTACCTTCATCTTCAGGTCATCGGTCCATCTTGCCGGGAGGGGTCCCACTCCCCACGAGGTCTTCATTCGAGAACCTTCCTTCTTCAATTTTATTCGCTTCTGCGACAGACATGACCAGCCAACTGCCACTTCACTGGTAGTAATGGTAACGCCAGAAAACTTAAAATACGTCATTAAGTCACTTGCGTCACGAAGGGGATGGCGGGGTTTAAAAGAACTATTTCTCTAGAAGCAACAATATTGCCAAAGCGGAACACATCAATTATTACGTTATAGGTTAAAAATAAATCATAGTTCACTTTGCTAATGAACGTAGGTTTCTACCTACGTCATCACACCGAAGTTCTAGCTAATGAAAGACAAACATTGTGTCGATTTCGTCAGTAACCCTTTTAGACGAGAATAGAAGTAGAACAAATATGGCACAGTGGGATTCATCAACTGCATACTCCAGTAACGAACGTAGGTGCTTCCAAACACATCGTGACGTGTAACCTGTCTAGTTTTGTTAACCTAGTTTTCGCTCGCTTTTCCCCATGTCTTTCCTTCAAGATCGCCTAGGGTCCCATCTTATCTTTGTGCCAGAATTCATCAAAATCATTTCAGCGATTTAGGCGTGCTTGCGTAAAACACAAACGTAGAAACATACTTTTGCATTTATAATATTAGTTAGGGTGTGGTATACTAAAAAATAAGTTTTAAAAAAAACTAGATTTTTCACTAATCGTGGGTGCGTTTAAAAACATTTAACCTCACGTACACAAACACGTTAAAAAACATATCGAAAAGAAAGATAAAATTGACCTAACCTTGACATCGCTGTTTTACAATTTCTAAACTAAGCCATTAATGTGAAAGTTTTGCTTGTCTACGCAAATCTTAAAATAATTAGGAAAAGTTCAGGTTTGCGTGACTGAAATAATTATTTTGAAACTGTCGACTTGACTAACCTTTACACGATTTTGCCTAGTCGTAGAGTCATCAAGATTTTTTTGGTCAATATTTAAGTCTTGTTTTTTTATTATGCGCATTGTCTGAATGACGGTGAAACCCGCATGAAGACACTTTTTGAGAAGCGACTCAGAGGACGCCATGTATTACCTACTTGGAAAAAATCTAAAACATTTTCATGGACTCGTTAGTTTCTTAAAGTATTAGAAATTTTAAGTTGGAGTGCCTTAAAAATCACGTCATTCTCTGTAAAATAAATGCACTAAACTCATATAAAAATCTTAACGACAAGCTGAGATGTGATAAAGAAATAATTAAAAACACTTTTGTCCCCATATACACACAGACGGACAGTATCTCTTGTGTAATAGTTATTATCTGTGACTCACGTGGATGCGAAGCACGGAATCACGTAGTTTTTGGTTTACATGGCGATCTTGGGTTTGAGAGCAGTACTAATAGTTGCTGTTGCCCACAAATGGAATTCAAAATGTTATAAAATCTAAGCACAGTGGTCTCTTTTTAAGAAAAAATGTGGAATCTGAACTTTAGATTCGAAGGTGGTGTCCTGCGTATACGACGCGATGCGACGTAACACGAAGTAAATATTACCCGTGGGGTAATTTTCCAGTTGTAGTGGGTGAAGCCGCTCGCAAAAGCTAGTCATTACTAAATTACTAACGTGAGTTTTTTTCTCTTACGCGAATCCACAATGTTCAAGAATTCAGCTGTTTCTTAACTGGACACAAAGTTATCTGTTGTATAACATAACGATGTTCGTCTGCATTGATTTGAGACTATAGAGACAGTTTTACATTCTTGTCCTTATCATTGTGATCTTCTATACTTTTGTAGTAGTCGTTATCGAGCAGTGGTGTCCCAGTGGTATCGGCCCCGACTTACGAGTTAATTGAACGTGAGTTCAAACCCAGTCAGGCCCATTACTTTGTGTAATTTATTTAATTACCACTGCTTTCAAAACGGTGAAGAAAATCATCGTGAGGAAACCGTCCTAGAACAAAAAATTCGAAGACATGTGACCTTTACCAACCCGCAGTGGGCCCTCGTGGATTAAAGCCTACTCCTTCTTTTGGAGAGGAGGATTCTGTCCCTGAATTGGGAACATTATAGGCTGATGATGATTATATTATTATGATGAGTCGTCATCTTATGAGTCACCTTCCTTTCTTGCCATACTTGACATAATTTATGGTTCATTATCGTTACTTTACTTTTGGTTTTGCCCAACGATGAACGAAGATACGTCGCCGGATAGATTTTATGGAACTCTAAATTAAAGTGTCCAAGAATCCAGCCGTTACTTTACAAAATCACTATCTTCAGTTCTTATACACACAGTTATCTGTTGTATAACAATAATTATCTGCGTGTTAATGAGTTGTGGTATGTCACAAGATTAGTTCACATGGCGATCTGTTTTGTTATAGTACAATGCTGCTATTGTACTTGTAATATTGTCTCATCTATCGTCAAGATATACGTAATACAGATTCAAAGTATTACACCTAACATAGTAATCAGAGACATTAAAGAATTCCGGAAATAATGTCGAGACTCTGACTGACGTCTGACATCATCCTAAGTTAGACGTGACGAAGACAAAGTCTATGATGGAACGAGCTTACCCAGAAGAAGCCTGTCCACTTTAATTTTATTAAGATATTAGAGTTGTATGCTTTCGGAAATACAGACACAAGCAGAGAGCGCTGGGCGTATTGTAAAATAAATTTGGACAGCTTAGCGCGAATTGGTGGAATAGCAACATAGCTAGATAGAATATTTTTTTCTGTACATCAAAATTGAAACACAGCTGTTTTGTAAACATTACTAATTATATACCTAGTTACATAATTATGTAGATATGTCATAACTCATAAGTATAACGCAATTTTTTAATTTAATTTATGTGCAAATCCTTCAAAAATAAGAGCAAGGCAAACGCCAAAAAAAACACCGAATAAATATTAAACTGAGCTTACAACACAACGCCATGTAATCTCTGCTTTACACCGGCGCATGTTTCACCACGTTTCATTTCGCTAGTCCGCTACCAGTTCGCGGTTGAATCACGGGAACTCACTACCCTTTTTGTGTTTTACCGTTGAACAATACTTTCCGTCAAAAATTTTACAAACTGTCAAAAAATTTACATGAAAAAACGGTGGTCCGAAAGAGGTGTTGCAAAATGTGGGTGATTTTTTTGCCATAAAGTGTAATTTTTTGTCCGCGTCGAAAAATTTTTGTTGAAAAGTGACGTTTGACAGAAAAGGTGTTTTTTTTTGGCACTGCAGTGTAGTTTTTTATTTCGTGAAAAATATTTAATCTGTTTTTTTTTTTAATAAGTTTTCTGGCGAATTTCTAAATGACATTATAATGTGTAATAATACGGTCATTTTAAAAAAGCGTTTAAAAAAGTGATTACTGGATTGGCACGGAAATGATATGTGCAAAAATGTGTCCAAATATACAAAAGACAAAATGTGAGTCAACATACAAAATAACATTTTAAAGTGATCAGAAAAAAAACATAATTATTTTAAACACTTTTTGAACTTGAAAAGTGGTTTAAAATATTACAAAAAGTGTTTCGAAGTCCAACTTCAGCTGATTATTTTTGTCATAATCAGTTTTATGGTGTGAAAAAGTTCCTGTAAGCGTTGCTTCTCCTGATGAATGGATTCAACTGAAGGTAATGACGTCATTTAGATCATGATCGTTTCAAAACAAAAGTGTAGCATAATAATGTGCCCGCGCCACTACTCATGACCTGCGGAAAATTCGAGGTACCTATTATTTATATAATTTTGCTCTTCAACAATGAGTACACTATTACATTTTTGTAGGGATACATTACAATGCTGTTCAACCAATGATATTAATCATTGTGCTGTAAAGCTATTGTTAAACAGACAGGCGAAGCGAATGCGATCCGAATCCTGTCATCTAGAAAAGCGAAAGCGGTTGTACGATATTCTATGTGACAAGCTTCGATCATATAAAACAACTAGATACACAATCAGCGACAAAAACGTCCTCACCAAAAGAATGACCAAATCAGAGATCGGTCATCCTTTTGGTTTAGTACTGTTCTAACGCTCAGAACGTAAACATGTCTCCGTGCTCGTTTAAAAAGTGCAAAAATCACTCTTCCAGGACCGAAAAAAGGATGTAATTTCATTTTTTCAGGAAGTACTAACATTACCAATATATAATAACTATCACTGTACTATAAATACTGATATTTCGTTAAGAAATCGCCGTAAAACATTTATTTTAAAATTGACGAAATTATCAGCCGGGTTTATAAAGCACCTAAATTGAAAAGACTTTTACTAAACGGACAGTTCGTAGTGTCGCATGGCTACTTGATTTAGTCGGGTAACATGTGTTGATTCGAGTCGCGGTCGTAAAATTTTATATTTTTTATGACCGTTCTAAATCCGACTTAAACTCATTTGAATAAGGTTTAATTTCTTTTGGTATAATATGTTGGCCAGTTATGTTTCTTTCTGTTTTCTTTCTCTTTCTATTTTACGACCTACGTGAGGACAGTTTTTAGTTCGTTTTTGTACGGGATTGTGTATCTAGTTGTTATTAATGATCGAAGGTGACAAGCTTCAAACAATTCCATATATTACAATCAAGAACGCTTCGCTTCGTGTTCGCTTAGCCTGTCTGTTTGACAATAGCATGAAGGAGAGTTGCTGACGTCATATTGCGACGTCATGCACCCTTTATTAACACTTTCACGTTTTCAGATAATCAATTATTTTTATGAAAATAACTCTTATTAGATAATAAATGTAATCGACACTATTAAAATTAATTTGCACTAAGTATTTTATTGCTAAACGTTATTTTCAAGTGGCAGTTGACAGATGGAGGTCATTGACACTCTCCTTTTGAATTGAACCGCTAGTACCTAACAATTTGATGTAGTGACATAGACACTAGCTGACTACCGCCGCGTCAAAAAGACTTGACTCGTGGTGCGGCCCATAGATTCAGAGTCAAAACTTTGGTTTGTCTATTAAGAAATCCTTAGGGATCCTTAGGGACACAATACTAGCTCATTCCTTCGGCTTCGTCCGCATGGAGTTCGGTAATACTACAGAATTTTACTGCCTGGATAAAAAGTATCTTAGTAGTTTTTTAAAGTATACATCCATCACAGATTTGATTAGACAGGCCTGTTGGTCTAGTGGTTAGTGACCCTGACTGCTATGCCGGAGGTCGTGGGTTCGATTCCCACCCAGGACAAATGTTTGTGTGATGAGCACGATCATTTGTTCTGTGTCTGGGTGTAATTTATCTATAATATGTATGTATTTAGAAATATATAAGTATGTTTATCAGTTGTCTAGTACCCATAACACAAGCTCTGCTTAGCTTGGGACTAGATGGCGTTGTGTGATAGTTGTGGAATATTATTATTATATTATATTATTTCCTCATTTTTCATAGTTGTAACATAACCTTGGAGGTTTCAAATCACTTCACGAAGATCACATAAACTTCTAGATTCAGTGTTTATCATTAGTTGAGCACAAAATAATAACCTCCACTCATAATAATTGTTACGATTTGACAACAATTTGCTTGATTCACAATTCACTTAGCTTAGTTTCCCAGTATACGGAATATATACAACGCGTCATATTTTGTATTTTTCCTAAAAGTCGACTAAGGACATCAACAACATATACATAAGTTGTATTTTCCTAGGAAAAATAGAAAAGGTTTGATTTACATCAACAACATAATTATACATAGGTAAGTTGTATTTTCCTAGGAAAAATAAAAAAAGGTTTCTATTCCAGTAAGATAGCTATGTTGTGGAGGTCAGATGGTCAGTCGCTCCATGTAACATACTGTTAATCAGCTGCATCCAGTTAGACTGGAAGCAGACCACAATATAGTTGGGAAAAGGCAGGTCGGGAAAGGCAGATGATGGGTAATAAGTTTAACAAAGTAGAGTTATACCTAGTTATTCCCCTGGAAACCTTTAATTTTTTCGAGATAAAATGTAATTTAGGTTAATCCAAGGTAAAAGCCATCTTTATTTTCAGCCAAATCGGTTAAAAGAAATGAAATCCCGGGAAAAAGGCTTATCCATGTTATGATTTATAGGACAGTTCGTGATAACAAGTACATAAAGTCGACCTACCTACTGCGGGCTATGCAGCTATGGTAATAAGGCGAGTGCCATCCTGTAACACAAGATACATCTTAGTGCGGAAGTGCGTCTTCTTACGTTGCTTGAAAGCATCATTCTTTGTGATGAAAACAAGCGTAGTACAACAGAAAACTCAATAACACCCGTGTTTAGGACTTCGTCGCCATCACGCATCCCGCTGCGTGATGCGATGCCGTGTCCTAATCGCCTAAGTCAAGAGTGAATAAGTTACTTCTAGACAAGCGTGCTTCACCGTCGACCACATCATTGCTTACCATCAGACGTAGGGTTGCCAGGTCTTAAATCCGAAAAGCCGGACAGACCAGTCAATTTAGCCGGACATTTAGATGAAAAGACCGGACACCTTTCACTTTTTGTCCTAATATAACACGACCAATTTTTAAAACTAAAGGAAGGTTCGGTTCAACTAAACGGTTCCTCTAGCCGTGCAAAGACGAAAGCAAGCGCGGCTAGTGCTAGTCACTCGCTGCACTAGTCATATATGGTGAGATGGGCGGAGAGGAAACCAAATCATGAATAATATAAAAAATTATGAAACTAAAAAGTCTAACAAAAGCCGGACAGGCCGGACACGGTCTAATTTGGCCGGACACGTAACGAAGCCTGACTGTGTCCGGCTTTATCCGGACGCCTGGCAACCCTAATCAGACGAGATAGTGAGCATACGCTAGCCCACCGTTGAATAAACGCGGGCATGTGGACAGTGAGTAATGGGTGACTCGCCGTCTGATCATGGACCATAGCCAATGGGTCGAAGGCGCGACGTATTCCACGCCTGCATCAAGAGCTGCCAGCAATTTGACGGTTAGAGGACCAAAGCCTGCCGGAGTCGCGGGACTGTCTCTTCAGGAAACTGTGACCCTGGAACGTAAAGGGCTATTGAAAGATCACCGTGGATTGTACAAAAAAAATACATGGTTACTACCAAGCTCGCAAGCTGGTAATGTTGAACTATTTGATCTTAATGGGAACACTAATAAGGTTGAGAATGAAACCACAATTGTGTCCTGATCTGAGCTGGTATATTTTTAAAATTAAAAATCAGAGACCCCAACGAAATTGATGTAGACAAACGATAGCGCGATCTAATTCGACTACAACGCCATCTATCGAGCATCGGGTCAAACTTCTTGCACTTTTATGGTTTCGTTACAAACATACCGGCCACCAAGGACATACAGTGACAGGATGTCCTTCTTAAATGTGGCTGAATCTAAATTAACAAGATTTAGAAGTACTACATATTAAATTCACAAGTAATATCAAAAAGTAAAAGTCTTAATAATTCTTAAATTTAACAAAAAATAAAATACAATAACAGTCATAACAGGTAAAAAAACTTATTGAGCTATTGGCAAAACACATAGTTTGGAAGTTGGTCGCTTAATGACAGATGATTTTGTGCGCAATGTGACTACACGGGTAACGCTATCATCGCCCGGATGTTTCTCTACCACTCGTCCCAACAACCAACGACTAGGCGGTAAATCATCCTCCTTAATTAATACGATATCACCGATATTGGGCTCAGGAACTTGAGAGGACCATTTGTATCTATTCATGAGATTCGACAAGTATTCCTGGGACCATCGTTTCCAAAATGACTGCACCATCCGTTGAACAAATTGCCATCGAGACAAGTAATTTACGTTTGCACTTTCGTAATTTTTGTCCGGCACATTAACTAAGGGTTCACCGATCAGGAAATGTCCTGGGGTTAACGGCAGGGGTTCACCAGGATCAGCAAAGTTTATGACGCTTATCGGTCGTGAATTTAAACATGCTTCGACTTGATTCAGCAGCGTAGACATTTCTTCATACGTCAGTGTAGCGTCACCAATTACCCTTTTAAGGTGAAACTTGGTGGATTTCACCCCAGCTTCCCATAGACCACCGAAATTGGGAGCATGAGGCGGTATAAAGTGCCACTCAGTATTGTTTGCTTCTAGGTGTTCTGCTATTGCGGGTTGAATAGATCCCAACTGTTGTAGTTCTCTAGAGGCACCTACGAAATTTGTGCCGTTGTCACTCCATAACTTAGCACAGTGACCTCGTCTTGCTACGAATCGTCGGAAGGCAGCTAAAAATGCCTGTGTACTCATATCGCTGGCGACCTCCAGGTGAAGAGCGCGGGTGGACATACAAACGAAAAGGCATATGTAGCCTTTGTATGAGCGATGCCCACGGCCTTTTGTCGTTCTTATGCCTATAGGACCCGCATAATCCACGCCGCTGTGTAAAAATGGTCTTGCTGGTGTGCATCGGACGGATGGGAGATCACCCATCAATTGGTTTCTAACGCTAGCTCTCTGTTTTGCACAAGTTACACATTTGCGAACGTAATTTTGAACCAGAGATCTAGCACCTATTATCCAATAGGCTGATCTTAAAAAGTTTAAAAGCAACTGAGGACCACCATGCAGGGTCTTCTCATGAGCATCTGCAACTATGAGATGAGTCAAATGACTGGAATGTGGTAGAACTATCGGCTGTTTCACTGCTTCGTTTAACTCTGATTTTGCAAGTCGTCCTCGAACTCTCATGATACCTTTCTCGTCAATAAAAGGACAAAGTGATTTCAATCTGCTTGATTTTATATTTAAATACCCTTGTTCCTTTAATTGTGTATATTCTGTACTAAATGTTTCCCTTTGTGCCTTCTTTATACAGCTTTCCAATGCAGTTTCTATTTCATGATACTTTAAATATTTACTTTCTTGTTTGTCTTTCTTCAAAAATCGTCTGCAATACGCAATCACTCTAACTAATTTACGTAGGCTAGAATATCTTTCAAAAACTACGTGCTCTGGAATAACAGCAGAATGTACCTTTATTGTTTGTTCTAAATCTATTTTTAAATCTTTTGGTCTATTGTACTCAATTTTGTTGTTTTTCAGAAATGAAGGTCCTGAAAACCATAACTCATTATTAATTAATAAGCTAGGAAGAATTCCCCTTGAAGCGCTGTCGGCTGGATTCTCTTTGGTTGACACGTGAAACCATTGAGATGAACTCATTGAACCTAATATTTCAGCAGTCCTATTTGCAACAAAGGTTTTCCACCTACTAGGGTGGCTGTTAAGCCACGACAGCACTACTGTTGAATCAGTCCATGCTGTGATTTTTTCCTTTGAAAGATTTAAAATCTCTGCTGAGTCTATCAACAGCTTTGATAAGAGAACTGCACCACATAATTCCAATCGCGGAATGCTGACCTGTTTGATGGGAGCTACTCTAGTTTTTGCAACTAGTAGTGAAAGATTCACCTTGCCTGAACCATCAATTGCTCTCAAATAAACAACAGCGGAGTATGCTGTTTTGGAGGCGTCACTAAATCCGTGTAACTCAAGATCATCATTGGAGTGAGCTCCAAGCCAACGAGGTATCCGAATACTAGTGAGTAATTTTAACTCTTCGCGGTAAGTACTCCACTCTGTTACTAGTTCCGTACTTAATTCTTCGTCCCAATCAACACCTGCGAGCCACAACTTCTGAATGAACACCTTTGCTAGAACCACACTTGGGGCTAACCACCCTAATGGGTCGAACAACCGAGCTATGTCAGATATTATGGATCTTTTTGTTACAGGTGCCAGCGTGCGCGGAGGAAGACTAACGGCGTACTGAAAAGAATCGGCGTGGCGATTCCAGGTGAGTCCCAAAATTTTTATTGTACTGTCTAGTTTTATTTCTTTGTTCTCATTATTTATTTCCATTTCCTTTATTCTTGTGTCCTCCTTTTTCTTGTTCTGAATGTACTTAGTTTGTGTGCTTGATTTTTCAGATTGCTGTTCTTCTTTATTCCCATATGTTGAACTTATCCTATCTAATAATAGTTGATTATTGCTGTTCCATTTCTGTAAAGTAAATCCACCTTTTTCTAATAATTCAATCATTTGTTTACAGATTTCCACACCCTCGTCTGTGTTGTTACATCCTGTCATTAAATCGTCCATATAGAACGAATTTAAAACTCTATCAGATGCAAGAGGGTACTTTTCTCCTTCGTCGTATGAAACCTGATGAAGCGACCTAACGGCTTGGTACGGTGCAGATGCTGTTCCGAAGGTTACCGTTACTAGCTCATAATCTCTGATTGGTTTTTCAGGACTATCCCGCCAGAGTATTCGCTGAAAGACTGCATCTTCATCGGCTATTTTGACCTGACGGTACATTTTTACTATGTCCGCCACTATACCAATCGAATACATCCTCCATCTTAAAACAGTATGTCTTAAATCGGCTTGCAGTGTTGGTCCAACCATAAGTGTGTCGTTTAGTGAAACTCCCTTTTTATTTTTTTCAGAAGCGTTAAAAACAACACGAACCTTAGTCGTGGCCTTGTCATTTCTTATGACTGCGTGGTGTGGTAAGTATACTGCTTCTTCTCTATTACCATCATCTTCTTGTACGAGTCTCATGTGACCTAGTTCTAAGTACTCGTTAATAACATTTGTATACTTTTCTTTTAAGTCTGTGTCCTTACTTAATCTTTTTTCTAATGATCTGAATCTTGTTTCAGCTATGTCGCGTGATCTTCCACCCTTACAAGCAGGCTCTTCATCTCGGAATGGTAATCTTACTATGTATCTACCATTGACATCTCTCTTAGTAGTTTTAAGATAGAACTCCTCACATTTTTGTTCTTCTGGATTTAGAAGTTTCTTAGTACTAATATGTTCTTCTATCTCCCAAAATTTCTTTAAGACTTCGTCTTCATTGACCTGTGCACAATGTACTCTTATATTTTTTGCGTGAGGTTTTGCTCCTTCATTGCTTGAATTAACTACCCCTGAAAGAACCCACCCTAATGTTGTGCTCTGTGCAATCATCGTACCAGATGGACTCTTTACTATACCTTCCTTCACAATGTGACAGTAAGCATCAGCACCCAAAAGAATATCTATTCTGTTGGGCGTGTGGAACTTGGGATCAGCCAGGCACAGACCATTGATACCAATCCAATCCAATGAACTTGTGATTACACTCCTCTCAGGTAAGTACGAGGTGATCTTACCTAAAACATAGGCATTTATTTTAAGTTCAAAATCAAAGTCTATTGTAGACTTGATTGTTAAACTTACCATGCTCTTCGCAATGGTTGACCTGTCGTCACCTAAACCTGAAACGAGACCTCTGACTGGAACTTTCTTTAGTCTCAGCAGTTGGACTGTGGCTTCTGTTATAAAACATGCCTGTGACCCTTGGTCTAGCAACGCTCGAACTGTTTGCGGTTCACCCGTTTTGGACTCGACTTTTATTAGCGCAGTGGCTAATAAAACCTGTCTGGGTTTGAAGAGTTTGCCTGTAGACAAGCATGCGACTATCTGTTTATCACTAGTTGAAGAACTATCGATAGCAGACTCCGCGGTAGCTTTCTGGCCTTCCTTCTCTACGCTGGCTTCTTTAGTGAGATGTAATAAGGTATGATGGCGCTTCTTGCAAACTTTACAGGAGGTCTGTTTTTTGCAGTCGTGTACTCGGTGATTGCTGCCCAAACAATTGAAGCACATATTGTGTTTTGCTACAAATTCTCGTCTGCTTTCGGTAGACTCTTTAGCAAATTGTTTACAGAAACAGAGTTTGTGGAGTTCCGAGCAGTATTCGCAACGTATATTAGATGGATTTGTGGCTAGCATTGCTTTCGACGTATGACCTTGTGAACTACTACTGGCCTGGTGAGCTCCAGCCTTCCTCGGCTCTATGCATTCCAAAGCGCGGAAACGATTTTCAATAAATACCTTTAGTTGGTCAAAAGTGGGCAAGTCATTTGTGGAATCGTTGGTCCCGCTTAACTCCCACTGTTTTCGTGTTTCGTTATCTAACTTAAACGTTATCATATGAACGATAATAACGTCCCATGTATTCGCCTTTAAATTTTTAAGCGCATTAAGACAGTCATTAGTGACATCTAATAGTTCCTTTAAACCAGTAGCTGATTCCACAAACAATCGCTTCTGGCTGAATAACCTTTTTAAAATACAACTAACTAGGTACTTTTTATTAGCATAGCGTTTTTCTAATAGAGACCAACATTCGCTGTAGTTGGCAGCTGTGATTGGTGTATGCCTAATCAATTGTTCGGCTTCACCAGTGAGGTGGCTTTTAAGGTAGTGCAGTTTTTGCACATTATCTAAAGACGCGTTATTATGTACTAGTGAAGTGAAAAGATCGTGAAAAGCTGTCCATTCACTGTACTTGCCAGAAAAGTTGGGAATTGTGATCTTAGGTAATTTTACGAATGTACTGGATGGCTTAGAGGAATCATTACTATTAGAACCACCCTTTTGTGGTAACGGTTCTTTAGAATAAATCTTATTTAATGTTGATTTCATCAAAGATTTGCATAATATATAGGTATCTTCAGTGGAATCATATATATCATCAATCTTTTGACCTATTTCCTCTATCTTGAAATGTCTATAAATTTGTGTTTTCGTTTCTTTAAACGAAGACCAATCATTTTCCAACAACTCTAGCCTTGCCTCAATATATTCCACTGAGAGCCTGTCCTTTGGACACTTTTTGAAATTTGTAAAAGCCTTCTGTATTACATTTTGAAAGTCTTTCAATATGTTTAATTGACTTTCCATCGTGAACAACAGCAAACAATATAGTTTTATGTATTTGAAATGTTTTAAAAATCTTAACTTTAACTTATAAACCTAACAACAAAACGCTTGACAAAACCTAAGTGTAGACAACTTGTAAATATGTTACAAAGAAAAAATGTACGAAATTTTTCTAAGTCTCAAAATTCGCGAAAAATTTTACAAGTGTTTTAAAAATACACAAACTGACAAAAATCGGGCATAGGTTCCCCGTTCCGTCGTTTTTTATAAAACTATTCTAAGTCCTTAACTAACATGCACAAATTAAAGCTAAGTTGAAATATTTATAAAATCTTCTATGTTAAAATAATCCTTGTAATAAAGTTCAAAATTGCTTGAAGAAATATTCCAAATCACTGCTAACTATGTATTTAAATTGTACTCACGATTTCACTTCACTCACACCGTTTTTATAAGTGCCGTACTGGTGGCGCCCCCTGTGGCGTCACTTGGAACTTCGATTTTCGACTGCTGTCGCCGAACTCGTCCCCTGGGCTGAGCGTTGCTGCTGACGCCCGGCTCCGGAACGTTGGACTGATGATCTCTCGTGGCGCCCTCTGTGGCGTCACGATGAACTGAGGGCTGCGGCCGAGCTCGTCAACCTTGTTGGACGGAGCTGATGCTGCACCTCTGCGCGGTACTCTTGTCGCAGCGATCCACTGCGAGTACACTGGCTGATGCGGTCCAAAGCTGGCACCGCTGACTTCAAAACTTCAGACTGTTCTGGGTCTGATCCAGGGTCGATGGACCAATGGTTACTACCAAGCTCGCAAGCTGGTAATGTTGAACTATTTGATCTTAATGGGAACACTAATAAGGTTGAGAATGAAACCACAATTGTGTCCTGATCTGAGCTGGTATATTTTTAAAATTAAAAATCAGAGACCCCAACGAAATTGATGTAGACAAACGATAGCGCGATCTAATTCGACTACAACGCCATCTATCGAGCATCGGGTCAAACTTCTTGCACTTTTATGGTTTCGTTACAAACAATACACAATACATATTTTCCAAGACTACGCAGTTGTTCCGGTTGAGAGCTAAAGCCGCAATTTGTAACAATATGACAAAAAAGATAAAGTACAGTATACATTTATAGATAACAGAGGTAAACATAGAGGTACGTCATTTGACGTCAGAACGTGATATCACGTCCGTTTGCCCTGAAGGGCAGGTAGAGGTTTATAGTTCATTCACGATTAGGCTAATAAGTCCCACGTAATGTAACGAATGACCTAGCGAAGGTCGCAGGAGAGCGTTGAAACTACACTTAAAATATAAATCTGAAGAGTTTGTTTGTTTGGTTGAAGTGCTAATCTCAGGAACCACTGGTTCGAATAGAATTGTTTTTCCGAATGCTCATGAAGACGAACTGATTCCTACCGGGGTCGCCGGGCTGACTTAAAGGGACCGCGGCCCTGGAAAGCAGCTGCAAAAACCATGCTGTTTTTTTAAGTAAATACTTAAAGTATTTTTAGGCTCATCCGCGCGCCGTGCAATTTCAAATCGGGTGATTCGTTATTTCATGATTAAAAAAAAATCCTATTTAAAAAAAATAAGACTTTAGTAGTTAAGTTACCTACGGAAATTACATTACATACATAAATGGACCGACGACATCATGAGAGTCGCAGGCAATCGATGGATGCAAGTGGCGAATTGTCGTTCGGCGTGGCGGTCTAAGGGGGAGGCCTATGTTCAGCAGTGAACGTCTTCCGGCTGATGATGATGTAATGGAAATCAATGATATATAAACTATAGGTAGATACGTTGTCCGCACTCTAAAATGGCAACAAAAAATGAAGCCAATTGGCCACATTGCGCGTAGTTGCGTCTCCCACCCGCCGTACGGTATCATATTTTCTTTCTCTTTCTTCACGCGTATAAGTAGTTTTAGTATTGTCGTTTTTAAGCGCCGCGATTTTCGTTCATGGCGTGTCTATAATATAAGGGTATGATTTAAGCTATCACCAATTTAATTAGTTTTGTGTCTCCTAAAAAATAGAGTTTGTCCCCAAAATAGTAGATTTGCCACCAAATTGTAGTCACCAAACAATATAAAATCAATTCCATAATAAATCACCTGAAATCTTGAAGAAATAGGGTCTAGTACCAAATAATATTTCTGTATGTAATATAATAGGTTTGTCCTCATAATGGCTCGACGGAGCCCCGCTTCGCGGGGCTCCTATTTCTGCGTGCAAGGTTTAAAGTAACCTAACACGAAGGGGATGGCGGGGTCTTTCAGACCCCGCCATCCCCTTCGAACCTAACCTGTCCGTGTCGGGGTGCCCCAAGTCCCGAGCTCGCTTCGCTCGCTCTTGCAGCCTAGGTCAAATAACTGATAACTACCTGTCATGCTGTCATCATCGTTTCAACATTTTGTTTATTTTGTTACTAATTACCACCTTACAAGGAAAATAATTATAATTATACACCGTGTTCTTCACGTTATCCATAAACTTTAGCAAATACTTCTATGGCTTTTACAAATCAAATCCAACAAAGGAAGTAGTACTTAAAAAGGCTTCGTTACAAAGATATTTGTAATTTCATTTAATGAAATTTAATTGAGCTATGCAGTGAGAAAGTATCTTAATTTGAAATCTATCAAATACTATTTGCATTTCATTTGTTTCAGCCCGCCTGTATAAATTTGAAAGGGACTTCCAGAGGATTTTGTGGAATAAAACTTTCTCAGCAGTGCGTAGTGTACAAGTATAATTTAGTAAGTGAGCATGACAGACAAAAAATTGAATAATTAGGTGAAACGCCTGATAATATTCTTATAGCTAGGACTAAAACTAATACACGTTGCGCATAAAAATCTTGAAGAAGATGTGAGGGACAGTCATGCGTAAACATGCCCCCGGCCGTTGAAAGCTCGCCTTTCAACCGACGTCTTCCAATAACGGGCAAATCCATGAAAAGGATATCCTCATAGCTCTTGTTGACGACTTGACATCTGCAGCTCTGTATAAACCGTCAGTGCCAGGTTGAAGTGCAATAACACGACCAATCTTCAAAGGCGAAAGGTTACCGTCTCTTAATAAGATGAAGGAGTTCAAGTTCAGGTTGTCCTTGCCCGTACGCCACTGGATTCGCTGCTGAAGCTGACAGTTTTTGCTTCATCTGGATCAAAATGCTGTCGTAACTAATTGTAACGAAGCTCCATAAGCTTGACGTAATGGTCGAAGTAATGAATCATATCATCTATGTCGCTGATCAAAAAATGACCTAGAGTGAGAGGCAACAAGTGTTCAGTATTCGACGGTAAAGGTGTAAGTGGCTGAAATTTTAAAAATATCTTATATCTAAATAATTCGGAGTTAAGCTCCTAGTACGTCGCATAACAATTTCCCAACACTCATTAGAAAATTGGTCAATTGGACACCCGCCTCCTAATGACAGCTGAAATGCGGAGATTAGGGAAAAATAAAAGAAGTAACCTTCAGTTAAGGAGTCACAGTTGAACAACTAAGAACTTGCAAGTTCATTGCAAAAAGAATAAATGTTGAGAGGGTTTCCTCTCTGAGACATAAATCGACGTAATGCCTGTAATAATAATTATTCGTCAAATCACCAACCAACTTTAAAATCAAATAAATGGCCTTAGTTATAAAGCACACGAAAATACCTTTTCCAATCTACATCCACGACTATGACAACTAGCCGAGATTATAAGACATGTGTAGTCAACTGCTACGTTTTAGAAAGGTGAGTCATCAGCTGGTGAGAGTCTGCTCAGTGGTGGATTACCCATATGGGGAACAATAATTGTTTGTCCCTTAAGTAGCTGACATCTAACATTTTGACGACAACAAGCTCTGGTGATTACGACCACAAAGAGGTCTTTATGTCTCTTATTGTATTTAATAATTACTATTTTAATAACCTAATAATTGAGTAAATGATAGCTACGTAAACTTATAAGTGGACTGTAGTAAAATAATTTTATGATCTTCTCGAATTGAAATGTGGTCTTCCACTGATGAATAACTTTAATTTTATCGAGAAACACATTTAATTTTAACAATGATTCTAATAAAATGAAATGATAATCTTTATAAATGAATAAAGGGATTTTAATAAAAGTCATTCGGATAAGTTAATTTTGAATGACATACAATACAACAACAATACTGAATAATAATAAAAATCATCTAGTTGTTCCTCAGAACTTAAATGCAACGTTTGTGTGAAACGTCTTAACACGCGTTACGTAATAAAACGAAAAAGTTTACTTAACAAAATAAAAACGAAACGCGGTAATAATTATCATGAACTTAGATGACCGAATTAACTCGATCAGTCTTTTAAATGAATGTAAATTAAAGATCATGATTTTTAGTTAAATTTATAATGAGGAACAAAACATGAATTCATGAGTTACACATTCCGATATTATTATGACCTAAGTAAATGTACTCAGACGCACAATCTTTATACATTTTGTCAGGTGAGGGTATTTTAAGATTTCTGCTCATAAGTGACAGAAAACATCGTTTCGCGCGACGGAATGAATTACCCCGACTACCTGACGATTGGTCAAATTGTGTTTTACCTTTAGAGCGACTAGCTGATAAATGTTGTATTTTATTATAAAGTGGTTTTCACACTGTTCTTAGTGATGTGAGTAGATGATTTTCGACACGCTTTTTCGAGCTGCGAAAAACGCATCTTTTGGTTTTGAGTAACATCTAACTCGCTAGAAATTGAAGATTTTTTAAAATTAGTTTTTAAATGAGTGAAATTACATTTAATGGCTGATGAGTGAGACCTAAAATGATGATAGCCGCCGTTAATTGGGCCACATACTAGCCAACCAAGTCTAGTTTGTTGAAGTGTTGGTTTCCCATCACCTAATATAATTTTATTTGATCGTAATAAAGTCCAAAATACGTCAGCACCTAGAATGATATCAATCGGCGCGGGTGTATGGAAATACGGATCAGCTAACTGAATATTTGGCGGCACGTTAACGTGTACCTGCCTAGTGGGAACGTTATCTGTGATTGTGGGCAACACAAAACATGGTAAATCGTTCGTGTAAGCTTCATTCAAGGACTGTATGTGAACACGACACATTTTATTCACGTGTGAGAAAGAATTATTAACTCCTTGAATGGACTTGTTAGTTTTCAAATACGGCAGATTTAACCTTTTAAATAATTGTTCTGTAATTAAACTCGATGAACTAGCAGAATCGAGAAGAGCGCGTGCAATATGCTCTTTATTATTGGCATCATAACACCTGATTAATGCAGTGGACAACAAGATGTCGCCTGCGCTGCTTGCATGCGAATGCGCTGTGACATTAGCTGAGAGCGCAACGTGAATATTATTGTCCGCGGTGGAACTTGCCTCGACCTTATCGTTATCGGTCATCCCGTCAGCTGATTTGCTTGATACCGGTTTTGATTTAAAATCTGTGTTATGAATTAGCGTGTGGTGTTTGCGCTTACAGATGTTGCAACCGGATTTCTTACAATTATTGGGATAGTGACCGTGACGAAAGCAGTTATAACAAACTTTAAAACGAGGCAGTATTGACATTCTATCGTTGACATTCAGTGCTAGAAACTCTGGACAAGAATTAAGATAGTGATCGCCGTTACATTTTGGACAACTTTGTGATGATGAATTGCTATTTGAATTAGTGTTTTCAGTTGAAACCATAGCTTTAATTTTGACATTATTCTTTAAATTAGTTGTAGAATGACGTGATTTCTCCAGTGTTTCCATGAAATCAGCACGATTTTGTATAAATTCGATTATGTGCTGAAGTGTGATTCGCTTAGATTTATCTAAATGCCCTTTGTGTTCCTCCCATTCTCTAAATGTTTTATTGTCAAATTTTTGACGTATTATATAAATCAATAACGTGTCCCAATTATGAATAGGTTCGCCTAATGTTTTTAGTGCTCTAATGTTTTTGTTTACATTGTCGATGATAGCCTTTAGTGCAGTTGAGGACTCCTTAGTGATCGATTCGATATTGAACAACGCCGTAACGTGGTTCTCAATTAATAACCGTTTGTTATCGAATCTTTCACAAAGAAGTTCCCATGCTTCATTGTAGTTTTGAGCAGAAAACTCAATTAAATTAATTAGAATAGCAGCAGATCCTTCCAATGACGATCTCAGATAATGGAACTTATTAATCTCGTCTATTTCGTCATTTTTGTGAATAAGACTAGAAAAAGTGTCGTGAAACTCGAGCCAGGTATCGTAAGATCCCGAGAATTTTGGTAATTTGATGGTTGGTAATTTGACGAATTGACGCTTATAACTACTGTGACTAGATTTAATTTCATCTTGTTCAGATTTTGAATGGTTACTAATCATAATTTTTGCTTGAGCCATCAAACCATAATATTGCGACTCAATCGAGGTTCTCTCGAGAGCTTCAGCGTCAAGGTTGTCAGAAAGGCATTCTATTTTTAATTGAATGTCGTTAAAATCATCATACAAATTTTCCAATTTATCGACACGCAACTGTAACTCCATTACCTGACAGGGGGATAACTCAGTATCTTTTAATACACTCAAGTACGTTCCGAATACTGTTAATCTTCCCTTATAACTGCTACGCTTCTTTTTAAGTTCTTTAATATCAGTCATTTTGAAGGTGGGTGTCGTTGACCCTGAAATTATATAATAAAAATGTTAAAAGACAATGTAACAATAATTGTTTCTAATAAAAAATAATCGAAACTAATTTAACAATTGGCGTAAATTAATGACTAGATATAAGTTTGACTTAAAATTGTATCACTACTAATTTAACAATGAACTGCTGTAGGTAGGAATATAAGGTATTTGTACAATTTAAAATAATGTAACTGTTAAAATGACTAATTCTACAAAGATTTACAATACATACACTAAAAGGTGTTAATTAATAACAATTGTATTTAAAATAACTAAATAGTTAACTAAATAATGTAACATATACCTAACACTTACGTTACTGTACTGTATTTAATAAGTACTGGCTAACTATACTGAGAATACAAATGAAAATTCCTAATTATTGTGTATATAATGCTTGTAAATAAATTTAAATAATAAAAATATAAAAAACCACGTTACTAACCTTATGAATCCTAAATACCTAATTGATGAAAGTTTTATATTACCTGAATATTATATACCAACTTATTGAGTGTTGGGTGGAAATTAATAAATATTATATAAATGTTGAACACTGTCCGTTATTAATATTAAAACACTAATGTCCAAGCCACTTTTTCCTTCCAAAAACTCGTGTCGCACTTTGACCTCGTCACTCCGGTACACGGCGACAATTTTTTAAATTATATTCCAGATAATATCCTTAATTCCTCTTCTACTGGTAATCCTTTGGTATCCGGTTCGTAAGGGCCATGTATAAATTTGAAAGGGACTTCCAGAGGATTTTGTGGAATAAAACTTTCTCAGCAGTGCGTAGTGTACAAGTATAATTTAGTAAGTGAGCATGACAGACAAAAAATTGAATAATTAGGTGAAACGCCTGATAATATTCTTATAGCTAGGACTAAAACTAATACACGTTGCGCATAAAAATCTTGAAGAAGATGTGAGGGACAGTCATGCGTAAACACCGCCAAATGTTATGAATGACGTTGCCAATTCGGATAAAGAGGCATGCATATCGGGTTATTTACGTCTAGGTATTTAGTTTGTATGAAAATTAACAAAAAATAAAAAATAAGAATTTATTAATGTGTCCATAATGAAAAATGCTTACTTCCGTGGTTTGAACATCTGGTCGAAGTTTATGTATATCGTCCGGAACACGGTGTATAATTTGGTAATTCATACCTGGGAACACTTTTTGTTTATCTGAGAGCGAAAATATTTCGTGGTGATAGATCTATTTCTTAGGTGATACAACTTGGTGACAAATCTAAATTTTGGTGACAGAAAATATAGTTCCCATAATATAATACGTCATTGATGGAAATGTGTTCTATGACTGAAATAGATATTTGAGAGAAATATCCGCACTACATAAAAAGGGTTTAGGTGTAAAAAGCCTAATTCGCAAAATGGCAACCTAGTCGCAAAAGGACAAGTTCTCAAAATGACAAATTCTCTAAACGCCTAATTCGCACCAACCCCAATTTAGAAAAAAAAAACCATTTTGATCATTTGCCATGTTGAGAATTAGGCTTTTAAAGAATTGGCCGTTTTGAGACTTAGGCTTTTAGAGAATTTGCCATTTTGAAAACTTGTCCTTTTGCGACTAAGTTACCTTTTATGTTTGGATGGCACAATAAAAACCAATTGTATCACTTGTGGTACCTACTTTTAAATGCCCTCATAGCTATCTCAACAAAGCAAACAAAAATAGCCTATAGCTTTCACAAGGCGTGGTGTGACCTTTATAGTGGCCATAGCCAAGCCCGGTAGGAGTGGAGTGTTATCGTGATTGATCGCCATTCCCTATGGTCGCCATGGGCCCACGAGCTGAGTCATGTCTGTTAGGAGTATTTTTAGCTATGGGTTTCGCATGGTAGTTATGTAAGGCTTTGGTGAGTCAGGATTTTTATTTATTTGATGGAATTTAATACATAGTTTCAAATTAGAACAGAAATCCTACTTCATACAAATGTTATAAACGTGAAAGTTTGTTTGAATGGATGGATGTTTATTACTCTTTCACGCAAAAACTACTAAACGGATTTGGATGATATTTGGTACACACATAGTTTATAATTTAGGTCGCCGGAAGACGCTGGATGCAGGTCGCTTCCAACCGGTAGTGGAGATCTAAAGGGGAGGCCTATGTTCAGCAGTGGACGTCCTATGGCTGAGATGATGATGATGATAGTTTATAACCTGGATTAGCACGTAGGATAGTTTTTATCCCAATTTTATGTATCCACAGGATAATTTTCACATTGTAGCGGGTAGAACCGCTAGTGGTAAATAATATTGATTTAAATATCATTTTTTGCGCTTTCATTACATTTCTTGCAACTCAACAATAAGATCAATAGGTCTTCCTGGGTTGCAGAAACTTTCAAACGGGTACCTAACCGTGACCCTGGAACGTAAAGGGCAATTGAAGGGATACGGTGGAGTTTTAGTCAATTCAAGTCTGACAGTCCGAGCCCTTTCGCTTTACCCAGGGCGAGAGGACTTGTTTGATTATTTTACCACCTAAAATTTTAATTTTAAGACATTTCCCTGAATCCTTGTCATCTTTTATTGTGTTTATATTCTGTATCCTCAAATTAATTGTAATGTAAAAAAAATCGATTGTAAATTGTAGTCATTGCTTGACATTTTTTGCAATTTTTTGCCAAACCGTCTGTTATCAGTTTTTTCGTTAACGGTTTCTATAACAATCATTTAACGTACATCGCAATGATACTCTGAAGGTTATCAATCAGTTTTATGATTAAAAAATCATTGCAAAATGAATGAAGTATAGTATTGATGATATCCCATTGGTGGAAACTTGGGTTGAGAAGTAGAGGGAAGGTTAAAGAAATAAAAAACCATTTTCAAGAAAAAAAAAAATAACCCCCCTTCGAAAACCACTACAAAAAGTGGAACATTACTTATTATCTTTCGGAACACAGGCAAAGTTCTAATATTCAACCCAAATTCTTGTTAAATAGGTAATCCGTAGTACCGGTAATAACATGGCCCAAGGACACAATAAGCGAAAAATGCTTATAAAATAGAAACTACTGAACCAAACTGAAATAAATTTTTATGAGACAAATGACAGATCTACTGAATCGAGCATAAAAAGAATCATCAAAATCGGTTCACCCAGTCGTAACTTAAGAGGAAACATTTAAAAAAATACAGTCGAATTGAGAACCGAGGAGGTTCTTCTCTTCTTTTATTGTGTAAGAAATGATGCTATGACGTCTGACAGGGGAGAATGGAAGAAGAAAACGTGTTGTGACGACCACAAGTAACATGGGATAAGGACAGGAAGATGCTCATGATCGTGGAAATGTTGCTAAACAAAGCAATTTTCGAAGAGTAAGCACTTAGCAATTTAGAGGAGACACTCTCGAGGAATTTGGCAAAAGGCATTGATCCCGGCTTTCATTTGTACATCTTCAATACACCCGTATAATTACGTTCATTTATCCCGATTCAAAGTGTAGGTAGATCCGTATGATTCGTACTTAGGTTTTTAGGGTTCCGTAGCCAAATGGCAAAAACGGAACCCTTATAGATTCGTCATGTCTGTCTGTCTGTCTGTCTGTCTGTCTGTCTGTCTGTCTGTCCGTGTATGTCACAGCCACTTTTTGTCGAAAGTATAAGAGCTATCCTGTTGAAACTTGGTAGAAAGATGTATTATGTGAACCGCATTAGGATTTTCACACAAAAATCAAAACAAAACAAATTTTGGGGGTGCCCCCCATACTTAGAATTGAACCTCAAAAAAAAATTTTTCACCAAACCCATACGTGTGGGGTATCTATGAATAGGTCTTTAAAAATGATATTGAGGTTACTAACATCATTTTTTTCTAAACTGAACAGTTTGCGCGAGAGACACTTCCAAAGTGGTAAAAAGTGTGTCCCCCCCCCCGTAACTTCTAAAATAAGAGAATGATAAAACTAAAAAAAAATATATAATGTAGACCTCAACCAAAACTACCAACGAAAATTGGTTTGGATGGGATACAGTTGGCAGTTTTTGAGATATAGTACATTTTCAAAAACCGCAAATATAACTTTGCCATTCATACAAATACTATGAAAAACAAAGTTATTTTTATTGTTTGTGTATATTACTTACTAATCTCAATATAATTATATCTCTAATCTATGCTTGCTGCTACGGAACCCTTCATGGGCGAGTCCAACTCGCACTTGGCCGGTTTTTTATTTGTTGACGAAGCTGCATCCGTCGTAAAAAGATTATTTAACGCCTACACAATTTTATTTTGATTCATGCCGACAGTTTTAATCTTATCAGTCCTCTACTGTTAACCCTTTACCAATAATTCCAAAATCCAGTTTCTCTAAAAATAACCCTTATTCTAGACCCGAAAACCCGACGAACTCAAAAAGAAAACTGTTATGTTCGATTTCTTGTAGCTCTATTACTGAAATCAGTCGGTTTTAAACTAATTATTGACGTCACAGTTTGCTTTTACCATACAAAATCTATGATAGAATCGCTCTTAAACAGCTCATGCAAAGTATGTCAACTGATTGATGGTACAAATTCCCTATTACTCATTGCAAAATCCAAACGTTTGTGTTCCTATGTTGGCCCCAATGTTGGACTTTGAGGATGGCATTAGTCAGTACCAACATTCTCCATCCAAAGGCTGGACGATATTATAAGAGTAGGCTCTTGTGCCCAGCCCGGATCTACGATTTTTTAGAACCGGGGCTAAACCGAGAGGCTTCCCCTCTCCAGTAAAATTAATTTTAAAAACTTTTTTTTCAAACTAATCTATTTTTGTTGCAATTGACTTGTGAACTAGGCCGAAGTTAAAAGAGGGTGATTAATGCCGTTTTTGACACTACAGGTATCTAGGGCTAAGAACAATGCAACAACGAGCGTAGCGAGCACGAAATTTTTTGCGCCTTCCTCCGATTTTTCAGATTTTTCTTTGCAAGTAAACAATCATGTTTATAATTTTGGCGCTCCCGGGAGCTGACGGCCGGGACACGTGGCTTGCCTGCTCTTCCCAAGATCCGGCACGGCTTGTGAAAAGAGTATGTAGACCAAACACGAGTACAACAAAGTATTACATACGCACTTACGAAGCATACTCTAATTATAACTACTCTAAAACAATGACATCATAATGATTCTTTGTTCGGTACTTCACGATAAGGATGTAGGTACCTACTGTCTTATCAGGACCAGATAGTAATAATTGTAATTATAAAACAGCTGGCTGATGAGATTTATCTTAAAAGTTAATGACATAAGTTTGTGTGAAATGTCGTTGCCCGGAGTGTAGCTAAACCCTACCTAAATTATTTTAGTCTGTCGAGGCTTCCCACGAGTTCAAAGAACAAGGTCCAAAATTGTATGGACACCGTCCCCACCCTTGTAGCACCTTAAAACCTATGTTAATCGAAGGGCCATGGTCATCTTATCATTTTATTGTACTACGGCGAAACTGAAATGTGCATCCGAAAAAAGTTATATTGACATGAAGGAACCGGAATCATCACAATATTATGTTCCCGATCACGATCGTTTTCTTCTTTAATTATTACTGTTGGATGATTTTGTTCATTCGTGGCTAATTGGGGAGCTCGTGGCGAAATAATTACAGCCACACAGGCCGATCGTTCGGGTTAAGCCGCGCTTGCCGAGGTTGGTCTGTGGACTGGTGACCATCTCTCATAGCGAGTTTTCGGAAAGCATGTAAAGCCGTTGGTCCCGGCCATCATTTGTAGATCTTTGACAGTCGTTACTGTTAGTCAGAAGCTCTAAAGTCTGACCACCAGCCTTACCATGGGGTATCGTATTACCCAGTTACTGGGTTGTGGAGGTCCGATAGGCAATCGCTCTATGTAAAATACTGATATCCAGCTGCATCTGGTTCGACTGGAAGCCGACCCCAATATAGTTGGGAAAAAGCTAGGAAGGTGGTGGATGATTTCGTTCGGAGTTTTCAAACAACTCTTTGGAACTAGTGACTTCCGCACGGGAACAACTCACAGGGCAGAAAAAAGTTCAATAAAGAATTCTGTTGAATGTCGTTATTGTGAAGTTTTGACGGTTTTTTAGGAGTTTTCAAACAAAAATATTTTTGAATTACATTATTCGGTGTTTTCAGTGTCTCTTACAATATTGTCCCAGGCACTGGCTGGTCCAACGAAATTCTCTAAATGCCTTCCAACTCCATAGCACGTTTAGCGCAGTGGCTGAGAGATTGGACTGCTGCGCTGCGTGTCGCGGGTTCGATTCCCGCACGAAGCAATTATTTGTATGATCTACAAGTACTCGTAGTTGTTTCGGGTCTGAGCGTTTGTGTATGTGAGTTTCTATGTTTGTAAACGCACCCACGACACAGGAGAAATTCCTAGTGTGGGGCAACGTTTTTTTAAAAAAAAAGTAAAGAAAAGAAAGTACCACACGATACTGACAACATGCGCGCAGGCACCAAATGTCCTCATACCCGTCAAACATGAGCAGTAATATGCTTGAATAGCGTGAGCATGACTGCTTCGCAGAAGGAGGTGACCGCTTCACTCCGTCTCGCCCCGCAGCATGGCCTCGACGGGCGTGAAAGTTCTCCGCCTATCGCCGGCGTGAGGACACGGTGGTGCTCTGCCCAAGCGGGGCAGTCCTGCACTGTATGCTCCACCGTGTCCTCAGGGCGATCCTCGCAGTGGTGACACCCAGGCGTTTCTACCCTCCCTATCAGACACAAAAACCACCCGAAACTTCCGTGTCCGGTGAGGACCTGCGTCAAGCGGAAGGTGAGGATGGCGCCCGTGGCGCCACTCCACCCCTCAAAGAGGAGCCTTACCGCCGCGGCGTGCCCGGAGTGATGAGGGTATGCCTGGGGCGGCGAATTTTACTAATACGCGATGGATCGTATCGACCGATGTGATGAGGGGATTTGGGTACTTATCAGCAGATTCAAAGAAATGCTTGGAAAGGGGAAAGGCGTTTCATGAACTGTAGAATTGTGGGGATTATAAAATCTTAATGGAGACTATCGTTACGGACATAATACGGGGCTCCCATGACTTTCCTGAGGAACCGGTTTTCGACAGTTGGTGCCTGCGCGCATGCCATCAGTATCGTGTGGTATTCTGGGGTTGGAAGGCATTTAGATAAGTTCGTTGGGCCAGCCAGTGCCTGGGGCAATATTGTAATAGACCGTGAAAACACCGAATAATGTATTTGTTGTGATAAAAAGTAAACGGTTTTATTTGTAATTAAAATATGTTTTTATTTGAAAACTCCTAAAAACCCGTCAATGGTTACTTCACAATAACGATATTCAACAGAATTCTTCATTGAACTTTTTTCTGCCCTGTGAGTTGTTCCCGTGGGGAAGTCACTATTTAGTTCCAAAGAGTTGTTTGAAAATTCCGAACGAAATTATCCACCACCTTCCTAGCCTTTTCCCAACTATATTGGGGTCGGCTCCCAGTTGAAGATCAGTATTTAACATTGAGCGACTGCCTATCGAACCTCCATAACCCAGTAACTGGCTAATACGATACCCCATGGTAAGACTGGTGGTCAGATTTTAGAGCTTCTGACTGTAAAGACAGTCAAAGATCTGCAAATGATGGCTGGGATCAACGGCTTTACGTGCTTTCCGAGACACGGAGGAATCTCGCTATGGCAGATTGTTACCCATCCACAGACCGACCTCGGCAAGCGCGGCTTAACCCGAATGATAGGCCTGTGCGGCTGTAATTATTTAGTGACGAGCTCCTCAATTAGCCACGAACGAACAAAATCATTCCACGGTAATAAAGAAGAAAACCATCGTGATCGGGAACATAATATTGTGACTGATTCCGGTTCCATCATGTCGATATAACTTTTTTCGGATGCACATTTCAGTTTCGCCGTAGTACAATAAAATGATAAGATGGTTATGGCCCTTCGATTAACATAGGTTTTAAGATGCTACAAGGGTGGGGACGTTTTGGGTATTGTTCAAATCTAAACTACGCGGTGGATATTCCAAAAAAATCGTATAAATTATTCTAGTTCTGTTAATAATGAAAACGAGAAAAAAAGAATGGTCCAATTTGGTGCAGTCATTTAGAAGTTTTATGTAACGAAAAGATTGTGCTCCTCGGCAGCTTGCTGGGTGACAAGATAGGTATTAATCAATAGTAGAGTCATCAGGAATATCAGTCAATCAAAATCTGTAGGAGAATCAGTAGACACATTTTTTTATGTGTAATGGGTTTTCTCTTGACCTTAGTCTAGGTCAGGAATGACTAAGACAAGGTCGACGATGGAGCGAGCCTACCCAGAAGAAGCCTGTTCACTCTAACTTTGAAGAGACTAGGGTTGTATGCGTTCGGAAACACAGACGCAGGCAGAGAGTTTCACTCCTTCGCTGTCCGCATTATAAAAAAAACGTTTGGAAACGCTTAGTGCGAAATTTTATTAAGACCGGTAAGACCCCTCTTTGAGGAGTGGCTGGAAAGACGTCACGGCGTCCTGACTTACCGCATGACGCAGGTCCTCACCGGACACGGAAGTTTCGGGAGGTTCCTGTGTCTGATAAGGAGGGAAGAGACGCCCGGGTGTCACCACTGCGAAGATCGCCCGGAGGACACGGTGGAGCATACGGTGCAGGACTGCCCCGCTTGGGCAGAGCACCGCCGTGTCCTGTCGGCGGCGATAGGCGGAGACCTCTCGCGCCCGGCATTGGTCGAGGCCATGCTGCGGGGCGAGACGGAGTGGGAAGCGGTCGCCTCCTTCTGCGAAGCAGTTATGCTCGTGAAGGAGGAGGCGAGCCGCGAGAGAGAGAGGACAGCGTCCTCCCTCCGCCCCAGCCGCAGTGGTAGACGCCCACGGCGTCGGACGTCGCGGGACGATCTCCGGCCACCGTAGGCGCGGGCATGCGGGCGGCGAGTAAAGGGCAACTCGCCACCCGACCATGACCATGCCCGGGTCGACGGCGCGTTGTGTTCCACGCGCGCCTCAAGGAGTGTCAGCATGATGACGGGGCCCCCCTCTAGAGGGCCAAAGCCTGCCGGGGTCGCGGGACTTATCTCATTACCGTGACCCCGGGACATAACGGGCTATTGAAGGACACCGTGGATTTTAGTCAGTACAAGTCTGACAGTCCCTCCCGCCCTGCCCGGGGTGGGAGGACTCATTTGATGATTTTACCACGATAAAAAAAAAAAAAGGCAAAAGTCTTTTAGTCTTTCACATAGACTGGCAGTTTAGGACTTAGCTGCCTTCAAGGGGTGCCTGCCTAAGAAAGTTCTTCGTTATTAACTGTGATTTTCAGAATCTATTTCGCATAACAAAATAGAACTAAAGTAACAGGATGTCAAATTCATCATTTTATTTAATTCTGGACAAAGGTTATTTCGGTTTCACAAACTGACATTATTAGACACGGTTTCCTTCAAGGAGCGCCTCTCAGACCCGTGTTGTGCCAAACTTTATCAGAACTATACATACATATTATATTTTTTTTAACAAATAGGACTTCTTCAAGGGGCGCCACTTGGACCCTTATTGTTCTAAACCGTTTCCCTCTATCCTAAAGGTATTTTATTATTTTTGAACAAATAGGATTTTGGGACACCTGTCCTGTTGATTTTCACAATTAAAATATTGATATTCAGCTTTGATACTTGTTCAAACGAAACGAACATTTTTTAAATGATTTTAATGAATAGATCGTGCAAATCTTTATGAATGCTAAATGAAATTGGAACGAGAGCACTTAGCTGCAGCGAGCGTGGCACAAACGGCGCGCTGTCGTGTGACTAAAAAAAAAACGGTTTTTCAAAATGATCGCAAACTTTTTTGATTTGTGTACATGACGTGTCACAGGTTTTTCATCAAATTAGGTTTTTGATCAAAGACCTAGGTTTTTGATCAAACAACGGAATTTATTTTGAAACCACCCAGAAATAGGAGCACAGCTAAGCGGTGCTCCGTCGACATTTTCTGAAATTTTTGTCATTTAACTGAACCAGTTTAGGGATTTGATCAAAACACTAGATTTGTTTAGAGAAATGATAAAATCGTGTTTTTAAACATCATCCGTTGTTTGATCAAAAACCTACGTACATATGTGTAAGTACATACAAAGTACGTCAGTACGTAAGTCGTAAGTAAGGAGAATTTTAATTCGCAAGACGATTCGCCCTTCGTTGCAGCGAATGCTATAATTATGCATATTAGGGGATTCCAGAGTAATCTGGCCCTGTGGAAATCCCGTTGACAATCTGTAGTCTGTGGGCGTATTCCGTTTACTGAAATGATGATTCAACGAACCCTGTTCCCTTGTCTGTAACCTCGTGACTTTCATTCGAATATCAACCTTATGAGCCCACTACACGCACAAGCTTCACCACAGTTTTGCCTGCGCAAGCCAGTTTGTACACGGGACACCGTGCGTGTGGTTGGTAAAACTGTATCTCGTGCAAACCCCACAGCGCGGCCTGCGCGATTGCCTGCGCAGTCAGAACTGTGGCGAAGCTTGCGCGTGTGGTAATACCGTCCGTGTACAGTTTTTTCATGCGAGAAGCTTGCGCAGTTAGAACTGTAGTAAAGCTTGCGCGTGTGGTACGCCCATAAGGTGTGAGTCAGTAGTGTGGACCGCCCGATTGACAAGGTGCCGGTGGAGCATACGGTGGTAATCTGCTCAGGTTGGGCGGTGCACCGCTGTGTCCTCACGGAGACGAAAGACGGAGTGGTTGACGACATGCTGTGGGGTGATGGAGAATGGGAAGCAACAGATTTTTATTCAGTAAGAGTCTGACAATACAAGGAATAAGGAATGAGTTTATAAGGGGAAGTTTGAAAGTGGCGTCTGTTACAGAAAAAATGAAAGGGAATCGTCTATCTTGCTATGGACATGTGATGAGGAGGGATGACACTCATGTGACAAAGAGAGTGATGAGTATGAATGTTGATGGATGGAGAGGTAGAGGAAGGCCAAAGAAAAGATGGATGGATTGTCTAAGGAATGATATGAAAGAAAAAGGAGTAAATGATACTGTGACGTCTGATAGGGGAGAATGGAAGAAGAAAACGTGTACATTTACTCGTGCGCCGAACACAAGTAAATTGGGATAAGGGCAGGAGGATGATGAGTCTGACAGTCCCTTCCGCTCCACCTTCAGCAGGAAGACACATTTGATGATTAGAGAGAGAGAGAGAGAGAGAGATAGTCCTTCTATTGTTTTTTTTCTCTTTCTAGAGAGAATGGCAGTATTATTTGATATTGGGCTAGCCAGTAAGCCCTTTGTAAGTCTGCAGACGAATTGTAATTAATTTGCCAATTAAATGACCTTTTACAATTTTTAGTATAATGCACATTATGATACTATTATTATATTGCTAAAAATGTTATTTATTGACCCGCTGGGACCTTAGAATCGAGGTAAATATGCAAATTGATCGTGTTTAATGCGTCGTAACGTCATTACCAAATAATAATGACGTATTTTGTCACAAGATTGTGACCTATGACGCATTAGAACGTTGCATTTGGGCGTCTTAATGTAGTTTTAAAATAGTTGCCACTTTTATTATAAAAAGCGTATTAAATTTCCGTTGATATTTAGTTGGCTTTAAGAGTTTAGTGGGTCTAGAGGACCCGTCATGGTGCAGTCCACGGGTCCTACAGATTTTTTTATTTTCTCAGTAACAAAAATTACGGAATGTATTTTCTGATGTGTTTAAAAAATATTGAGAAGGTGCTTAGTTGAGTGATGGGTGAAAAGGGTAAGTGAAATCATCATCATCATTAGCCTATAATAGTAAGCAGTATAGTAGTAAGCCTATACAAGTGTCCTTTCTTTGGTATTGTTCGTCGTGTCGTTGAGCTCCTTGAGTTTTGAGTCGAGCTTCACGATAACTAACAAATGCTTGCACTGACTGGACAGGTCCACTCGAATTTGTGTGGTTTTTTCTTCTAAAGACCATTTCTGACATTAACCTACATGGTCCTCGTATAACCTGATCTACAAATATAATGTCTGGACTTTAAAATAGACTGTGATCTCTGAGTTTGTTTTGGCTGTTTCTTCTCAGAGTAGTCAGGTACGAAACACCGCCTTATTGTGTACATGAGCGATGTTGTTACCGGTGCTACGTATTACAAAATTCTAGTGCACATGTAAGAGAATGATGTATTTGACAAGAATTCGGGTTGAATATTTAAAATTTTAAACTAAAAAGAGTAAAATAAAAATCTAAAAAAAAAATGTAACCGCCTTCAAAAACAACCACAAAAAAGGGAAAAATAACCTACAAAATAACTTTTCTATCGGAAGTCGGTGCCTTTTTTTTCATTTCATTGTCTTTTTTGTCACCAACTTCTGAAAGAAAAGTTATTTTGTAGGTTATTTTTCCCTTTTTTGTGGTTGTTTTTTAAGACGGTTACATCTTTTTTAGTTTAGACATTCAACAAAAACCTTCATATAATCGGCGTCTTTGAAAATCTACAATCCTAGTAAGCAACAAAAACGGATCTATGCGGGCAACTTTACGAGATATCCATTATTGTTATATACTAAAACCTTCTCCAGAATGTAATGAACACTTTCCTGAAAACCGCATCAAAATCCGTTGCCAGCCAAACGCGAGATAATCGCGGACAAACATACATACAAACATACATACAAACATACACACATACAGGTCGAACTGAGAACCTACTTTTTTTTGAAGTAGGTTAACTATCCCTTAGGGATCGAATTTTGCAAAATCTGGTCTTAGTGAGCAACACTATCGAATGGTGTAATAATACAGGGTGTGATTTTTTTCCAAAATTAGTAGGTTCGTTTCCTGGCCAGGATTATTGAATTTTCTAAAATCCAATGATACAGTTTTAGTTTTCGTCAAATCGGCCTCGAGACTACTTTCAATGTTTTTCGTTATTCCTCATAGTTTCGGATATAGACATCCCCGTTGAAAAAATCACTCTGCAAGCAATGTATAAAAGTCATATTATGCTGTTCATTAGTCTCGCTAAAACTTTGGTTTTGAATTAGATATTTTTGGAAGTCCAGGGAAGGTTTAAAAGTTGAGTAAATATGATAAAAAAAAATATTCTGAGGCGGTACGAAGTTTGCCGGGTCAGCTAGTCTAATATATAAAAATCAGTGCCACTTTTCGTTGTAATGTTATAACTCAAGAACGGGCTCACCTATCCAAACCAAATGTTTAGGCTTTGTTCGAACTATTTAGTAAATGCTTTATGTGAAGTTTGCACAAAATCGGACGAGCGGTTCTTAATATACCCGTGCGAAGCTGGGACGGGCCACTAGTTAGTTGTTTATAAAAACAAAAACCGGCCAAGTGCGAGTTGGACTCGCCCATGAAGGGTTCCGTAGCAGCAAGCATAGATTAGAGATATAATTATATTGAGATTAGTAAGTAATATACACAAACAATAAAAATAACTTTGTTTTTCATAGTATTTGTATGAATGGCAAAGTTATATTTGCGGTTTTTGAAAATGTGCTATATCTCAAAAACTGCTAACTGTATCTCATCCAAACCAATTTTCGTTGGTAGTTTTGGTTGAGGTCTACATTATATATTTTTTTTAGTTTTATCATTCTCTTATTTTAGAAGTTACGGGGGGACACACTTTTTACCACTTTGGAAGTGTCTCTCGCGCAAACTGTTCAGTTTAGAAAAAAATGATGTTAGTAACCTCAACATCATTTTTAAAGACCTATTCATAGATACCCCACACGCATGGGTTTGGTGAAAAAAAATTTTTTGAGTTTCAATTCTAAGTATGGGGGGCACCCCCAAAATTTGTTTTGTTTTGAAGTTTGTGTGAAAATCCTAATGCGGTTCACATAATACATCTTTCTACCAAGTTTCAACAGGATAGCTCTTATACTTTCGACAAAAAGTGGCTGTGACATACACGGACAGACAGACAGACAGACAGACAGACATGACGAATCTATAAGGGTTCCGTTTTTGCCATTTGGCTACGGAACCCTAACAAACAATTAACATTGACACAAAACTTACACAAGCATTAGTACTTTTCCACATCCCGACTGACATGTAAATAAATACATCGGATTCAGCTCTTATCACGACAGAATAATATGAGTCAACTCGCGGATGTGGGCTAATTGCTCATAGAAATTGTTAATTGTCAGGGCGAATGCACTTTGTAACAGTAGCATATTTAGTACTGGCATAGAATACTTAATAGTACTATAGGTACTGGTCGGACATAATCCTCCTTTGTGAGAAGAAGTCATCTCTGTGAGAGGAGATGGCCCTTTAGGCCGCTATCCCACTGGCGTTTACGAACGTTGGCGCCTTGCCAACGTCAGTGAAGTGTCAACGTTGCGCAGACACAACTTTGACGTCGCGTCGTCGCGTGAAAACCGATAACGACCGCTGAACGTGACGTTTGATGGTTGTGGCCAGTGGCCCGTGTGCGGCGACACTTAACGTCGCGCACATAATAATACTATGGCCAACAAACGCGATGTCAACGTCGCGTCGTTGGAGAGACGCCGACGCTCGTAAAACGCCAGTGGGTGGAATAGCGGCCTTAAGGTGTGTGTTGTGAACTTGCTGTCTCACTACACTTTTTTTTGGATAAGTGTTCAACAGATGTTTAACTTATTTTTTTAGTAAGACGGATTAAGTTTTAGAAAAGCCTATCTTTCTAACATTAATATACAAGAATAGCATATGAATACTTTATTTGGGAAATACCTATGTACAGGGTGTCCAGTAATGAATGGATAACCTTGAAATGGGTCATAGTAGAACTAAGGGCGATTCAGAAAAAAATACAAAAAAAAATCAATACCAAGTATTTCCTAAGATATGTCACTTTTAAGAATATTGATAATTTTTGGTACCCTACTTTACATTCTTGCACACCACGACCACAAATTGATGAATTCCATCATTTTTTTATTGATAAAATAATTTGCATTAACTGTGCTAATAGATGAGCAGTAAATAGTAACACTGCTACTAAACAGCTTTTTAAAAAATGAACTCGAATTAGTACTTTAGTGAAAAAATTGAGAAAAATTTTCATTGAGACAAAGTTTAAGCAACCATAGCATGAAAAAAACGTATGGCGACACAGGTGACCAATAATTTTAAAATAATATGCACGTAATGCAGATTTCAAAAAGGTATTACTTATCATTGTACGTAATGTAAATAATGAATTATTGCTAATTGAGTTTGAAAGGAGAGATAATTGCTGCTGAGAAAAGTTTGAAATATTCAGGTATTCCAGGTAAACCCCACACATTTTAAGAATTTCACCTAAGAAAAAAAAAGTCTCATCTTCTAGACGCTTCGAATGACACCTATTTCAAATCTGTTGGATACCTTCACCCACCTTCACCCAGGTTAGGTTAGGTAAGCCAATTTCTCTCCTTTCAAACACAAATAGCAATTATTCATTGTTTTCAATAGGTACAATGATGAATAATACCATTTTGAAATCTGCATTAAGTGCATTTCATTTTAAAATTATTGTTCACCTGGGTTGCCATACGTTTTTTTCGTCACTGTACCTATTGAAGATAATGAATAATTGCTATTTGTGTTTGAAAGGAGAGCAATTTGCTAACCTAACCTGGGTGAAGGTATCAAACAGATTTGATATAGGTGTCATTCGAAGCATCTAGAAGATGAGACTTTTTTTTACTTCGGTGAAATTCTTAAAATGTATGGGGTTTACCTGGAATACCTAAATGTTTCAAACTTTTCTCAGCAGTAATTTTCTCTCCTTTCAAACACAATTAGCAATAATTCATTATTTACATTACGTACAATGATAAGTAATACCTTTTTGAAATCTGCATTACGTGCATATTATTTTAAAATTATTGGTCACCTGTGTTGCCATACGTTTTTTTCATGCTATGGTTGCTTAAACTTTGTCATAACGAAATTTTTTCTCATTTTTTTCACTAAAGCTCTAATTCGAGTTAATTTTTTGAAAAGCCGTGTTTTAACAGTGTTACTATTTATTGCTCATCTATCAGCTCAGTTAATGTAGATTATTTTAACAGTAAAAAAATGGTGGATTTCAGCAATTTGTGGTCGCGGTGTGCAAGAATGTAAAGTAGGGTACCAAAAATTATCAAATTTTTTAAAAGTGACATATCTTAGGAAATACTCGGTATTGATTTTTTTTTGGATTTTTTTCTGAATCGCCTTTTGTTCTACTATGAGCCATTCCAAGGTTATCCATTCTTTACTGGACACCCTGTATATGTATTACATAAAAAAATAAAAATATTGCAAAAAACATAAATAAACCCAAAGACCCGCGATAACAGAGTAATTAGTAAATATTTTGGTTAACGATAGCAATTTCTACGCCGCAAAGAAATGAGATCAAAGCTATTATGCCACTTTACAGGCGTCGGGCCGTCTCATGTTCGCTGGAAATTAGTCTAAACTAATTAGCGATTATCTAGAGAGGGGCTCGTGAAAGTATCGATATTTTTTTAGATCAATATTTGTTTACAATAGCTAAGATGACTGAAAAATTCTTATTAGTCAGTAACCGTCGTACCACAAAAATTTTTAAACGTCTGTTGAACACTTGTCTAAAAAAAATTCAGATTATGTCGTTGAAATAAGGTCCGTTTTGCAATCACACTTTTTTTAGACAAATGTTCAACAGATGTTTAAGTTTTTGTAGTAAGGCTGTTAGATTTTATTATCAAAAAATATGTATTGATCCCGTATTTTTAATATTGTTACGTAATACACGGAAATACGATGCTTTTAAAATGGGCTAAACATCAACCCCCTTACCTATAAAAACTTGTGTTGCTATAATAAATAAAAACCTACCGAATAAATATCACCTGTCCTTGTCATTTCTATTTTAATGAATAGAGATATGGCAAGTGACTTTTTTTTATAAATAGGTTCGCGTTTGACTACTATCTCGCCTGATGGTAATCAATGATGTGGTCGACGGTGAAGCACGCTTGACTAGAAGTAACCTGTTCACTCTTGACTTGAAGACCCCAAGGTTATAGCTTTTTAAGAGCTATTTAAGATAAGAACGTCTAATCAATGTTTATAAGTAAGGGGGTAACTTGTTAACAAGCCCCTACTCTCAAGTTTTGATGCATTATATCTTTGAAAATATTCATTGATTTAACAAAAGAAAAATAAGTGTATATTATTTTTCAAAATTCCGGACCAATTAAATTTGCAATTTTGCTTCAATATATATATGCATATGCTTTCAATATATTTATGGATGTCATTACCATTGCTCACAAAACTGTAAAGGAAACGGGCATGTTCTACAACCAAAACTTCGCTACGGTTGCCGGAAATCGTCCTGCGACGTCCGTTGCCGTGGGCGTCTTCCACTGCGGCTGGGTCGTGCGGTGGACGCTGTCCTCTCCCTCACGCGTCCCGCCTCCTCCTTCGCTAGCATGACTGCTTCGCAGGAGGCGACCGCTTACCACTCCGTCTCGCCCCGCAGCATGGCCTCGACCAATGACTGTACCACTCTGGGCCAACGAAGTGATAGCAGGCCATCATAGAGTGAGGAGGCCGGTGACCCAGGTCCCAACTCTGGGAATACGAACAAAATAGTTTTGTTCAAATCAATTATATTATTGTGTTAAAATGTTAGTAATGACAGGCGTCGGGCCGTCTGATGTTCGCTCGAAATTATTCGAAACTAATTAGTGATTTCAATAGAGAGGAGGGAAAATATATCGATAGCTTTGATTCACTTGTTGAATTTAGCGAGACGATAAAATCATTTTTTGCTTTTTTTATTTGAGATGGTTTTTCTCTTGACTCTAATCCAGGTCAAAGGTGACTGAGAAAAAGTCTACGATGGAACGATGTTACCCTGTAGAAGCCTGTTCATTCTAACTTTGAATAGATTCGGTTGAAGTTGAACAGAATGATTCTGTGTTATTCTATAAACGATATACATACGATATCATGTTCGTTACGCCATCTACTAAGATTTGAGCATACTCCTTTTCGGTGGAACATACGTTGCTGGACTACCCCGCTTGGGCAAAGCACCGCCGTGTCCTAAGAAGGGATAGGCGGCGACCTCTCGCGCCCGGCATTGGTCGTGGCTATGCTGCGGGGCGAGACGTTAGGGGAAGCGGTCGCCTCCTTCTGCGAAGCAATCATGCTAGCGAAGGAGGAGCCGGGACGTGTGAGGGACAAGACTGCTTTCACCTCACGACCCAGCTGCCGCGGAAGACGCCTACGGCCATGGTTTTACTGCCACCGTAGGCACGCGCATGCGGCGAATCTGACGAGGTCCTTAGAAACCCAAAGCCTGCCGGGGTCGCGGGACTGTCTCATCAGGTAACCGTGACCTTGGAACGTAAAGAGCTATTGAAGGCTCTCCTTGGATTTTTGTCAGTACAAGTCTGACAGCCCCTCCTGCTCCGCCTTGAGTGGAAGGACTTATGTGATGATTTTACTTAAAGGTAGTAAGCGATTATGTGATCGACGGTAAACTATTCACTCTTGACTTATGTTAGAACTTCATCATCATCATCATCATGAAGTTCTAATGTCAGATTTTTTTTTGTCGTGGTAAAATCATCAAATGAGTCCTCCCGCCCCGGGCAGGGCGGGTGGGACTGTCAGACTTGTACTGACTAAAATCCACGGTGTCCTTCGATAGCCCTTTATGTTCCGGGGTCACGGTAATGATATAAGTCCCGCGACCCCGGCAGGCTTTGGCCCTCTAGAGAGGGGCCCCGTCATTATGCTGACGCTCTTTGAGGCGCGCGTGGAACACAACGCGCCGTCGACCATGGTCCATGGTCCATGGTCCATGGTCGGGCAGCGAGTTGCCCTGTACTCGCCGCCCGCATGCCCTGATGTCAGAACTTGCGAGAAGCTTACTACGAAATAGATACATAATATTAGCAAGAATTGATTTAAATTAATCAGTAGTTTAAAACCTTGACCATGTTAATCAATGAAATGACTGCCAAATTATTATCAAAATGTTTTTCAATTGTATAACGGTTATTAATTAATTATTATCAATATTAAATTCAAACGCAAACTGTCAAATATTATTATCAGTATAAAACTTCCGTAATATATAATGTATTAAGGCGTCAAATTTACAAATTGGACCCCCCTATCTAATTTGCAAAGCGGAATTCCTGACCTGAGGTCATATAAAACTATGTCATGGGTGCTATTTTAACACTTTATAACCAAAACAATGATAATTTTGTGTTATTCCGGGATTGAGATCGACCCTGGGAAAAATTCCGCAACGTCAGAAGTCATTATAACATCTTGTCTGTAATTTCTTGAAAAGTTAGATAGAGGTGGATCTAGGGCCCTCGCCCACGGCGACTTTTTGTAGCGATGCAGTCGCGCGTTTAGCAAATGCGCGACAGCATCTCTTCTAACGCGTGTTAGTCGCATTTGCAACGCGCTACTGCATCGCGATTGTATCGATACAAACGCACGACCGCGTCGGACGACTTCGGAGAGAGAACAGAGGGGGGAAGGAGTGTGGCGCGGCACGGGAGTGGGAACCGAACATTAGTGCAATACAGACAGAAATCAGTCGAATCATTAATTAATCATCATTGTTTTAATTCGAATTGTCGTAACTGCATCGCGACCGAGTCGCGTTTGCATCGCGACTGAATCTGCTCCCGTGGGCGAGGGTACACTGCTAGCGACCGCTTTGCGTCTGTATCGATGCTACTCGCTACAGCATCGCGACTGCATCGCTACAAAAAGTTGCCCGTGGGCGAGGGGCCTAAGTGTCTTGGCACACATACTAACTCTGAAACGGACGGTAACCTTATCAACTCGAGCCGTTTAGTATTCTTTGTATGAAACTACCTGCTGAAAAACACACTAATAAAAATCGTAACGTAAACGATTCGTCTTGGAACTAGCACGATTCGTATTCAACCAGTGATCTCCGTACTTACGGCGTCTTCCCCGGGCTTACACCTGTCCGTCGCGGTGCTTAGGCGAACGCTACTCGTTTATAAATACCTATTGTGATAATTAGCATGATATTTATTTATTTGATCCAGAAAAGCACCGTTAAAATATTGTGATCTGTCAAAACACCACCATAAACGTCAATAAATATTGTGATCCGACAGTTTTATATTGACGATCACAGTATGGATCTAACGTGTAGCATTCGTCTTACGACCTGCCCGTCGACCGACCAACAGTCGACGGGCAGTAAGCGTAGCTGTTGGTCCATTTTGGTTACGTCCTCACCTTAAGTAAACGCCTGTTTGACGGCGAGGCGAAAGGCGGCACGGTGACGGTGCCTTTCCGATTTGACATGTATGCTATGACTTTAATGATATAGCCACATTCCGCCAGAAATCGAATTTAATCGTCATCTGCCTGCCTTTTCCCAACTATATTGTGTTCGGCTTCCAGTCGAACCAGATGTAGTTGAATATTAGTATTTTACATGGAGCGACTGCCTATCGGACCTCCACAACACAGTAACTGTGCATTAAGATAATGGTAAGACTGGTTGTCGGCTTATGAAGAAATCGAATGTAATGTAGGGTTTTAATACAAAGTGTCAGAACTTCGGTCTGAAAAATATCGATATCGATAAATATAACAAGTACAACACTAGCACAATAAATCATTATATCTAACGTCATAATAATACTAGTAATGACCTAGCCTCATTTGTAAGTACATACCACTATGAGAGAGGGAACCAAGAAATAATAATAAATGACTGAAATGCATAACCTGCTGAACTTTCTCACACTGTTCACAATCAATGATTTCAACTAATCTAAATTACATATATGTTCAATTTATCTAATTTATAACTAAAATTAAGAAGATGGGGTTGTTGAGATGGATGTGTGGAGTGACAAGAATGGATAAAGTAAAGAATGCGTTTATTAGGGGAAGTTTGAAAGTGACGCCTGTTACAGAAAAAATGAAAGGGAATCGTCTGTCTTGGTATGGATATGTGATGAGGAGGGATGACACTCATGTGACCAAGAAAGTGATGAGTATGAATGTTGATGGATGGAGAGGAAGAGGAAGGCGAAAGAAAAGATGGATGGATTGTCTAAGGAATGATATGAAAGAAAAAGGAGTAAATGTTACTGTGATGTCTGATAGGGGAGAATGGAAGATGATGATGAACTTGGATTAACACATAGGATAGTATTTATCCTAATTTTGTCTTCTAACCTACCCAAATCTGTAAAATTTTAACAATTAAACATTAACCTTCTACTATTGTGATAAGGTTGAAAATCTATTAAAGTTTGGGAGATTGAGCTAGGTTGATCTGTACATAACACTCAATAATAAGTATTTTGGTCCCAGTTTACTCAATCGTTTACAATCAATGAGAAAACTCTTTCATAATTGACAGGGCATAGGGCACTTATTATCACCTTCTTCAAATGTGTGCAGTCCCTAAAGATATCAAGTATGTTATCATATAAATAATTGTTTTATTTATGGTACGATAATTATATTGACATGAATGTCAGTAGCATTTTCAAGTGAAAGAGCGCTCCTATATTTTGAAATACTTTAGCTCAAAATCATTTGCTGTACGCGCAGCATAACTAATTTCTACCAAGAATAAACAGTTACCTTTATACATTTGGACATTACTTTTACCCTAATATGGCACGACCCTTAAAAGAATGGAAACACATTTTTTAGGCATTAGAAATAATTCTACATTCTCAGATTTTTTACCCTTTTTAGTTAAGATATTGAACAAAAATCTGCCCAGGAGACTATTATAATCAGCGACTTTGAATGTGCCATCCAAATAAACAATAAAGGATCCATGCGGACGATGTCACGGGATATTCATTATTGTTGTGTACCAAAACCTTCTCCAGAGTGTAAGAAATACTTTTGTGAAAACCGCATCAAAATCTGTTCTGCTAAACGTGAGATAATCGCGGACAAACAATTGTATACAGTTACCGGCATGGATCTTGAGCGCTGACCTTCACCTGCGCATAAGTAAGTTATTAGGTCCCTTTGGTAGATGAAGTGAGGAAGCGGGCGGGGAAAGTGTAGTGATTGGCCCGCGTAGCGTGCCGTAGCGCATCGCGTCATAGCCGCCACTCGGGATTCGTTGTTTTGTGCGTTTTATTTGTTTTATTGTGCGTTTCATTTGTCGATAAGTGTACGATGCGCAAAGCGATCCCCACTCTTACGCCGAGCCTCAAGAACCGTGCCGGTATTTGTACTAACATAGAGGTCGAACTAAGAACCTCCTTTTTTAAAAGTCGGTTAAAAATGCAGTATGTATTAGAATGATCCAATAAAAACAAAACTGCATTACATTCCTTTTTACAACAATGACCTAATATCTCAACAATGCATTTTTTTCCTCAAACATTGAACCCAAGCTAGTCGGCCATTTTATGCAGTTTCATGAGAATGCTAGTCAAAACAAATAAATAAAAGCAACAACAGTAACTAAGCCACTGTATTTCTAACGTACCGCTTTGGTAAATAAAGTTGAAATTCCAAAAAACATTCCATCACAAATGACATTTTGTAATTTCGTCGTCCCATTTTGATACGCTTCCAAATGGTATTGTCGTCTAAATGCAAGTAATTACTGAAAAGTTTCAATTTATACTGTTATTTCTCAATCTATTTTCTAATTAGTATTTATTTTCGTGGAACTAATTTGTCCTTGAAATTGTCACAACTGAGAACTAATCGTTTTTTTTCTAACTGCAAAAGTACAGTTCTATGTTTAATCATTTAAGTTATGGAATCTAGCGTTACTTTGTAGAAATCCATGACATTCGGTAAAGTGTTACGAAAAATATTTAGTTATGATTCCGCGAGACAAAACTCTAGGCTTGAATGCAGAATGCAGTCCCACCCTCCAGCCTTTCTGACGGGCCCCCCTTAGGGGGCTGTCTCTTCAGGTAACGTTCCTGGATCACGGCTACTAATATATTAGACTATCGAAGGAACACCGTGGATTTTAGTCAGCACAAGTCTGACGCCCGGCATTGGTCGAGGCCATGCTGCGGGGTGAGACGGAGTGGGAAGCGGTCGCCTCCTTCTGCGAAGCAGTCATGCTCGCGAAGAAGGAGGTGGGCCGTGAGTGGGAGAGGACAGCGTCCTCCCTCCGCCCCAACCGCAGTGGTAGACGCCCATGGCGTCGGACGTCGCAAGACGATCTCCGGCGACCGCAGGCGCGGGTATGCGGGCGGCGAGACCATGCCCGGGTCGACGGCGCGTTTTTTCCACGCGCGCCTCAAAGAGCGTCAGTAAGATGACGGGGCCCCCCTCTAGAGGGCCAAAGCCTGCCGGGGTCGCGGGACTTATTCCATTACCGTGACCCTGGAACGTACAGGGCTAATGAAGGACACCGTGAATTTTAGTCAGTACAAGTCTGACAGCCCCTCCCGCCTTGGCTTGGGCGGGAGGACTCATTTGATGATTTTACCACGAAAAAAAAAGCACAAGTCTGACAGTCCCTCTCATACCGCTGTGGGTCGGACTCGTTTGATGATTTTACCACGATAAAAAAAAAATAAGTGGATGAGCGATTGGACTGCTTTTTTGCACGGATCAAATATTTGTATGATCTACAAGTAGTTGTTCCGGGTCTGATTGTTTGTGTATGTGAGTTTGTGTGTTTGTAAACGCACACACGATACAGGAGGAATTCATAAAGTGGGGCAACTTAAAAAAAAAATGGAAAAAATCTTTTCCATTTATAATATTGGTACCTAAATAAGGATATTTCATAATATTTAGTGATTCATTCATATACCACACTCAATAAAGCCATTCCTATTATTATTCTTACTTCTAAAAATAAATTCCTAGTACTAAATCGATTTACAAGGAAAAATTAATACATTAATTGTGCCATTCCACATAATACCGTGCGCGGCGTTACATATAAGAAGTTATCTCGTTCAGAAACATAATGTTTTCGTTGATATTACAAATTAGATCACTCTGCATTGCTAGTGCTTCGGGCAATTACGTTACGGAGAAAAAATATCTATTCTGTTATTAATTTTTGAGAAAAAAATTATTCGATTTTTTTTTTGTGGAAAAAAAAGTGTTGCGCATGTGTAAAGTAGTTCATTGTGTTGTGGTGGACAAATACTTGCAAAAAATGGACGATACATATTTTTTGTGGAAATAAAATTGTTTCGAAGTAGTTTTATTAACGGAGAAAAAAAATCTTTACTTAGTGTTATTCATTTTTGCGAAAAAAAGTAGGCCGATTTTTTTTGTGAAAAAAAAAAATGGATAGAGTTGTTAATTGTGGTGTACAAACAGTTGTAATAAAAAGGACAAAAACATTTTTGTTGTTAACAAATAAACAAACAATTGTTTAGAAATAATTATCTAGAAAAAAATATTTTAATATTATTGTGTTGCACAGTTGTGTTGGTTGGATAAAGTGTTCAAAGTGTAGTTGATAAAAGTAACACAACACAAAGGAAAAAAAATATTGTGGTAGAAAATAAGGACTCATTTTGTGTGCTTTGCTGGATTTAAAATTTCAAAATGGCGGAAACAGGTAATTTTTCTTTTCAATGCATTAAATTGTTAGGTCATAAACTTTCTCCTATTATGAACATGAAATATCCAGTGATTCTATCGCCATTCTGAGCATGGATTATAGACCAGATAGGTAGTGATCATCATCATCATCAGCCCCTCCTTAGGTCGCGGAATTGTCCTAAATGGTAACCGTGACCCTGGAACGTTAAGGGCAATTTAAGGAACGCGATGGGTTTTCATTTAACCAGTCTTACAGACAGCCCTTTCCGGTCTACTCAGGACACTTCTGTGGACCATCTTAACAAAAAAAAAAAACTTGAGAGGTGTCAAGGGACACCCGGATGGAACGAAGTTACTGTATACACTCAACAAAAATAATCGTCGCGACACCACACTGTTCAATGCGAAATAGAAAGACGAAAGGAAAATATCTGGCTTGCTTCTATAAGAGAGAGAGAGACAGACAGAGAAACATGCCGCACGCCGCACGGCTTACAATAGCTTACTATAGCAAAAAGTGTCGTTACAACTTTTCGTCTTAATTTTTCCGTCTCGCCCCCTTTCGCAATGCACGATAAGGAACTTCGTTCCAAAAATTGTGCATAGATAAAGTGGTTAAATTCGAAAGTATGTGAGGATGAATGAATGTTTGCTGCTCTCACACAAAATGTACAGAACAGAAATGGATGAAATTAGGAACACTGATAGTTTATAACCTTGTCAACAGGATGGATATTTTTTATCCCAGTATGACTTTCCCGTGGTATAAGTTTTGAGTACCACGCGGGAGATCATTACATACATAACATACCCCAACGACCATATTTTATATCTAGACTCCTAATCACAGGCGACCGATGTCTGTCAACACATTAGGTAAAAAAGTCTTATAACCGTCGTGACTCGACCACTCCTGTGAGTCCCCTCGTCGCACTGACCTTGAGCTAGCCAATCAGAACGCAGTACCCCGTCCCCGTTAGCCAATCAGAACGCAGTACCCCGTCCCCCTCGCTTACGTCGTACCTCAGCGACTTGGCAGAATAATTTTCGTTAGTCAGATCGTGCATGAGGCGTCTAGATATAAATGGTCGTTGACATACCCTCACGCCTTCCTCCCATGGTGGTAGGCAGAAACTACAGAGCATCACCTGCTACGATCATTACATACTCCTTCCACCTCATCCACATTCATACATCTGGTCATACACACACGTCGATTGCTAGTACTACACACCCGACCTTTCTGAAGCACTTCACCAATAAGGTCAGTGTAGGTCTTCCTAGGACGTCCCCTCACGGCGTTTCTACTCACCTCTGCCTTATAAATTCTTTCCTTAGTTGTCTTTCACTCATCCTCTCAACATGACCGAACCATCGAAGCATGCGGAGGAACTCGTGAACAAAACCTAGTAAGTCCATAATATGTTGGAAAGGGAAGCGGTCTCCTCCTTCTGCGAAGCAGTCATGCTAGCGAAGAAAGAGGCGGGACGCGTCTACTTCACGATCCAGCCGCCTCGAGAGACGCCCACGACGTCGCTGGCCGGTTTCCCGCCACCGTAGGCGCAGGCGAGTAATGGGCGACTCTCTGTCCGACCATGGACCATGCCCGGGTCGGTCGTGTTCCACGCGCGCCTCAAAGAGCTGTCAGTGAAATAACGGGCCTCCCTTGAGAGGGCCAAAGCCTGCCGGGGTCACGGGAACAACGAGTAACCGTGGCTCCGCAACGAAAAGGGCTATTGAAAGATACCGTGGATTTTAATCAGTACAAGTCTGACAGTCCCTCCTGCTCTGCCCTGGGTGGGAGGACTCATTTGATGATTTTACCAGGCTAAAAGAAAAATGAAGTCGGTTAAAAAAGTAGGTTCACTATATGTGGTTTTACCCGTACCTTGCTACCTATACTTGTTATATTGAACATTGAATTGAAATGACTGTCATGGAACTTAAAAGGGGATATTTACCTTGTTTCGTATTTGTTTTGAGTTTCCAATGTTTGTTCTGTTTTAATGTTATTTTATAACAATGACCGTCGTACCACAAAAACTTTTAAACGTGTGTTGAACACTTGTCTAAAAAAATGTCAAATTATGACGTTGAAATAAGGTCCGATTTGCAGTCACACTTTTTTTAAACAAGTGTTCAACAGATGTTTAAGTTTTTGTAGTAAGGCCATGAATGTTTAAATAGAAATTAACTAACTATAAGTAGGTACTGACGTCAGCTTAACAACCTACCACAATCTGTCTTCCTAACCGAAAATGAACCTTATGGCATCATTTTGAGACCTTCCTCGTTTTTCCGAAGTCAGTTAAAAAATATAAATATATATAACGTCAAGTCTGTAAACTCGGAAAAATGATTGTCAGAAATACCTAATAACCAGGATTTGAATACCTATTAACCAGGGATTGCCCGACCGGGAAATCGAATCCAACATCTCTAGCTCAGCAGTACCGTTTGCAACCACTAGACCATAAACAGAACAAGTTCATTATAACGGTAAATATACCTACAAAATTGTTTGCAAACAATCCGTTTTTGGACGAACACTCAGTTCGTCAGAGATTTGACTTAGTCATAGTTTGATATTGCGATCGCATGGCAGTCGTCCAGTCTTTATTCCGACAATTTGTGGAAGTTTAGGCAAGTTTTAAATTATTGTGAATAAGTGTGTGGAAAGTGCTTATTATTTATATTTTGGAGTACGAGGAACTGCGAGTAAAGTTCCTCGTTTACTTCGTTGAGGAGGTGCCACGGACTAGACGGGTGTCGTGTCTGGTGGGCTTTCTGCTCTAGAACTTTTTTGTCTAACTTCATCACCATTATCATCCTATAAATGTTTCCAGTGCTGGGACACAGGTTGCTCTCTGTGAAAGGGGTTTCGGACATAATCCACCACGCTGGCCCAGTGCGGGTTGGTAGACGTCACATGTCTTAAAATTTTTGGTTCGACGACATGCCTGTTTCCTCACGATGTTTTCCTTCACCGTTTTGAGAGCAGTGGTGATGAAATAAATTACACAAAGTAATGCGCTAAGTTGGATTCGCTCTACAGCTTTTAAATCGGGACCACTACTTATGTAGGTACTAAGAAAAGGTGCAAGTAATGCGATTAGCTGGTTTCGAACCCACGACCTACAAACTTGTAAGTCGGGACTGAATCTACTGGGCCACCACTGCCTACCTTTATCTCAATTGATTTTGTCTGTCTGCCTTATTTCAATGAATATTTTTGAACATCCAAAAACTCCGTTTCCTAACGTACGTTTTTCTTTCTGTTGCAGCTAAACGACCTGATGAACGAGCTCTTCGAGACTGTCACAGCGGTGTGCAATATGGACGAGAACAATAAACCCAGCAGTTTTCCTACAGAACACTCAGATGGTAGCACTAGCGAAGGTAAGAATACTTAACATAAGCACTACTTGAAATCGTCATCATAAGCGTTTAGTCGACACTTCGCGTGACCAGATGGCTGGTCTATTTCTTGGTCAAAAGATCAGCATTGCCATCCAACGTGGCAAAACTGCCAGTGTCCTAGCTTGACTGTCAAGTTCAAAACGTTTTTTGACGTTGATATAAGTGTCGTTTTGCAGTTACACTTTTTTAGACAAGTGTTCAACAGATGTTTAACTCCTTTTGGTACGACGGCTAATAACCTAACTCTTTCTCTTTCCACAGAATCAGTAAAACTAACAAGAAGTTTAACAGAGAAGCGTAAGAATTACGTGAGAAGAGTATCAACAAGGGTCGCGTACTTAGACCCGAAGAATATCAAACGATTCAGACACCAGACCTCCGTATGCTCATTCAAGTCTGAAGTCGTTGAGAACCCTTATTCTACCTTTAGGTAAGTTATAATCACTATCTACCCAAACGTGGTCTCTTACTATGGGCCCCATTAGTAAGCTCAATATAGTCCAACAGCTATGGAGAGGGCAATGCTCGGAGTCTCTGTGCGTGATCGAATCAGAAATGAGGAGATTCGTAGACGAACTAAAGTTGTGGACATAGCCCAGCGAATTAGCAAGTTGAAGTGGTAGTGGGCAGGCCACATAGCACGCAGAACTGGTGGCTGATGGGGCCGTAAGGTTGGAGAATAGAGACCACGCACCGGCAAGCGAAGCGTAGGACATCTAACTACAAGGTGGACAGACGATGTGATGAAAATCACAGGATGGTTGCGGATGCAAGCAGCTTACAACTGGACCAATTGGAAGTCAATAGGGGAGGCCTATGTTCAGCAGTGCACATCTTACGGCTGAAATAAGATATAGTTGCAACCAGTAGACCGAAATAGCATGTTCATAATCTTCATGGTTTTTGACTACCGCTTTTGTCAAGTTTTATTAGATTTTGTGCTTTAATAGTTTCTCGATGTTTGGGTTTATCATCGCTCTATGACTATAGATTAGAATCCTGGTGAAACGTGGGTATAACAAATACTTATACGTATGATCTACAAGTAGTTATTCTGGGTCTGGGGGTTTGTGTATGTGAGATTAAATGTTTGTAAACGCACTCACAAAACAGGAGAAATTACTATAGTAGGAAAATGTTTAAAAAAATACGGTCAAGTCTTCGGGAATGGAGTAAATGTTTCCCTTTCCCTCCGACCAGGGGTATGTTGGTACATGGGGTGGTCATATTCTAATTATTAGTCCAAAAACAAACCGGTTAACACACAATACTTTCAATTCCAGGTCCTGGAAAAGTTTCAGAACTTCACAAGGCAACATAACGAAGATGGATACTGACTCGAAGTTTAACCTAACAGACTCCCAAGGCAACATTCTCTCAATGAAAGATGTTCTCGATGCCAGTTCCGACAGCTTCGACAATATGAGTATTGATGAAAAGGCTGGCTGTATCGACCTGCCGTTTGAGCCGAGGGAAAGGGGGCTGTTCAATCTGTGTCTGTTGGTCGGATTGAATCATATGACGGGGCAGGCGTATGTGAAGAGTGTTTTTCCTAGTCAGGTGAGTTTGTTCAACTTTAATCAGTGGGCATGTAAATACTTTCATTCTGCGCATAGTAAAGGAGTGGAATTCCCTGCTAGAGTCTGTGTTTTCTGATAGATTGTATCTACAAAACGTAGGGCAATGTGCCATTGTTAGTTATTTGGGCGAAGTAAATACAATTTAAAAGAATTATAACATTCCATCGACTCTTATTTAAAAAAAATCTTTAGGTAGGTATCATTATCTGTATTTCCTGATACCTACAACTTTAGGGTCTTCAAGTCGCTCTCGTCTAAAACCACTAATGAGGTGAGATTTTAACAAAGGCTTATTTAAGGAGTTGTCAACCGCTCCAAAAGACAGCTATGGTTTAGAGCAACAGCTATCGGAAATGATGGGGTAGGCCATCATGCCGTAGTTACCATTGGGGTAGAGGTAGACCAATAGAATAGAAGTTAACAAGGGCTTATTTTTATGGAGTTGTCAAGAGAGAATATGTTACTTCTAGTCAAGCGTGCTTCACCGTCGACTATATCATTGCTTACCATCAGGTGAGATGGCGGTCAAACACGAGGCTTGATGAGATCTTAAATAAATGTGTTCTTAAGAATTTCATGGGTTTAATAGTTAAACTCTTGAACACATTGACAGACATTGAACAATTTATAACTGTTTAAAAATCTTCTTTAAAATTTGTTCTTCCATCAGTTGGAAACATTGCATGTTAATTCTTCATTTGTTGCTTCATAGACTTCCTACCGAGCACTCGATTTTTAATCCGATTTAATGCAATACATAGTGAAAAACTTTACTGCATTTGTCCATTGTAAAATATAATACTAGAAATGAGTTGCATTTCAATTTGGTTGCAAAATTAGTGCAAGATACATTTTAGCAAAGGAATATGGAAATTATTTCTGAACATGCTTGCTTTTACCTGTCAGAATTTCGAAGGAAAGGAACTTCTTTTAAAATTTAAAAAACATACACAACTACTTTTGTAATATTATGGTTTTACCTTCATTTGACTACATTTTGTAAATCCCTTTTCCCATTAAACCCACTATAACCATATTTTCAAACATTTTCAGGTACAAGTCCCTCCCCACATAGAGAACCTAGTCTTCCCTGAAACAATGAGTTCTTCTCCACGGAGCGAGTGGTCGGTGGACGCGAGGAGTCTACAGTGTTACTCACTAGTACTCACTGACGAGAGAGGCGAGAGGGCTTATGGGTGAGTAACTGATTTACTCAGTTTTTGACAAAATACTGAGTTATATGAACATACCCGTTTTCATTCTTAAAATCAATATAATTCTTTTACACTTTTAAAAATATGGTCAAGATGCATTACCTCTCGCATTAAATTATTACTTTGTAACTGTTTCAAGGTTATGTTATGTTTAAATATAAACCAAAGACTACAAAAAAAAATACCATCCAAAGGTTGTCTTGAAAAGATAGCTATTATCGATAAGCACCTGTTGTCGACATTTTATAAGTGCCCTCATGGGCCTATGTGAAATAAAAATATTTGATTTTGATTTTGAAGAGCTACCATTGTATCATCTCAGTTAAAAGTTCTATCTTTCCATAACTGTAATTTGTATACTGTACATAATAAAGAGGATTCTATCTATCTATTCTTTGCAAACAACGCAACACCTAGAATGTTTCCTTGCAGAACACCTTTGTTATTAAGTTAGTCAAACACATACAAGCAAAGTGCTAATAATAATTTTATTGTTTACATTTCAAAGTGTAATTAGAAAAAGTCAATAAATAGCTTCGTACTTCCTACGTACGTGCTTATTAATGTTAAAATTGTTATGGTTAACTTAGTCGAATGCCTTTGATAAGTCCAACAAGATTACATTATTTTTGAAACTTCGAGAATTGCCCTTCAATCTTAACTCCCTAGCCTGCCGGGGTTGCGGGACTGTTTATACAGGTAACCATGACCCTGGAACGTAAAGGGCTATTGAAGGAACACCGTGTATTTTAGTCAGTACTAGTCTGAAAGTCTCTTATGCTCCACTCAGGAAGAGTAGAGCTCATTTGATGATTTAACTACGCCAAAAAGAAGCTTAACTCCCTAAAGTTTTTAACACGCATTGTTTTTACTATTTCAGCTATTGCCGACGAGTGCTTCCAGAGGGCGCCACTACATGTCTTCCACTCTGCTACTGTCTTATAGGACGGTACAGAGCTCCCGGATTTTATTATAAGGTATGTTATAACATGTTTCTTTTCTACCTAACCACTTAGCAACTAATTGCAAACCTAATTTGTTCATCAGAGTTTTGAAAAATAATGGACACGTGTGGTGTCTTTTGTTGAATCAATGAATTTTTACAAAAGATAAAATGCAACAAAATTTGGGAGTTCTTAGGAGAGGTTCTTGACGTCAAAACTGTTAAAAAAAGAACCTACTTAGAAAACAAACACAGAAAAAGTGTGAAATAACTTTTGCCATATCGCGGATATCCATTCTAGTTGTATACCACGAGTAAAACTTTCTCCAGAATGAAACAAACACTTTTCTGAAAAATTATACCTAGTAATGACGTATTGTGAATTTGAAATCTTCGTATTTTCGTCAATTTTGGCTTACGTAAAGAAAAAAAAAGGAAAATTACGTGTAACATATTTTGTAATAATCTTACTGATGGACTAATCGACCTAGACGTGTTCATGACAAATTGGTCGGAGAAAGCCGTACACAGGGAAGAGTGGAAGGTTATGGGGAGACCTTTGTCCAGCGGTGGGATAACACAGATTAAAAAAAGTATGGACAGTCATCTTGTCTATCGTTTAAAACGTCTAGACGTTGAGGAATTCCTATTAATTTTATACGCCTGACATTTACAACGCACCTTTAGATATCAAAACTCAATAAATCACTCATTTATCGTCGATAGGGGAAATAATTAGTGTTATCAATTTGATTTTAGTCTATTTTGCCACTATAAATCATAACAGTGGAAATGGCCACGACTAAGTTGTGGGTACGAATATAGATATGCTCTTTCGGATTTATAGATGTCCCCTTTTTTGGGTTCCTTCAATTGCCCTTTATGTCAAATCATATGAGTCCTCCCACCCAGGCTGTGGCGAGAGGGACTATCAGACTTGTACTGACTAAAATCCACGGTGATTCTTCAAAAGCCCTTTACGTTTCAGGGTCACGGCTACCTGATAAGACAGTTCCGCGACCCCAGCTTTGGCCGTTTAGCCTTCCACGATAAATTGTCTATCTAACACAAACAAATAATTCAAAACGAACCAATAGTTACCTGAGATTAGCGTGTTCAACCAAACAAACTCTTCCCGTCTTATTACAAAAAGTTAAACATCTGTTGAACACTTGTCTAAAAAAAGTGTTACTGCAATACGACCCTTATATCAATGTGAAATGCCATTTTGCAATTGACACTTGTTTTGGACAAGTGTTCAACAGATGTTTATTTTTTTTGTAGTAAGACGGTTTGGCTTTATAATATTAGTACAGATTTTTATGTCTTTCTCCATTTTTTGCAGGTCTTAGAAGAAATTGAATCTCACCACGGCAGCTCAGACGTGGAAATACATTCCTTACTCCAACAACTCTTTGAAACAGACTTCCCCAACCCCGGAGAAGAAATCACCATCCAATACACCAAAAATCACCAGCACGACTATGATATACCGAGTGGTGATTATGATCGACCAAGTGGTGATTACAGGAAAGGAAGTGGTGATTACAGTCTACCGGATGGTGATTATGAAGTTTCGCCAAAGAGTAAAACGTTGCCTGATTTTAGAAGAGAGATGTCGATAAACGATAGTGTTGTACCTGATTATTATGATTTGGAGAATAATAATAATAATAGTAGTGGTGTGAAGAATGTTACTGTTAATTTTGATATGCCTAGGTAAGTAGTTGTTTTTAATTCAATTTTTATTTATTCATTTGCCTAGCCTCTTCCCAACTATATTAGGGTCGGCTTCCAGTCGAACCAGATGCATCTGAATATCAGTATTTTACATGGAGCGACTGACTATCGGACCTCCACAACCCAGTAACTGAGTAATACAATACCCCATGGTAAGACTGGTTGTCAAACTTTCGATCTTCAGACTAACAGTAACGACTGTCAAAGATCTACAAATGACAGCCGGGATCAACGGCTTTACGTGCTTTCCGAGGCACGGAGGAAACTCGCTATGACAGATGGTCACCCATCCACAGACCAACCTCGCCAAGCGCGGCTTAATCCGGAAGATCGGCCTGTGCGTCTGTAATTATTTAGCCACAAGCCGTTTTTCTCGTTTTTCAACGTTATTTCTCTTTTTTCAGGTTAAAAATAATCAAGCGTCCCATAGAACCGCGGGTAGATGAAGACAATTTATCTGTGTTACTAGATCTACTGGGTGCTGGACTGGTGATCAAAGTCTTCGGCTCTCTCTTACTGGAGCGGAAAGTCATCATCATCGGTGATCAGTTGAGGTAAGTTCAATATTAACTAGTGGTTGAAAGCACTCTGACACATGTCGCATTATTTTTCAATATTCTGACGGACTAAACAAATTTTCAGTTTATTTATGCAGTAAAATACACTCATGGATTTGGTACCTAGTCTTTCAACCGATTCTGAAACATAACTCCGACGAACGTTTCTCCGCTGAACGATTCGCCGACACAACAATTAGCGATTCGACGACAAAATCTTTCACCGAAGAACGATTCGTCGACAAAGACATGGTTTGACATTATAATACTAGTAACTAAATCCGACATCAGGGACGCCCCGAGGTTCGGTTAGTTAGGTTCCTTTAAACCCTGAACACAGAAATAGAAGCCCCGCGTAGCGGGGCTTCGTCTAAATGGCTTCATTTATACAAAACTCATGACTTAATCGTTCTGTCGGCGAAACGTTCGTTGTGGAAAGGTTCTGTCGTCAAACCGTCCAGGGGGGGTATTACAACGTCTTAAAACCAGGCTTGTTACAGTGAGTGAACGAGATGGCGCCAGACGACTTGTATAGCTCTGTCACTTTCACTCGCCGGAACAAGCCTGGTTTTAAGATGTTGTAATACCCCCCCTGGAATGAATCGTTGTGTCGGCGAATCGTTCAGCGGAGAAACGTTTGTCGGAGTTATGTTTCAGAATCGGTTGAAAGACTAGGTACCAAATCCATGAGTGTATTTTACTGCATAAATAAACTGAAAATTTGTTTAGTCCGTCAGAATATTGAAAAATAATGCGACATATTGTGTTTTTTAAATCAACGAATATTGACAAAGATAAAACGCTTCGAAATTCGGGAGTGGGGACTTGTGACGTCATAACGCCTGTAAAATTATACCGACCGAGTGACGTTTTGTGTTGTGAAGCGTTGTATCTTCGTCAATTTTGGTTTACGTAACAAATGAAAAAATACAGGTCAAATATTTTTTTACAATCTACATTTTGGTCAAATATTTTTTTTTTGAGTATAGTAGCCTATTTTTTATATTATATCGTATGTACTTTGCCCAAACAACTAACAACGCCACATTACCCTACATTTTCTAGTCTAATAACAACACGCCTTACTTCCAGATCCGTCTCCTCATGCGTGGAAGCCCTCCAGAGTTCCCTCTACCCGTTCGTGTGGCAGCAGCCTCTGATCTCGTCCATCCCTCACGAGATCCAGCGGGAGGTGCTGGAGGCACCGCTGCCCATCCTGGCGGGGATGATGCATGGAGAGGACCAGGACTTGAGTCACGTCGTGTTTGATGAGGTGAGCTGATATTCTCTATGTTTATGACGAGATCGTCGATAAGCTGGTATTTTCAATAGGGATGCATCGATACGCCTTTTCGCCGATACGATACCGATACTCTTATAAAAATATCGGCGATACCGATACCGATACGCTTGTTGTGAATAAAAAAATTAAGATAAAATAAGTAAATCACAAGTCAGATTTTTTTTATAAAAAGGTAGAGATATAGGTTGATATTAGATAATTATACATTTTAGTAATTAAAATTAACATTAATAATATTTTTGTTTAAAAAACAAAGTAATCTTAATTTATTCGGAGACAGGCGATTTCGCAAGTCTGTTTGGCAAAGATTTCCCCGGGCATAGTTAGTGGCTCGTTTGCAACGATATAGACGAGACAACACGCTCTTTACAGTACATTTTTAAATTAAAAAGTTTCGTTGAATCGGTCATAAAAATATCGTCGATACCGATATATCGGCAAACCGAAGTATCGCCGATAAATCGGTATCGGTATCGGATGCATCGCTAATTTTCAACATTAGGTTCTAGAGCATTATGATTAAAATCTTTAAAGACGCAGTGTCTTTTATCAACGTCAGAACCGATTTCGATGGATTTTCAACTTAAATCGTAAACTGTGGCCATTTTGAGTTGGTCGCCTCAACATTACACCGGTTAATACTCTAGAGGACAATTCGTAGCTGAGTCTTTAGATAAAAGTACTAGTAAAAAGATAAGACCTAATGTTGTACCTTGTGTAACAACTCTTACATTATACTGCTTAGATTTAATTCATGTGTATTGAAAAGAGGACAGGACACAATGGTGTACCTTGTGGAATCCCTATAACTAGCTAACAACTACCTACCGATAACATTGAACTAAAAATAAGATAGGACCTAATATTGTACCTCGAGGAACCCCGCTACTAGGTAACACTGCGAGGTTACATCGGGTATGACTAGCCTTACTGTGCTATTACCAGAACAAAGATACTATCACTAGACTAACGAGGCAATCAATAGACTACCCACACTGTCACTAGCTATAGAAATGTGTCGTGATTTACTCAATCAAAGGTCTGAGACAGGCTACAATATTTATTTAGGAACTTGACTCTCTTCCTTAGAAGATCTTTTATAAAATTGTATGTTTCTATGAAAGGGGTTTTTTCAATAGTGAAAATGACAACCCCCATTATTGAGTACAAACAAAATAACAATAGATTTAACTGTTGCTTTAAAGTGACACCTTCATGTTTGTATTCTCCTAAGGGATCAGCAGAAGTGCAAAGTTCTGAACTGTAATCATGAGTTGAAGCTACACAAAGTATTTAACAACGAATCGTCATAGGAAATTAACCCACTGCTGGCCAAATCTACTACCTTCACTAATCGGTTTTCCAAATAATAGATAGATTATTCGTAATTTTGTTTGTGTTTAGTTTGTGTATGTGCGTTTCTATGTTTCTAAACGAACCCACGATACAGGAGAAATTCCTGGGGTGGGGCATTTAAAAAAAATTATAAAAAGACAGTGATATTGTGCATCAAAATTGTTATACTTACAACTGTTTTACAATATTGCTTAATTCTATGGTTACACTGACGGTCTTATCGCTAATAGCAATATCTTTAAGTTCTTTCAATTTTCCACATTTAATAACAAAAACTATTTCTCCCCCCACAGGGCATGTTAATAGACCTGACACACCCCTCAAAGGTACTATTCTACCAAGGCGATGAATCTACAATTTTACCTACTCCTTGTTACAAAACTTTGAAGACTGCCTTACAAATGGAGACGAGTAAGAACAAAGATCGCTCCGAAGACACAAAGACGAGGAATGTAATGATTTCAGAAGCTTTCCTGAGGTTTTTCGTGGATATTTTGGGTGATTTCTGGAGGTTTTTCGCCGTTGGAGAGGTTAAGGATGGGTGTTTGGGCAGGGATGGGGTTGTTTTTGATGTGAGTATGGATTTTCTGTATTATAGATTTGTATTTTTTAGAAGAGCTTATGATAGTGTCATTAGGAGCAATACTAGCCCATTGGAATCGGCCCCGAGTTAAGAGTTGTGGGTCGTGGGTTCGAACCCAGTCAGGCGTATAACTTTGTGTAATTTATTTCATCACCACTGCTCTCAAAACGGTTAAGGAAAATATCGTGAGGAAACCGGCATGACTTCGAATTCTTGGTTCTAGACCAAGAATTCGAAGTCATGTGACATTCTACCAATCCGCACTGGACTCGCGTGGTGGATTATGGCCCAGATCTCACAGAGAGGAGGCCTGTGTTCTAACAGTGGGAACATTTATAGGCTGATGACGAGTGTCATTTTTGACACTCAAAACAAAAGCGAAGTCATAAAAATCTACTGGCAACAAAGTCAAGGAAGTAAGAATAAAAATCATCGACTCAACGAAAAGAAAAGATATTGTACACGTTTTTTTGTGTTTTTAATTAGTACTAAATATCTCTTATTTATTCACCATTACGACGAAAAAATATTTTTATTAACCTTTATAGTGTTTCTGAATAAAAATACGTGACTCGTAAACCATTGAAACGTTTAATTGAAATTACACGAAACACTACATGAATTGGAAGTACAAGGTACAAGTTTCTTTGATATTATGAGATACGCGGAGCTTAATTTAGGGCGCGGGCGCATACCCGAGTGACGCGGCTTACTCGCGTAAGGGTTTCTCATCGACTGGCGGGGGTGCGCCAGCGCGGACAGGACTCGGAGGGAGCGGGGTATCGCACGAAGGGGTAAGAGGGGTAGCAGGGATGTACGGCCGCCCAGGACCGCATTTAGGACACGTTACACTCTCCCCCTTTTGACCAGGGATGGGTCTCCCGAGTGGTCAAACAGATGATAACAAGAGCCCTGCAGCTAGGTCACCTTCCGGGGGCGACCTCTGTTACGTTTAGGGATGATCGGCTCAGGACATTCACCCTCCCCAGCATGATAAGGTCGCAAATCAGACACGTGATACTTACCGAGGATTTCTCCTGTCTTAACATGAGCTAGGAGGTAGGTAGTAGGACTTACCTTTTTAGAGATGACGTACGGTCCATCTCGTTTTGGATTAAATTTCGATGTGACACCCTTTGCCGCATTACTAAGCGTATGAGTCCGCATCAGGACTAGAGCTCCTTCCAGGTATTCAGGGTTTGACATCCGACCCTGATCGGCATACGTCTTACGGACGTCTTGTTGCCGTTCCAAAGTCTCTTTGGCTGTCGAGACGCTATCTGCGAGCTTGAGCAGATAAGGTGTAATCTGGGGAACAAAGTTTTCGGATTCCACTACTGCTCTTAGGTCTGCCTGAGCAGTTAAGGGAGACCGTAGCTCACGACCGAAGGTCAGGTAAGCTGGAGTTTGATCCGTAGACTTAGTTACTGAACTATTGAAAGCAAAGCGTACAAACGGTAGTACCTCTGGCCAAGTTTGATGATGACCTTCCACTAATATGGCGAGCTGAACCTTTAGGTCCCTATTTTTCCGTTCAACTGGATTCGCCTCGGGATGATATAAGGGCACCAGACTTTGTTTGACACCTAGAACAAACATCGCCTTCTGCATAACATCTGCTACAAATTGTACTCCGTTATCAGAAACCATCCGTCTAGGAAGACCAAATCTCATAAATACCTCATTGACCAAAGTTTTAGCACACGCCTCTGCTGTAGCTTCTGTGAGAGCGAAGACTTCCACCCACTTGCTAGTGGTGTCCTCCACGATGAGGATCCATCTCTCACCTTGGGGTCCTTTAGGTAATGGACCAAAAAGATCCACTGCGATAGTTTCAAACCTTTGAGACGGGACAGGAGTTTGAAGCAAGCCGGCTGGCTTGAGTGTTGATGGCTTGTAGCGTTGACACGCGATGCAGGTCTTCAAGTACTCGGTCACAAACCGCCTCATACCGGGAAAATAGAAACGTTGCGAGATACGGTGTATTGTTCTATCAATACCACCATGAGCGGCGGTAGGCGAGTCATGACATTCAATCATGACTTCTTTCCGCAGGCTCTCTGGTACGACGAGTTGAGGCTCCTCGGAATCAGTATCAGGTACATACCGATACAGAACACCTTGATTCAGGAGATAACCTCTCTCCGACCAACGATTTATATTAAGTTCATCCTTACCTTCGAGGTCATGGATAATCTTTGCAACTTCCGGATCAGCTAGCTGAGCATCACGGGTAGAGGTTGCATTCCAACGCGGTACATCAACCACAACAGGACAAATAGCCGATTCAGATGCAGGACCATCTGATGTCACGGGACGGCTGAGCGTATCGGCAATTACGTTAACCTTACCTGGGGCATAATCGATACGCAGGTCGAAAGATTGCAACTTCAAAGCCCAACGCACTAATCTGCCACTTGGGGACTTGAGGGTAAAGAGCCATTTCAAGGGTTGGTGATCTGTTATCACGTTGACCTGGTGACCATCGATGTAACCTCGGAAACGTTCTACTGCCCACACCACTGCGAGAGCCTCCCTCTCCGTGGTGGAATAATTCTGCTCGGCCGGAGTTAGTAAACGGCTGGCATATTCAATGGGACGTTCCTGATTCGGTGACTCCCCCTGGAGTAAGGCTGCGCCGAGTGCGTAATTACTGGCGTCAGTCCGCAATACGAATGGTTTCATATAATCCGCTTGAACAAGAATAGGGGCCGTGGTCAGGAGATCCTTAAGAGTTTCAAAAGATTTAACTTGCTCCGAACTCCATACCCACGCCTGGGACTTCTTAGTTAGGCGAGTAAGTGGTTCAGCTATCTTGGCGAACTCAGGGATAAACTTACGAAACCATGAGCAGGTTTGGAGGAAGGTGCGAAGTTGCTGAAGATTTGTCGGTTCCTTCATCTCTAAAACAGCACTTACCTTCTCTTTGTCTGGAGATATACCATCGCAAGATATCACGTGACCGAGGTATTTGAGCCGGTCTCTGGCAAACACACACTTCTCTCGGTTTGCTCGAAGCTTGAACATACGGAGACGCTCGAATACCGCACGTAGATCGGCTAGATGGGACTCCAGGTCCTCCGAAATAACCAAAAGATCATCCAAATATCCTAAAATAGTCTTGCCGCCAAGACTAGGCCCTGATCTGAAACGGTCTATGAGCCTCTGGAACGTCGCTGGCGAATTCTTTAGGCCGAACGGCATACGTTTAAAGCGGTACGTACCGAAAGGCGTGACGAACGCAGTTTTATCACGATCACTAGTACTCACCTGCCAGTAACCACTTCGAAGGTCTAGAGAACTCATTACACAACCCTTCTTGGTCGACTGTAAGAGTTCGTCAATACGCGGCATGGGGTATGCATCCGTCTTAGTGACCGCGTTCAACTTTCGATAGTCGACACAAAACCTATACGTACCATTACGTTTCGGTACCAAGACGCATGGTGCTGCCCAGGCGGATTCACACTCCTCAATCACGTCCTCCGCCAACATCTTGTCTAACTCGGCGCGCATGATTTGCTTCTTGGCAGGCGTAACACGATACGGGGGCAAAGAAATAGGCGGATGATCGCCGGTATCTATGTGGTGTTCCGCAAATGGAGTAGGCTCTCCGACTATATCGAAAATATCTGAGTACTCACCTAAAAGATTCTCCAAACCACCACGCTCCTCCTCAGTCAACAGAGTGCCCTCATCTGCCCTCAGTAGGTTGAGAGAGGCACACTCCACCACCTCACGGGAACTCTCCGTCAGTAGGGGGTGAATGAACTGAGGCCGATCAGCTGTGTACCATGTCATTGAAGAAAAGTTTAGGACCAACTTAGACTTAGCAATGAAGTCCATCCCTAAAAGCGTTTCGTTGTTTGACGCATCGGGAAACACAACAAACTCAATAGGGATACATAAAGACATACAATTGACATCCACACATGATAACAATACGGTATTCGTACGAATACTACCATCAGCCAGTCTAACCGACATAGTCTGCGAATTAAATTTCGCATTTAAACGTAAGAGAAGTGCATATAGCGTTGAACCCGCGATACTACGCCGGGCGGCCGTATCTATAAGCGCTGAGCCACTGTAACCTAAAATCTCTACATTTAAAATAGGACGGTCTTGGGTGATGATATTATTCGAATTACTACTTACATTACAACAATTTTCTGACGTGGTAAGTGAATAAAATACATTACGTTGCGGTTGAGGTTCATTTGAACTAATAGTATCATTACAGCTCACACTCGATACAACATTATTTTTACAGGTGGGACAATTCGCTCTTACGTACCCTTTTTCACCACAACCGTAACAGATAAGGCTAGACTTATTATTATTAGACGATACCTTAGAGTCTTTCTTAGGGCACAAATCACGCGTATGACCTCGACCTTTGCAATATACACAGAATGACTTTGCTTCACTCGCGGTATTATTTTTATCGGCACTTTGCACTTCACTCGTATTACGCACGGATCGAACCTGCGAACGCGCGATCGCCTGCTGAGCTCCCGCACCATTGAGCGACGGGGACGTCGCACTGTTTTCCGCCAAATCGACGCGCGCCGAGGCGGCACGCGACGCGCGCGGGATTACCAGCGCGTACTGCCCACGAGGCGCCTCCGCCGGCGCCGACTGCGTTGAAGTACTTGCACTGGAACTTTCCGTGATAGATTCTTCTATGTCTCGGGCTTTGTCGATTAGCGACTCAACACTGCTAACCGTATCCCGGGGTAATCGCTTTCGAATACGTTTATGTAATAATCCGTATATCATGTCTATCTTAGCTTCCTCGGGTAATACATAGGGAAACTTAGCAATCATGCCTCGTATACGGACAATGAACGAGTCCGCGAGTTCTTCGTTTTGTTCGTTAGCGAATATCTTTCGATATAACTTGTAAGCCGGACACGGAGTACCATACATACTACGTAGTCGTTTGACGGCTTCGGACCACGAGGACACTTCCGTCCGGATCCCTCTCCACCATACTGCAGCCTCGCCATGGAGCAGCATCGGGAGACCACGAAGCGCGAGGTCATCGTTAACCAATGCACACTCTTTGTACATCTCGACGGAGTCGATGAAAGCTTCGACGATTTCAGGGTCTCGATTCGAACCATCAAAGCGTGCCGTACACTTGGACATGTTCCCTGATTTGAAGGTCGACGACGGTGTCGGTGAGGGCGTCGCTGCGGAAAACCCGCCTGCCACGTGGGATGCCATGAGGGATTCGACGAGCTGCCGATTTGCTTCCGCCTGAGTATTCGCGAAGGCGGTAAGAAATGAAGTCAGCTGGTCACCAGACATGAGCACTGGCGAAGGTCTTCTGGGTTCTTCATCCGAGCTGGAGTGCGCGTCGTCAGCGCCACTTGCCTTTGTGTCCGTTGGTACTTTACGTGGAGGCATCTTCACTCTTTACGTACCCAGGTACCAGAGAACAGGAACACAGGAACACCGAAAACCGTTTACGGTCGAACGGCACAAACCGGTTTAAACTGGTTCGCGGCCACGAGTTGGAGCGCCACTTATAGTGTTTCTGAATAAAAATACGTGACTCGTAAACCATTGAAACGTTTAATTGAAATTACACGAAACACTACATGAATTGGAAGTACAAGGTACAAGTTTCTTTGATATTATGAGATACGCGGAGCTTAATTTAGGGCGCGGGCGCATACCCGAGTGACGCGGCTTACTCGCGTAAGGGTTTCTCATCGACTGGCGGGGGTGCGCCAGCGCGGACAGGACTCGGAGGGAGCGGGGTATCGCACGAAGGGGTAAGAGGGGTAGCAGGGATGTACGGCCGCCCAGGACCGCATTTAGGACACGTTACACCTTTCAATTTTTCCCTTTACAGAAAGAATCCTTCATCAAAGCAGCCACTTCAAAACAGAACCAATACTTCCTCGAATGGTTCACCGAAACGGCGATGTTCACCCATTTCATACAAAACATGGCGGCGAGCTATCACCATCACCTAACACCAGACACATCACCATCACCGGAGTTAGTCGACGCACCTTTGCCGAATTTCTACGAACTTTTCGACGAACGGGTGAGGAGTAGGAGTAAGAGTGGTAGTAAGAGTGTCGATAGCAGTAAGAGTAATTATAAGAACGCTGTCAATAAAAAGGTTAAATTTTTAAAGAGTAAATTGAGAGAGCTTGTAGCGTAGTTTTGAACTGGATTTTTTAATTTGGAAGTTGTATGACGCGTCGGTTTGACGTAGATGTTTCGTCGATGTGACGTAGATGTAAAGTCGATGTGACGTAGATGTTTCGTCGATGTGACGTATATGTTTCGTCGGTGCGACGTAAAAGTTTCGTCAATGTGACGCAGATGCTACGTTTAATCGATGCAGATATCACGTATATGTTGCGTATATATGACGTAAATACTACGTAGATATTGCGTAAATGATACGTCGAGAAGTAAATGTCAGTCATGTCAAAGCAGACTAAGAGTCCGCGTCACGACTTAAGTCTTTTTGACGCGACATTATTGTCTATATCATTACATCACATTACATTACATAAAAAAACAGTACCTCGAATTTTCCGCAGGGTATTAGTGGTGGCGCGGACTATACTATACTTGTAGTTTGGGCCAGAGGAGACTGACAAAGTCTACAATGGAGGGAGCTAACCCAGAAGATTGTTCGTTGATTACCAAAGTCCGGAGTATTGATTTAGAATCAATAACCTAAAACGTTTATATTAATATGGACATGCCTCCGGGATTCCTGGATTTTAAAGAGAATTATCTGGCATTTTTTAAATTGTTAGGAACATGCAGGATGTTCCTAAATATTATAAGCACTCGCTGATGCCCGCGGCTTCGCCCGTGTGCATTTCAATTCCGGAAATGAAATCCCGGGAAAAAGGCTTATCCATGTTATGATTTCTATGACAGTTCTTACATACTACAGTTTAAAGTTTTAAAAATAAGCCATTTTGTTCGTTTGTCGTCAAACTACGTCAAAATGGCGACGCAATTTTATCTCTCGAGTCTCGAAGTAATTGTATACATTTTTTTTATGTAGTTGTTTGCTATGATAAAAAAAAAAAACATTTTTCATCCAAATTAGGCTAGGCTTACCTCTATATGTGCCTTTTATTGACACTTAATTAAATTCTGTTAGAATCTAATTGGTGCAAAACTGAAACTTATCCTTGGATTGTATTTATACCCCTATTTGGGGTCTATTTGAACACATTTAAGGGGTGTAATTAAACCCCCGGTGTGGGGCGTATTTGATCCTCCATTGTAGTGTGGGTTACCCCAGTATAGGGTAAATTTCAACTCAAAGTGAGATGTATTTAATCCCAATCTTGGTTTGTCGTGTACCCCAGTGCACTAAGATGTTTTTAAACCTGATTAATCGTGGTGGAATGGTTAAAAATGGGGAAGGCCGGTCAAAGCTAATTGTAGATGGCGCCACTATAGCTAAGTCCTAATCCGACCAATGAGGTAGTACTATTTTGAAGTACCTATAAGATTTGAGCCAATGACGATGCTTGGAACAAGCTATGCTAGCGCCATTAGTTCCTCAGTTGCCATCCCCATTAGAACATTATAAACAAACCTTTATATGTGCCTTTTATTGCCGCTTATTTAAAATCTGTTAGAATCTAATTGGTGCAAAACTGAAACCTAGCCGTGGATTGTATTTATAACCCAATTTGGGGTCTATTTGAACACATTTAAGGGGTGTAATTAAACCCCCGGTGTGGGGTGTATTTGATCCTCCATTGTAGTGTGGGCTACCCCAGTATAGGGTAAATTTCAACCCAAAGTGAGATGTATTTAATCCCAATCTTGGTTTGTCGTGTACCCCAGTGCACTAAGATGTTTTTAAACCCCATTAATCGTGGTGTAATGGTTAAAAATTCCATGAATGAGTGCCTTTTTATAATTCCAGCAATAATTTAAAAAATACAAAATGTAATTAAAAAAAAAACTTAAAAGTTACAAGGATTGAGACAAAATGAGTGAAGTGATATTTTATAACACTTCAAATAATTAATTTATGTAAAAAAATCCAGTGTTTTAGATTTTAGTTGCATTCCCCACCCTTATAAAGGTTAAGCCAAAATATTATATTCTGTTACGAGTCCGTGTACTAACTCAAGCGAACATGCGACCGATGCCGTCAATTTTACAAACTTTTATTTAATTTCACTTGTCCCGTTGTCTCATTTATTTCAAGTAGGCCAGTTGCAGGCGCTTTTGAATTGTAAAAAACACAAAATAAAATTCGTTTAAAAATATAGTGCCAGTCTTAAGACATAATAACTGAAAGTACTGTAAGTGATCAAATCTTGCAAGTCAAATTTGACACACTTCCCAGTTCCCGATTGAGCTGAAATTTTGCACGTATATGTATATCGCGTGACAATTCAATATTATGATTACATGGAGCTGATCTGATGATGGAGCTAGAAGGTGGTCAAAGGAACTCTGTAATGAAACGACGCAACTACATCGAGTTTGGACTCGTTTGATACGTTTTGATGAGTACTTTGTCTTTAGATAGTAGTTTTATTAACAGGTAAAAATATATAAAATAATGATAAGCTTGTTATTATACAACCTCGAATATTTAATCCTGAATTTACGAACAAGAACGTGACATATGAATGCGATGTTCATGTATTCGTGTGACTGTTTGCTTTGGTTAGTACGTGGGATCAAATTTAATGTCGTAGAAATAAAAACTAAACGGAATTTCTATTTTTCTTTTGAAATTATTTGCTGAATAATTTCGATTTCTTAGAAAATTTTAACCTGTTTTATGGCTAAACCTATTCCTAAATTGTATTAATAATTTAGTTTAGAATACCTAAACTATTTAAATATTTTGTAATCTCATACTTTTAAAGCTGTAAATATTAGATAGCGTTTTAAAATGTATACGAAGTTATTAAGCTTATGTATATAAATGCAATTATGTATAGTTTTTTAAGTTATTATGTATTTGCAAAATATAAAGGCTAGGTCTGGGAGTAAGTGACGGTCACTTGCTGATTTATGTGAAAGACAAATGTTGCGTTCCTGGCCTGCTGTTTACTATTAAGACATTCCCGCGACCCTGGGAGGCGTTAGGTAGGCCTCGCCAAGTTTGCTGAAACTCTTTCAGTCGCGCATGGAATACAACTGGCTGACTTGAACTTAGTCCTTGATCGGACGGCGAGCTACCCATAAGGCCTCGTTCAAAAACACGTGGAGCGTCAAGCAGCGCGGGTTTCCCGAAACACAAACAAACCGCGATCTAGAAAGCGTTTAAGGGCTTTTAATAGAGGGAAAGCGTCGTTTGATGAGTGGGGAGAGTTTAACGACACCGCCACCAGTTAGCGCCACTACCGCGAAATTATTGATCATCATCATCATCTCAGCCGGCGGACGTCCACTGCTGAACATAGGCCTCCCCTTTAGATCTCCACATATACCGGTTGGAAGCGACCTGCATCCAGCGTCTTCCAGCGACCTTTATAAGGTCGTCTGTCCACCTCGTTGGTGGACGTCCTACGCTGCGCTTGCTAGTCCGCGGTCTCCACTCTAGCACTTTTCGACCCCATCGGCCATCTGCTCTGCGAGCAATATTAGCAAATTATTGATAATCGGCAACAATTGACGATCAATGGGATCACGTAAAGCTCGGCTCAGATGGCGCTACCAGCGCATGATATCATGAACTTTAGTGGTGTTCAAAGTTGCTATATGGCAATTACTTGCTAAATGATATAATTTAGCACGCTATTTTATGCTATTTACGAGATCGCAAATATGCGGTGCATAAAATAGTTGCGCGAGCGACCGATAGCAATCGCTAGCATGCGACGACTGGCCGCCGCCCGCCCCGCGCCGTCTCCTAAGTGCTACGTTGCTAAATGCTACTTGCTGCGATTGCGATTTATGAGATGCGACGCGCGACAGACAGAGACAGAACGGGTGTGCGATTTATAGCAAATAGCAACAAGTGAGAGCCACGATAGCATGTACTATACCGGGTGTAAGAAGACACTTAACGAAGCCGAGAGCCACGTATTCTACCCATTATTTGGATCATTTTTTTCCTTTATACCATACCTGGGACTCCACGGGTTCTCGAGATATTGAAGGTCAAAGTTGCATTTTTTTAAATTTTTTTTTAACAAAATCGAATTCTAAGTATTATTACAAAACTTTTTTCCAAACAAACATTACCTAAATTTTTGATTTTTCCAAAAAAATTACGCACGCGCGTCGATACGTTCTTATCACAGCGCGTTCCAGCATAGGTGCGCTTGTGTGCGTCAAGCCGCCCGCCTACGCACACAACGACACGAAACCCGTTTGTTTTACATTGTGCGCAATAAAATTATTAAATTTTTGATAGCTAAAAATAAAAGTCGGTTCCCAGCGACAATTTTAGCGTAAAGCTACTTAGTTAGATGTACAGTATGCGTAGTTAACGGCTTTGTGATGTGTTTAATTACACCCTGTATTTTATATATGATATATTATCCTCCACTAATTAACTTACACTACATCACAGATTATCTACACACTCGAAGCTACACTTGAACGTTGTTTACGTTATGCGCTTTTAGCGCCACTGACGGCTAAAAATCGCAATGAAACCCTCTATTGGTACCGCGATGCCTGCTCCGCTCTTCTCAAAGCGTGTTCTTGAACGAAGCTTAACTCGCTGTCTACAAACAAGAAGGTCTACGGTGGCAAGAAATGGCCTCGTGGTCTCCACCACTAACATATTAAAGGACGGTGATGAGCACTTAGTGTCTAAACACACTATGCCGAAGTTACGCGACCGAAGTTCGGCGGCTGATTTCACGTTCCGACGTATTTGTCTGATATGACACACCATAAGTGCCGAACTTACGGCAGAAATTGGGCGCGGGCGGCCCTGCTGCTCCCCGCCCCCGGATCTTCGTCGGTAATCGAACCGAACTTCGGTCGCGTATAATGTGTGGGCACAGAATAAGTTGCCGCTGAACTTACGCCCGACCGAAGTTAGGCTGTACACTATGAACCGACGTAATTTTGGCATAGTGTGTCGTCAGTAATTCAAATAGCATTGAAGGCGTAATTGTGCTGAACTTCGGTCAAGTAACTTCGGCATAGTGTGTTTAGACACTTACGCTCGGACTAAAATTACGTGTTATTTCTTTGAAACTGTCTCGAGGAACGATAGCCATAGCTTTGTCATCGACGATTACTTTCATTAAGCCTAAGTTCTTCTTACGCTGATTTTGATCGCGTACGTCAGCGAGAAATACGTAGTCTCGTACGCGAGCTTACGTAAACAAGAAATACGTAGTCTCGTACGCGAGCTTACGTCAGCAAGAAATATTTAGTCGCGTACGCGCCGCTGACGTCAGCGTTCGTCAGTTTGAAATACATAGCACCGTACGCACGACTTACGTCAGTGTATATCGGCTGTATAGAACACAATATACAGGGTTATTTTTAAAACACAATCTTTCATGAACCTGAAAGTCAGATGAAAAGAAAACCGATGTTTTATAAAAAACGGCATATTTTTCCGTTGACAATGTATGGAACACCTGAATTATATTTTTGATCTTTCAGGATTGGTTTCATAGTAAAAGTTGTTTATAAACATAAGAACTTTCAGCCCATGAATTATTGTTGTTTTACAAATAATCGTGATTATCGTACGCGCGTCCGAAGTGGAACTTAAGCCACGAGATAACTAGATTATAACTGACAAATGTACTGGAAACTATTGTTTGCACTGAAAATAATAAGAATTGTAATATAATCCATTTGTTTACAATTATATTTTTTTTTATCAACACTGTAATATAATAATAAATCAAGTATCTCCTCTAAAGATTTTAAAGTTGGTATGAACTGTGTTTTCAAGAAAATATTATGTAATTTGTTGTTTTAGCTATGTTTTACGTTTATGAACTTGTAAATAGTACCTTTACATATTTTTATCCACATTAAAAAGTAATTTTAGAAATATTTTATTAAACTCGTATAATATTCATAAAAGCTACTTTACTACATCAATAAATTAAAAATCTTATTAGTCTATCCGTTACTTACGAGTTTAAAAAAAAAATAAAGACGTATTTCTTCTTTTGTTAAATCACTGAATATTCACAAAGATAAAACGTATCAAAACTGAGTGGGGACTTGTGACGTCAGGATGCACTAAAAATGACATCACGGCATGACGTACTGTGAATTTTAAAGCTTCATATCTTCGTCTATTCTGGATTATGTAACAAAACAAAGAAAATGTCACATATTTTTTGATAATTTAACTGTCGGACTGATTAAATTCTTTTTTAGCTGTATCATGTCAAAAAAAAAAATACCTTTAATTTGTAACCTAGCCTCTCTGTAGTACACTGCCTTGATATTTGTATTTATTTAAATTTATAAACATTCCTTTAAAAAATATTTGATTTGTATAGAATCAAAATTATAATTGTACTTTTAGATGCACTTCTGCCCTACCTTTTTGGGATTAGAGGCGTGATCATATTATGTTATGTTGTATTCAAAATTATTGTTAAAAGTCTCGACTGTATTAAAATTAATATTTTGTAAATATTATTGTTATAAGTTGCATTAAAATCAACCCAGTGGTTTTAAAAAAATGTTTCTTTTTATAAGTAAACTTATTATACCTAATTACAATTTTTTAAACTCTCAAATGGCTTTGTATTTTATTTTCTTGATAAGAAACAAAATTCCGAATTCAGATAAGTAATTTATTTCATCACCACTGCTCTTTATACGGTGAAGGAAAACATCGTGAGGAAACCGGCATGCCCTAGAACCAAAAATTGACATTTATCAAAGACATATAGGTACCATGGGCCCGGCATTATCTGCTTAAAATTGCCAGTCTCTAGAGAGAAATAACAATTATAGGACGATCTATCTCTGTCTTGTAAGGCCTTTTGCACAACGCGACGCAAGTCTTAGATATCCTTACGACTTTGGTATCCATTGACTTGTGCCTGTGTACGAACCTCTATGGATTTGTATTACGATTGTCGCCTGGATACCAAAGTCGTAAGATATCGAGACTTGCGTCGCTTTGTTTGCGAAGGGGCTGAGATATGTATAATTATTATCTGTAATGCAAAGGAAAGAGATAGATGATCCTATATTTTTCTCTCTTTAAACAGATGGCATTATATTTGACATTTTGTTTAGGAAGGCTCATTGGTATAACTCGCACTGGGCCCGCGTGATAGATCATAACCCACTCCTTCTCACAGAGAGGAGGCCTGTGTCTCAATCGTGGGAAAAAACATACAATTTTCCCAATGCTGGGACACTCGGAAAGATTAGAGTGATGTTCATTATCTTTTAACTATAGTATAAAAGGGACTAAGTAGACTGTCATACTAACACACTATACAATATAAAACACAATAAAAATGTGTTTTATGAGACTGTTGTAAGCCCATCGTTTAACAAAATTACTCGAAAATAAAAATGCCACAGATTCTACGTTTTAACCATTCTTATAGCCAACATCACAGTAATTTTGTTTCTTTATTATAACTGTCTTAGGGCTGATTTTTCAATAGTCAGATAACTTTTATCTGAGGAATAAAAGTAGCGGTTTGACATATTTCTATAGATAAGCTGTCAAACTGTCTGTTGTAGACCATTATACTTACCTTGGACAGATTGTTCCGTTAGGTAGGTCCAACTTAAACAAGAGAGAAAGAGGTCGCCCGAAGAATCCGACTCGGATGGGCAGCGTTTGGGAAGCTACGTGATATCTTCTCATCGAGAATCCCACAGTGTCTCAAGACAAGGGTGTTTAACCAGTGTGTGTTGCCAGTGATGACATATGGCTCTGAAACGTGGTCTCTGACTGCTGGCCTTTTAGAGAGACTAAGAGTCACTCAACGAGCAATGGAAAGAGCTATGCTCGGAGTTTCTTTGCGGGATAAAATCCGGAACATGGAAATTCGGCGAAGAACCAAAGTCACCGACATAGCTCATAAAATTTGCAAGTTGAAGTGGCAATGGGCAGGCCACATCGCTCGTAGAACTGACAACCGATGGGGAAGAAAAGTTCTCTCATGGCGACCACGGACCGGAAGACGCAGCGTAGGCAGGCCTCCCACTAGGTGGACCGACGACATCGTGAGGGTCGCGGACAACCGATAGATGCAAGTGGCGAATTGTCGTTCGTCGTGGCGGTCTAAGGGGAGGCCTATGTTCAGCAGTGGACGTCTTCCGGCTGATGATGATGATGATGAAGCTGTCATACCGCCATTTTTTTTCCTCAGATAAAAGTCAGATAACTTTTATCTGAGGAAAAAAAAAACTATTGAAAAATCAGCCCTAAGAAGGGCTGATTTTTCATCAGCCCTTAGTAAAATAAATTTATTTTACAATAATGTATTTAAGGCGCGGTCTTATCTCAATATTCCCAAAAATTGGTTTCTTAGAACGTCGAGTATGACGTAATGTAATAAAAATAAGTAACGCGAAAAATACAGTGAACAGAGAATGGTATAAAGAAGAATTTAAACCGAACAGAATAATAAATAATAGTTTGATATTCCCAATAAACAATTGGAAGTTGTAGCACAAAAATAAACTTTGACGTCGAAGATCTCTGTATTTCCAGCGATAACAACAGTTTTTTTTTAAGAATTTAGTAGGTATTCCATTTTTTTTAAACTTTAACCAAACCATTATTTAATTTTATGTCTATGTTTTAAATAATCTAGAGAAAAGCAGTAAAATAAATGCCCATTCGCAGCTTACGTCACATTTCAACACAAATATCATTTTTCAATTTTCAATCTTATTGACGCTCCATAGTGGTGACAATAGTTTACGCGGTCATAAGCGAATAAAATCGTAGTCAGTCCGCGTCTTAAGTTGGAAAAATGTGCCCTGATGTTATGTTTTAGGCCTGTATGTATATTTTTTTACAAAAAAAACTTGTTACTCTTAGCAATAAATTGTATTATACTGAATTTTTGATTCTTTTTATTCGATGTTACCTGATCGCCCTTATTTCCTACTAATTAAAAAAAAAACAATTTTCATAATTATTTTTAAGGTACATACTTAATTATTAGAATTTTAAATTACTAAATGAATGAAGGGGTTTGCAACTTTTTGGCATCAAATTTTTTTTTCTTTCGCCAGTAATGAAATTTTGGTCATTAGTAGACCACAACCTAAGAAGTCCGTAAAAAATAATAAAAAAATTCTAAACCGTAACCAACCAGAGATAATTATGGCGGTTTGTATTTTGTTCTAATCTGGAGTTATTTTTTGTAGGAATCCATAGATTTTTTGACGTACTAGCTTTTGCCCGCGGCTTTACCCACCCCAACCGCCTTTATGTATAGCCCATTACCGTGTCTAGAGACCCATCTATCTCTGTATCAAAATTCATCAACATCGGTTCAGCCGTTTTGACGTAAAAACGGAACAGACATATAGACTTAATTTCGTATTTGTAATACTAGTAGGTTAACGAGGAATAATGATTGGTTTGTTTATTATAATGTTATGAAGATATTTTAACCGACTTTTAAAAAGTAGGAGGTTCACAATTCGTCGTCACTATTTTTATGTATGTTCCCTTGTTTCTCAATGACGCCTGGGCCGATTTGGGTAATTCTTCTTTTGTTTGAAAGGGTATCGTAACAGATGGTCCTATGGTTACTAAGGTCATGACGGAATTTTGGAGAAACTCTTCAATAAATGACTGCAAGTCATCTGCGATTGCTGCTATCGCATGTCTATGCATTGTTTACGTAAACACACAACATAATATTACGCCTGTACCCACTAAAAAGGATAAAAGGATAAAATTGTCTTGTTTCTAACGTTGAAAAATACACAAAAAGTGAGTTCTGGGTGAAGCAGAAGAGACTGTCAGACTCGTACGGACTAAAATCCACCGTGACTTCCATTTCCGATCCAAGTGGAATATGACCCGTCGCGTCGACTCACCCATTACTCGGCGTCCGCATGCCCGCGCCTATAGTGGCCGGAAATCACTTCACATCGTTCAACACCCCAGGCGTCTCCCGCTGCGGCTGGGGTGGAGTCTGTCCTCTCCCTCACGCATTTCGCCTCTTCCTTCACTAGCATAACTGCTTCGCAGAAGAAGGTGCCTGCTTCTCATTTCATCTCACCCCACAGCATGGCCTCAACCAATGCCAGGCGGGAAAGGTCGCCACCATCTACCGCCTCCGTAAGTAACTAAGGACAGCGTAGCTCTGTGCAAGCGGGGCAGATCTCCAACGTGCTACGGTCAGAGTCCCAAATAACAGTGGGAGGGGTTGATATCGGCTTCGGGTTGATGAAGTACCTGGGACTCGTCCTCGACAGCCGGTGGAAATTCAGGGAGCATTTCCTGCGTTTGGCCTCCAAGCTGAACCGAGCAGCGGCCGCCTTCAAGCAGCTCTTGCCCAATCTCGGCGGGCCAAACACCTCCTGCCGGAGGATGTAGGTACGCCGTTGTCATACGGTCCATGGCCCTCAATGGGGCTCCCGTGTGGGTCCTGTGCATGCGGACGCGACCGAAAAAACTGGCTGCGTGCTAGAGGGTCATAGACATTTGGATGATCCGGGTATACCACACGATCGCCGGCGAATCGGCCAACCTAATTGCCGGATTGCCACCTTGGGATCTGGAGGCGAAGGCTCCCTGGCGCGTCTACGAGTGGCGCGCGGAGGCGCAACGCCGGGGCGGATCTCCGCTGCCTCGACAAGTCGAGGCACTGCGAGAAGAGCTCCGGCGCGATCTTAGGGCTGTATAGAGGGACCGACTGTCGCAACCGAGGTTCAGGAGTTTCAGGAGCTTACTGTGTCTCTGTGTCTGATAGGGAAAGCAGAAACATCTGGGTGTCACTACTGCGAGAATCGCTCGGAGGACACGATGGGGGATACGGTGCAGGACTGCCCCGCTTGGGCGGAGTACCGCCCTGTCCTCAAGGAAGCGATAGCTGGCGACATCTTGCGCCCGACATTATTGCGAGGCGAGACCGAATGGGAAGCGGTCGTGTTCTTCTTTGAAGCAGTTATGCTAGCGAAGGAGGAGGCGGGCGCTGTGAGGGGAGCGCAGCCTCAATCTCACAATCCAGCCGGACGGCATCGGAAGTGGCGAAGCGACTTTCGGCCACCGTACGACAGCGGACGGCGAGTAATGCGCGACTCGCCGTCCGATTATGGACCATGCCCGGGTCGACGGCGAGTCTTGTTCCACGCGCGCCTCAAAGCGCTGTCAGCAATCTGACGGGGCCCCCCTCAGAGGGCCAAACCCTTTTGGGGTTGTAGAACCGTCTTATCAGGTAACTGTGGCCCCGGAACGTAAAGTGCTATTGAAGGACACCATGGATTTTAGTCGGTATAAGTCTGACAGTGCCTCTCGTTCTGCTCGGGTTGGAGGACTCATTGGATGATTTTACAACGTAAAAATATCGAGAGCCAAGCACCTGTCGGGACCACGGAACTGCCCTGCACTGGGTGGATTTTAGTACGAGTCTGACAATCCTTTCCGCTTCAGCCATAGAGGAAGAACTCATTTAATTTCTTACAACTTCAAAACGAAAACACAAATCTTTTAGAAAATAAAAAGCTTTTTGAAAAAAAAATAGTTATTATTGGAAGTCGGTGACAAAAAGTCGAGAAAATGAGAAACAAGTCACCACTCAGTTCCAATAATAACTTGTCCATTCAAAAGTTATTTTAGGTTATAGTGGGTACAGACATTTTTTTTAGCGTGGTAAAATCATCAAATGAGTCCTGCCACCCAGGGCAGGGTGGGAGAGACTGACAGACTCGTACTGACTAAAATCCACGGTCCTCCTTCAATAGCCCTTTATGTTCCGGGGTCACGGTAATGAGACAAGTCCCGCGACCCCGGCAGGCTTTGGCCCTCTTAGTGGGCCCCGTCAGATTGCTGACTCTTAGGGGGCTTTGTCAGATTGCTGACTCTTAGGGGGCTTTGTCAGATTGCTGACTCGTAGGGGGCTTCGTCAGATTGCTGACTCTTAGGGGGCCCAGTCAGATTGCTGACTCTTAGTGGGCCCCGTCAGATTGCTGACTCTAAGTGGGCCTCGTCAGATTGCTGACTCTTAGTAGGCCCCGTCAGATTGCTGACTCTTAGTGGGCCCCGTCAGATTGCTGACTCTTAGTGGGCCCTGTCAGATTGCTGACTCTTAGGGGTCTCCGTCAGATTGCTGACTCTTAGGGGGCTTCGTCAGATTGCTGACTCTTAGTGGGCCCCGTCAGGTTGCTGACTCTTAGTGGGCCCCGTCAGATTGCTGACTCTTAGTGGGCCCCGTCAGATTACTGACTCTTAGTGGGCCCCGTCAGATTGCTGACACTTAGTGGGCCCCGTCAGAATGCTGACTCTTAGTGGGCCCCGTCAGATTGCTGACTCTTAGTGGGCCCCGTCAGATGGCTGACTCTTAGTGGGCCCCGTCAGATTGCTGACACTTAGAGGGCCCCGTCAGAATGCTGAGTCTTAGTGGGCCCCGTCAGATTGCTGACTCTTAGTGGGCCCCGTCAGATTGCTGACTCTTAGGGGGCGTCTTCAGTATGCTGACTCTTAGGGGGCCCAGTCAGATTGCTGACTCTTAGGGGGCCCAGTCAGATTGCTGACTCTTAGGGGGCCCCGTCAGATTGCTGACTCTTAGTGGGCTCCGTCAGATTGCTGACTCTTAGTGGGCCCCATCAGATAGCTGACTCTTAGGGGGCCCAGTCAGATTGCTGACTCTTAGGGGGCCCCGTCAGATTGCTGACTCTTAGTGGGCCCCGTCAGATTACTGACTCTTAGTGGGCCCCGTCAGATTGCTGACACTTAGTGGGCCCCGTCAGAATGCTGACTCTTAGTGGGCCCCGTCAGATTGCTGACTCTTAGTGGGCCCCGTCAGATGGCTGACTCTTAGTGGGCCCCGTCAGATTGCTGACACAGAGGGCCCCGTCAGAATGCTGAGTCTTAGTGGGCCCCGTCAGATTGCTGACTCTTAGTGGGCCCCGTCAGATTGCTGACTCTTAGGGGGCGTCTTCAGTATGCTGACTCTTAGGGGGCCCAGTCAGATTGCTGACTCTTAGGGGGCCCAGTCAGATTGCTGACTCTTAGGGGGCCCCGTCAGATTGCTGACTCTTAGTGGGCCCCGTCAGATTGCTGACTCTTAGTGGGCCCCATCAGATAGCTGACTCTTAGGGGGCCCAGTCAGATTGCTGACTCTTAGGGGGCCCCGTCAGATTGCTGACTCTTAGTGGGCCCCGTCAGATTGCTGACTCTTAGTGGGCCCCATCAGATAGCTGACTTTTAGGGGGCTTTATCAGATTGCTGACTCTTAGGGGGCCCAGTCAGATTGCTGACTCTTAGTGGGCCCCGTCAGATTGCTGACTCTTAGTGGGCCCCGTCAGATTGATGACTCTTAGTGGGCCCCGTCAGATTGCTTACTCTTAGGGGGCCCAGTCAGATTGCTGATTCTTAGTGGGCCCCGTCATATTGCTGACTATTAGTGGGCCCCGTCATATTGCTGACTATTAGTGGGCCCCGTCAGATTGCTGACTCTTAGTGGGCCCCGTTAGATTGCTGACTGTTAAGATACCTTTTTAAACAAAAGAAGAATCACCCAAATCGCTCCAGGCGTCATTGAGAAATCTGGGAATACATATAAAAAAATATTCCTACGAATTGTGGACCTCCTCCTTTTTTGAAGTCGGTTTAAAGATAAGATCTTCTTAACATTATTATAAATAAACCACTCATTATTCCTCATTATCCTACTAGTATTACAAATACGAAATTAAGTCTATAATCCGTTTTTACGTCAAAACTGCTGAACCGATGTTGATGAATTTTGATACAGAGATAGATGGGTCCCTAGACACGGTAATGGGCTATACATAAATCCGGTTGGGGTGGGCAAAGCCGCGGGCAAAAGCTAGTACGTCAAAAAATCTATGGATTCCTACAAAAAATAACTCCAGATTGGAACAAAATTCAAACCGCCATATCTCTGATTGGTTACGGTTTAGAAACTTTTTTTTTTTTCTATGAACTTCTTAGGTAGTAGTCTAATTATGCCCAAAGTTTCATCACTGGCGAAAGAAAAAAAAATTGATGCCAAGGTCCGTACTAAAAGTTGCAAACCCCTTTGTAGGTTTAATAAGTTAGTAAGTATTTAGTTTATTTTATCATAATTGCTATTAATGTAATTATGTAGTTACTAATTTAAGGGGAACGCAGACTTAGCCGCACCGCAGTCTCCGCAGTCCCCGCATTACGAATTCTTTGTATGAAGTTCTATGAAACCTCGCACACTCATCCGCATCGCAGTAGCCGCAGAAGCGGTAAGAAAACGATGACTGCGGGGACTGCGGTTCGGCTAGGTCTGCGTTCACCTTTAAAATACGTATAGTAGCTAAAGGAATAAAAAAGTAAAAAGCCAACGTCACGCGGTGTTCCCAGGCGGTCACCCATCCAAGTACTGACCGCGCCCGATGTTGCTTAACTTCGGTGATCGGACGAGAACCGGTGTATTCAACGTAGTATGGACGTTGGCAATTGCGTATGTGAAATTATAGTTTAGTATAAAACTACCAAGAATAATTTGTAAAAAATAAAGAAGTAGTAAGACGTACTAGAGTGGATGATAAACAATGGTAGTGAGACAATGGTAATGGAATACAAAAACGTTGTGCATTGACTCCCGGTACGGTAACTTGAATTATTGACAAATTTAACTGATGACAATCAAATTATAAACCCGTGAAAGTTTTACTAATATGTAAACAATGTGAATATTAAGAAGAAAGAAAATCAAAAAGCTTCCACCATTAAAGTACAACAGAGACATCTAGCGGCGAGTAGCAGAAGTATTGAAGTGTGGTCTATGTTTGAAAGATCTAAAATAGGACTATTTTCCAAACATTGTCACAAAGATGTTAGCGACATCTAGTGGGGAATAGCAAAACTTAATGGAGCCTATATAAGTGTTGTAGATAGATGGCAGTGTAAGCATCGAAACAACATTGCATTCTTTGATAGTTATTTTCAAATTCAAAGATATTAATTTAATTAATTCGTTTTAGTAGTAGTAATATAAAAAAATATTTCTATAGTTTAATTAACATTTATGTATTTGTCTGATGGAATAAAATTTAATACTTCTCTAAAATTGTATCTCATTCGTTCAATAAAAGAGGATCCAACGATTTTCATCAAACCGGTACAGACAATCCGCGGAACTCTGAAACTACCAAATACATAGATGATAGTAAATAATATTATTATGTCAGAATTTATGCACACATGGTTAAATCAAATTTCCTTCTGCCCTAAATGCACAATATTTCTTCAATTGCCCTTTACGTTCCAGGATCATGGTTAGTCCCACGACCCCGACAGAGCCTCTATGCCTCGGCAGATTGCTGAGAGTTCTTTGAGGTGCACGTAGAACACGCCGCGCCGTCTTCCCATCCATGATCAGACGCCGAGTTACCCATTACTCGCTATCCGCATGCCCGCGCCCTATTTAGATCCGCTAGTGTTCATAGCTAGATCCGCAATTTCATCCATCCATCGACAGCCAAAAACGTGATTTATTACATCGAAAGGGTGGTTATTTACTTTTGCAATAGGTAGGTACATCACAGTCATCACAGCATCAGCCTATAATGTTCCCACAGCTGGGACACAGGCCTCCTCTCTGTGAGAGGGAGTGGGCCATAATCCACCACGCGTGCCCAGTGCGGGTTGGTAGATGTCACATGTCTTCAAATTTTTGGTTCTGGGACATGCCGGTTTCCTCACGATGTTTTCCTTCACCGTTTTGAGAGCAGTGGTGTTGAAATAAATTACACAAAGTAATGCGCCTGGCGGGGTTCGAACCCACGACCTACAACTCGTAAGTCGAGGCCGATACCACTGGGCCACCATTGCTCTCATAGGTAGGTAGGTACCTATTAATTAAAAGATCAAATTAACATAATATATTTAACAGGAAATTAGGAAAGAATATCTCGTAGCGACGAAACACGCTAACAAAACATGTTAATTAATAATTTTTACTTAAATATGTTACAAAATGTCATATTGAAAAGATGTATAATTATGGAAAATAATGTATTTTTTATTATTCAGGACGTTGCCCCACACTATGATTTTTTTCCTGTATCGTGGGTGCGTTTAATACAAACATTGAATTTTAAACTCACACAAACACACATTATGGTGTTTCTTGCCAGTTCTTTTCCATGGAAAACTACCATCCCAAATCATTATTATCATCTGCCTCCCTTTTCCTAACTATATTGTGGTCTGCTTCCAGTCGAACCAGATGTAGCTGAATATCAGTATTTGACATGGAGCGTCTATCCTCCAGAACCCAGGTACAGGATACATACCCCATGGTAAGACTGGTTGTCAGACTTCGAGCTTCTGACTAATAGTAACGACTGTCAAAGATCTACAAATGACAGCCGGGATCAACGGCTTTCAGAGACAAGGATGCAGCTAGTTAAAGGTAGGGACAAACTAAACCCATGTACGCAACGTATGCAACGCGTTATTAAATCTAAACGGTTGAATTTGTATGCCTAGAAACACACTTATCATACGCAATACTGTCACTGATAAGTGTGTTTCTAGGCATACAAATTCAACCGTTTAGATTTAATAACGCGTTGCATACGTTGCGTACGTGGGTTCAGTTTGTCCCTACCTTAAGTTAGATTATGAATTGCCAATCGTATTCTAACTAATCCAAGTCATTTTAAATTAAAAATGTCGTAAAAACGACATTAGGAAAATAACTGTATCTCATAAAATTATTAAAATTCCACTAGAATTGAGTAATTTATTTATTTTTTTAAAAGTTAAGCAAAAACCAAACTTTTTTTTATTCAAAACAGATTTGTCACATAATAAACAAATGAATAAACACATTTTGTTTTTTCGTTGGAGAGTGAGTGGAACTGGAGCACCAAGGATTCCGTACTCTCGCGAGGCGATTTCCGGCCACCGTAGGCGCGGGCATGAGGACGGCGAGTAATTGGCGACTCGCCGTGCGATCATAAACCATGCCCGGGTCGACGGCGCGTCTTGTTAAACGCGCGCCTCAAAGAGCTGTCAGCAATCTACGGTGCCCCCTTGAGAGGGCCAAAACCTGCCGGGGTCGCGGGACTGTCTCATCAGGAAACCGTGACCCTGGAAAGGGCTATTGAAGGACACCGTGGATTTTAGTAAGTACAAGTCTGACAGTCCCTCCCGCCCTGCCCTGGGTGGACTCATTTGAAGATTTCACAATGATAAAAAAAGGTTTTTACTCGCTTTGATGTTTTATCATTTGTTGTGAAACGATACAATTCTTGCCAACTAGATAGCTCCTGGCTGTGTCAGGGTCGCGAAACTGTCCAAACGTGTTGCCCTGAAACGTAAAGGGCTATTGGTGGATTTTCAGTACTTGTTTGACAGTCCATTCCGCTCCAAACGAGGTTCCCAGGACTCATTTGATGATATAATTATACATGTCGAATTGAGAACCTCCTCCTTTTTTTTCGTCGGTTAAAAAAAACAGTGCTCCGTAGTGACTATTATATCCTGATGGCTGATAAGTAACCCTCAAACACGATATACATAATAAAAAAGTTTTTTTTTTGCAAAAAACCAAAATTCTATTTCCTTAATGAATTTGATTAATATTCTCTACCTACTCTATTATTTTTGTGTTGTCATTTTGTCATATAAATCTTTTCGTCAATATTATTTGTGTAATCAACTATGCTAATATAATATAGCGGTATTTTGAAATTAATAATATAACGGGAAAATTTATGTGACACATTGCATTTTGTGAATTAATGAGAACTATATAAAATTTGACGAAGAAGAAGACAGAAGACATGTGACATCTACCAACCCGCACTGGGCCCTCGTGGTGGATTATGGCCCACTCCCTCTCACAGAGAGGAGGCCTGTGTCCCAGCAGTGGGAACATTATAGGCTGATGATGATGATGTAAAATTTAGTATTACAGTTTTTAGGGTTACGTACCCAAAGGGTAAAACGGTACAGTAAGACTCCTCTGTCCGTCTGTCACCAGGCTATATCTCATGAACCATGATAGTTAGACAGTTGAAATTTTCACAGATGATGTAGGCCACTAGGCGCTATAACAACAAATACTAAAAACAGTATAAAATAACTATTTAAGGGGCTCCCATACAATACAACAGACATGATTTTAATTTCCGTTTTCATGGATAAATGATACGGAATCTTTCGTGTGTGAGTTCGCCCCGCACCTGATCGGTTTTTATTACATAGAATAAAATACTATTTCTTTAGCAATAGTCATTTCACATTCCTTTTGCAACTGTATTGTTATTAGATTAAAGATCAAAGTCACTTTGACAGATCTGTTGTATGAAATTGTCTGGAAAATGAAAGAGCGCCACTATAAGTACGAAATAGCAACTTATTGAAAAGGGTATGCTTAGATGGTTTAGTCATGTTGAGAGGATGAGTGAAAGGCAACTAACAAAAGGAATTTATAAGTCAGAGGTGAGTAGAAACGCCGGGAGGGACGTCCTATGAAGACCTACACTGACCTTATTGGTGAAGTACTTCATAAAGGTCGTGTGTGTAGTACTAGCAATCGACGTGTGTGTATGACCAGTCACCAGATGTATGAATGTGGATGAGGTGAAAGGAGTATGTAATGATCGTAGCACGTGATGCTCTGTAGTTTCTGACTACCACCATGGGAAGAAGGCGTGAGTTTATGTATGTATGTTTCAAGCCACATTTTCACTATGGAGACATGTCGCGGAGACATTATCGCCCAACATTCACTTGGTATGTCTCTGCTCTGCAACTTTGCGGGACATTAGCCAGCACATTAGCCAGTTTCTACTAGAGTCAACTTACGACAAGTTGTGCGACCTGTAATGTCCCCCGCGATGTCGCCCGACGTCACGTGATGATTTTGTATCGAGCGACAGAGTCGCGGAACAAAATGTTCCCTAGTGAAAATGCGGCTTTAACGTCAAAGTCCCAGTTTACGTCACAAACACATGAAATCTCGTGACACAGCTTTTCTCGTGTCTGTAAAGCTGGGTACTCACTTAGGCAGTATTGCATGTAACGTATCAGATACTGTATCAACCTGCCAGTCGTACCCACTTGGGTACGAATCGTCCGAGCACACTGCGAGCCGCCTTTGTGTTTGTATGACCCGCCGAGTGATGGTATCACTGTGAACTTACAGCTAGCGGTTCGCAGCGGGCTCGTGCCTACGTACTCACTTGATACCGTATCTGATACGTTAAATGCAACACTGCTAAGTGAGTACCCAGCTTAAGGGCGCATAACCAGAAAGTTGGCAACGTCGCAATTAGCTGTCAAATATTTATAAGTGTTCGCGACGAAGCGTCATCATTAAAAAACCTAAGTGTTGCACAGACCCTGCACATCAACCTACCTCGATCTGTCAAATTCTTGCAATAGATTTTCAACCTTATTTATCGATATTCGCTTGGCAGGTTTGACGGATTCGTGTGGGTTGGTCTGCTGGTGTCTGTACATAGTGATAAATAACTAAGTGAGTTATATAGTTATGTGAAAATAGTGTATATAAAGTGTCTAAATAGAACCTAGCAGTTAAGAATTCGTTGTAAACCGTAAGTACAGTGCATTTTGTAGCTTCAATTGAGTGGGTTTATAGTCATAATATAGTTTTGTTTTTGATGTATCCAGGTAGCCTAGATTGAGACCTAGGCCTGGACCTAACTTTTAGAGTCATAATCCTTTCGAAAACTCACTTATTTGACGTTGTAAGATGTCCTGTACGCAATTTATTCCGTTAATAAAGATTATTTTTTCTTGTCTTTCATTATTCAGGCCCTAGACTCCTGAAATATATAGATGTATCGATATAAATGTTAGATCGCGTTAGGCTGTTAGCCAGGCTACCTAACGTGACCTAAGTCCATGGGATTACTGCTAAAACTCCTGAGATAATGGCCTTTGAAAATGAAATTTTAATTAAAATTTAAATAACTTTTTTCTTTAACTCGCTTTAACTTTTCAGTCGTTTCAGTTACAGTCAAAGACATTATGTCAGGAGATAGGTAATTTCATAAGGATTACAACGGTATGAAGCAACACGTAATCCATTGTTATTTAGATAAGAATATGCATTGTTAAATAGTCATAAGTTCGTAAAAATTGATAATAAATCAAGGAAGCGGTTTGCGGGCCTCGTTAAGGTAAAGTTCTGGGGTACGATAGTAACACGAAATTTTGGTCAAATCGTAGTCAACGGTACGGCACTATCTTCTCTCTCTCTCTCTCCTGAAGACTCGAGCAACCCGCTTCCTGAAAAGTTATGAAGAATTAGTCGTTTTATTTACTCCGTACCAAGAAACCTCGTACTACAGTCCCTGCTACACAAGACTTCGGGTTACAGCAGATATACCTGGAACCTATAGGTGCAGGACGTCAACGCGCTCCGGGCAAGCCTCAACCATAGTGTCCGAGCGATCACGTCCGTCCGGCACATCTGCTGGTCCATCCGAGCCGGATATCTGCTGGTCCTGTCGACCCGGATATTTTGAAGATTCCTGAAACCTGAAGACTTATCGTCACAACCGAAATCAAGCATGCCGACTACACGATCCCAGGGGAAGGCGCCTGAAGCATTCACAGTGGAAATGGGAGAACCTAAAGCTGCAGTCATCCGTCACGACGTGCCTCCACGATCACCGTCCACCACCACCGAGGGCAACGAGCAGCGGCTGCCCCCCCCACGCCCGCGGGGGGGTGAAGATTTTTCTGCGCCTACCCACATTGAAGATTCTGCGCCTACCCACATTGAAGATTCTGCGCGTGCCCACACTGAAGAACTTTCTACGCGTTCTACGCCTACCCACATTGAAGATTATGAAAATTTCAATCTACCCACCACAGCCAGATCCAGGAAGGGAACCAGATTTGATGGAGCAGCCTCAGATAGAACGATGAAGCCGTCGAATAGCCGTGCCGTACCGATGACTACCCGGGGTGACGCCCGTAACGAACATAGCCTACCGCCGCCGTCGACTACGAATAGGACGACGCGGTCAACAAGAAAAATTTTGAAAGCACGTGAAGACTTATTGAAGATTAAGTTGGAACTTGCACAGTTAGCACTTCAGAGGGCCGAAGAAGAATCGGACAACGAATATTTAGAAGATAGAAATTCAAACGACGAGTACGTGCGTTCCTGGCTCGAGGAGGCACCCGAACCTGAGCCGCCGAGGGAGGACAACGTCGCCGAAGGGGATATAGCGAACAATAGGCGCCGCGAACCGGTGCCCCCGACTGCGAACATCGACAATATAGTGGACCTCCAGACGCAAGTACCCTCATCGAATTTAAAAGTGAAAGAAGTGAACAATCGCATCGAGTCAACACCGAAGCCGAAAGAAGAAGACACCAAGGGGAATATGGAGCTTCGTCCGTTTATAACGGAGCTCACGTCCGCTATAGCGTCGCTCGCCGACAAGAAGACAGAACAATGGACATCGAACAACCCTTCGGCGTCAAAGGTCATCATGACACTACCGAACTTCAGCGGGGCGCATACAGAATGGCTGTCATTTCGAGCCATTTACGAAACAACTCGAAGATATTTCAACGACGTCGAGAATACAGCGAGACTCAGAAGAAGCCTGCATGGACGAGCACTCGAGACAGTCAGCTCGGAGCTCATCGGGCACGCCAGACCTGATGACATCATGAAGGAGTTGGAACTACAGTTCGGCCGACCAGACTCAATAGCTCAAGCCGAAACAGAACGACTGCGAGGACTACCACGCTGCGGCGAAGCACCTAAAGACATCTGCATGTTCGCGAGCCGGGTCAGAAGCGGTGTCGTCACTCTGCGCGCACTGAAGAAAGAACATTACCTCATCAACGCAGAACTGGTGCGCGCACTCACCGAGAAGATGCCGAACTCCCTGCGCGTACAGTGGTACAGAATCTACACCGAGAAGTACCAATCGCTGCCAGACCTGTCACTCTTCAGCGACTTCGTCACCGAGCAAGCCCGGTTCTGCAGCGCCTTCGCTCCACCCGAGAACATCGCCGCCACCGACGCTCCCTCAACCAGGCGCGTCGCGCAGAGAACTCATACAGCTGTTGAGAAACCGGTAAACAAATGCCGGCTCTGTGACAAGGAGGGTCACTATTCGTCTGACTGCAAGAAGTTCAAAGAAGCCTCAAGCGACAAGAGATGGGAGCTAGCGAAGAAACATAGCCTGTGCTTCCGCTGCCGAGAATTCGTCGTACCGGTCACACATGTCAAAAGAAGAGGTGTGACATCAAGGGGTGTACAGCCACGCACCATCAGCTTCTTCATTACGACAAGAAGCCTGCTGCAGAGGAAGTCGAGAAGCCCGCCGTCTCAACACAGAAGTCAGAGTCAAAAGAAACAGTGGCCAGTTCCCGAGCGACGTCGAGTCAAGCCTACTTGAAGATAGTACCGGTCCGGGTCATCGGACCGGCGGGAGAAGCCTCCACCTACGCACTCCTCGACGACGGGTCAACCGTTTCACTCATCGACGAAGACATCGCAAAGCAAATTGGCGCGGAGGGCCGCGTCGATCCGCTGAAGATAGGTGCGATCGGTAACACAACGATCGACACCCCTTGTTCAAGAAGAATCACCGTCACACTCGCAAGCCGGCTGCAGAATAGGGTGCCATTCAGAGCGCGCACCATACCTGAGCTTCATCTCACACCGCAGACAATCACCGAAGAAGATATCGCACACTGCGAGCACCTAGATGACCTCAAACAACAGCTGATCTACGACGCCGGCGCACCTAAGATTCTCATCGGCCAGGACAACTGGCACCTGCTGCTGGCCACCGAAATTCGAAGAGGACCCAAGCACCAGCCTATCGCGTCACTCACTCCGATGGGCTGGACTCTCCACGGCGCGCACACCAGAACACTGGGTCAGAAGGTGCACTATGTCAACAAACTCTCGACGACGGACGACGAAATCGAGCAACAGCTGCGTGAATTCTTCGCATTAGAATCATTAATCATCAATCCACGGCGCCCAGACTCTGATCCTGAGAAGAAGGCAGAAGACATACTGAATCGTCACACGAAACAATTAGAAGATGGCCACATAGAAACCGCTCTGCTGTGGAAAAATGAAAATATAGAAATGCCAGACAGCTACGGAACCGCAATGAAGAGGCTCATCTCAACAGAAAAGAAACTCGACAGCAATCCCACACTACGAGAAAAATATACAGAACAGATGGAGTCGCTTCTCAAGAAGGGATACGCTGAAAAAGCACCCAAGTCCAGCACACCGGGAAGAACCTGGTACCTACCCCACTTCGACGTCTACAACCCGATGAAGCCTGAGAAATTTCGAATAGTACACGACGCTGCCGCCAAGTCAAGAGGAATGTCACTCAACGACTATCTCCTTACGGGGCCAGACCTACTACAGTCGCTGCCGGGGGTCATGATGAGATTCCGCCGACACCGCATAGCTATCTCCGGAGACATAGCGGAGATGTTCATGCAAGTCAAAGTACGAAGAGAAGACAGAGACGCGCTTCGCTACCTGTGGCGAGGCGATAGACGTGAAGGAGCTCCGGACGAATATCGCATGACGTCCATCATATTCGGCGCAGCGAGCTCACCGTGCACCGCTATATTCGCGAAGAATTGGAACGCGAAGAGACACTACGTAGAGCACCCTGAGGCAGTCGAAGCAATCATAGAAAATCACTATATGGACGACTACCTCGATTGCTACAGGACAGTCGAAGAAGCAACGCGCATAGCAACAACAGTAAAAAACATACATCAACAGGCGCGTTTTGATATCAAGAAATGGGTGTCGAACAGCACAGAAGTCATAGAAAACATAGAACCGTCACAGGACCACACCGAAATTGTCAACATCGGCAACACAGAAAACATAGAGAAGATACTCGGCCTGATATGGAGACCGAGCACGGACGAGCTGGGTTTCAACCTTACCCTCGCTCGTCTACCGAGTGGCGTCCTAAAAAAGGCAGCGCCCACTAAAAGAGAGGCGCTAAAGATCGTCATGTCACTGTACGACCCGCTTGGCCTCGCTTCACCTGTCACAATTCGAGCCAAGCAAATTCTTCAAGAAGCATGGAGGCGAAGCATAGACTGGGATCAACAAATCGACGAAGACCTGGCGGCCCAATGGAGGAGCTGGATACTACAGCTCGAGAAGCTCAGGAATATCAACATACCCAGATGTTACCCGGGTTACAGTGACGCTGCAGTGCTTCAAGTGCACGTATTCACCGACGCTAGCGAGATGGCCTACGCAGCTGCAGTATACTGGCGAGCTACAGCACCGAGCGGCGAGACCTGCGTCAGCCTCGTCATGGCAAAGGCGAAGGTGGCACCACTCAAGCTGCATTCGATACCGCGCCTCGAGCTACAGGCCGCGGTCATGGGAACTCGCTTGGCCGCAGCTGTGATCCACGAGCACCGACTCAAGCCCGCTTCAACTACGTACTGGTCAGACAGTAAGACCGTACTCACCTGGATCAAGAGAGGGGCACGAGCGTACAAACCGTTCGTCGCTCACCGCATAGCTGCCATTGAAGAATACAGTAAAGTCGAGGACTGGCGATGGATACCCACGAAGCTAAACATCGCCGACGCAGCTACTCGTGACGTGCCGCACCACTTTGACTCAAAACATGAGTGGTATTGCGGCCCTAAGTTCCTGTATCAAGACCCAGCGACATGGCCGTCAGAGAAACCGCTAATCACAGAACAAACAGGAGAAGAAAGAACGCTCACCGCCGTCGAAGAATATACCGCTAAGCCGCGGCTCTCAGAAGCAATACCCGACCCAGTACGATTTTCGAAGTGGGAGCGATTATTACGCGCGACGGCGTACGTTCTACGCTTCATATCTCTTTGCCGTGGACCTTCAGAGAAGACGTTCTACAAGAGAACACGAAAAAACACAGAAAAGGATCCAGATTGGAGAAATAAGAAAAGAGAAATATTAACGCCTGTCAAAAAGTTGTCTGCAACAACTCGTCAACGCTCTACTACAAGAATTATAATAGAAACTACATTTATTCGCCAGGCCGAAAACATACTCGTACGCGTCATTCAAGAAGAGGCGTTTTCAAAGGAAATAGCGGACCTACGAAGCAATAAACAGTTAAGTCAAGATAGCCGGCTACGTTCTCTGCAAATAGAAGTCGTGGACAACGTCATACGATTAAGAAGTCGGATAGCAGCCTCCTGTGACATAGACGAAACTGTCAAGCGACCGCCGATAATACACGGAGATCATCGCATTACACAGTTATACATCGACTGGACCCACCGCAACCTGCAGCACAGTGGGACGGAGCTAACAATCAACGAGATACGTCAACATTACTGGGTCATCAAACTGAGACCGAGCGTGAAGACAGTGATTGCACGCTGTTTGCCGTGTCGCATTCGGAAAGCGCGGCCCAACGTGCCCTCCACAGGCGACCATCCGAGAACGCGCCTAGCTCATCATCAGAGGCCGTTCACATTCACCGGGCTCGACTACTTCGGTCCCCTGTCCGTCACCGTCGGTCGTCAGCATCAGAAGCGGTATGTGGCTCTGTTCACATGCCTCACGACAAGAGCCGTGCACCTTGAAATCGCCGCCAGCCTGAGCGCGGACTCCGCTATACTAGCGCTGCGCCGTTTCGCTGCTCGTCGAGGCTGCCCCACCGAGATCTACTCTGACAACGGGACCAACATGCACGGAGCTGACAAGGAGCTGCGAGACGCCTTCGCCGAGGAGGCCAGTCGACGGGGCATCGTGTGGCGCTTCATCACGCCGTCCGCGCCATTCATGGGGGGCGCCTGGGAGCGCCTCATTCGCTGCGTGAAGTCCGCGCTGTACACTGTACTCACAGAGAAACACCCACAAGAAGAAGTGTTGTCCACACTGCTGTGTGAGGCAGAGTACACAGTAAACAGCCGGCCCCTGACACACGTCTCAGTCGATAGCGAAGACGACGAGTCAATAACGCCGAACCACTTCCTACTCGGTGGTTCAGCTAGACTACCATCACCCGGCGTGTTCACCGAGCACGACATAGACAGTAAGAAGCTTTGGCGACGCTCACAGATACTCGCCGACATGTTTTGGCGTCGCTGGGTACGAGAATACCTGCCTGAACTTCAAAACCGGCGGGAGGCGCACGGACGGGGACCTATTCTGCAAGTCAACGACCCAGTCCTCATCGCAGACGGCCAGCTGCCTCGCAACACATGGCCGCGAGGCCGCGTTATCGCCGTGTTCCCCGGGGCCGACGGAGAAGTCCGGACAGCTGAGGTGCGCACTGCCGGCGGCACCCTAAAGCGTCCGGTGAAGAAGCTCGTCCCACTACCTAAGTAATCCAGAAGTCAAAGAGTCTGGGCGGCGGGCATCGCGGCGGAGGGCTGCACGGCAGCGGTCGTCGCTCACCGGGGTGATGCAGCGCCGCGCCGACGTCGCGCCGAGCCATCGCAGCGCTGCACGGCGGGAGAAATGTTCGCGACGAAGCGTCATCATTAAAAAACCTAAGTGTTGCACAGACCCTGCACATCAACCTACCTCGATCTGTCAAATTCTTGCAATAGATTTTCAACCTTATTTATCGATATTCGCTTGGCAGGTTTGACGGATTCGTGTGGGTTGGTCTGCTGGTGTCTGTACATAGTGATAAATAACTAAGTGAGTTATATAGTTATGTGAAAATAGTGTATATAAAGTGTCTAAATAGAACCTAGCAGTTAAGAATTCGTTGTAAACCGTAAGTACAGTGCATTTTGTAGCTTCAATTGAGTGGGTTTATAGTCATAATATAGTTTTGTTTTTGATGTATCCAGGTAGCCTAGATTGAGACCTAGGCCTGGACCTAACTTTTAGAGTCATAATCCTTTCGAAAACTCACTTATTTGACGTTGTAAGATGTCCTGTACGCAATTTATTCCGTTAATAAAGATTATTTTTTCTTGTCTTTCATTATTCAGGCCCTAGACTCCTGAAATATATAGATGTATCGATATAAATGTTAGATCGCGTTAGGCTGTTAGCCAGGCTACGTGCTAACGTGACCTAAGTCCATGGAATTACTGCTAAAACTCCTGAGATAATGGCCTTTGAAAATGAAATTTTAATTATAATTTAAATAACTTTTTTCTTTAACTCGCTTTAACTTTTCAGTCGTTTCAGTTACAGTCAAAGACATTATGTCAGGAGATAGGTAATTTCATAAGGATTACAACGGTATGAAGCAACACGTAATCCATTGTTATTTAGATAAGAATATGCATTGTTAAATAGTCATAAGTTCGTAAAAATTGATAATAAATCAAGGAAGCGGTTTGCGGGCCTCGTCAAGGTAAAGTTCTGGGGTACGATAGTAACACGAAATTTTGGTCAAATCGTAGTCAACGGTACGGCACTATCTTCTCTCTCTCTCTCTCCTGAAGACTCAAGCAACCCGCTTCCTGAAAAGTTATGAAGAATTAGTCGTTTTATTTACTCCGTACCAAGAAACCTCGTTCTACAGTCCCTGCTACACAAGACTTCGGGTTACAGCAGATATACCTGGAACCTATAGGTGCAGGACGTCAACGCGCTCCGGGCAAGCCTCAACCATAGTGTCCGAGCGATCACGTCCGTCCGGCACAATAAGTTATAATTAATTAGGTAAATTTACTGTATGGAAATAAGAAATATGGCTCTGTAGTGTACTAAATAATTGATTAGGGAATGCAATAATTAATATCGTAACAACGAATATATAGTTTTAGATGTAAAAAAAGTATTTGGAACCTTTCCAAATGCTCTTTTTTCTCCTGAAACGGTTACAACATCAAATTCAGTGTTTTAATTGAATTTCTATATCAATGTTCTAGTGCACTACAGAGCCATATTTCTTATTTCCATACAGTAACATTGCTAAATTAATTGAAACTTGTTAATATTTGACAATTATTTGCGACGTTGCCAACTTTCAGAATAAGCCCTCTTAACGTATCGAAACTTTAACCCACTACAGAAGTGCGTATCGTCTGTTAATTACGCAAAACCACAAAGTTGCCAAATATCCTGGCAATGAGAGAACTATTGATTATTTTCAATTACTCTTAAGTTTACAAGGTTAAAAAGCTTGTCCTCCTAATATATGGGACTTGAACATAATTTTAATTATCTATCTTTGGTTTAGTGGTTACGAAGTAAGGCGGCCCCATACTATGCATATATCTTGTGTTGTGGGTGCGTTTACAAACATATAAACTCGCATACACAAACACCTAGACCCAGAACAACTACGTATAGATCATACAAATATTTGCTTCCTGGAATCGAACCCACGATATACGGCGCAGCAGACCAATCACTCAGCCACTGCGCGAACCGTGCTCTCGAAAATTGGAACTGGGTCACTATCTCCGGAGGTTTACAGAAAAACAGATTTTATTTCTTTAAAATAATAGGATTATAGATTTATAGATGACGAAAATATATTTCACATACCCGACTCCGTCATCAGAAAGCGAAGTTATGTGCTTGCGCAAACGCACTCCAATTCTTCCAAAGTTTTATGTAAATTATTGAGATAAAGATGTATCTTCTTTACACTGTCGTTTAAAGTACTACATTAATATTTTAAAATGGACAGACTTGTGTGTATGGTTGGGTACAGAAGTGGTTTGACAATTTAAAGAAAGTCTGTGTGACTTTGACGTGCGCGAACTTACGAATATAGGGTGTATAAAAAGGCTACAACTTAAATACTCATCAGTAATTTTTCTTGTATACCAAAATGGATAAATGGTCACCAAATCTAAAACTCACTTTAGCAAGATTTCAGGGACACCCCGAAGTTTGGTTTGGTTAGGTTCCTTTAAACCTTGCATACAGAAACAGAAGACCCGCTAAGCGGGGCTTCGTCGACTCTGCTTCGGTCGATTTGTTTTATTATTACAGAAAATAGGTTAATTTCTACAATACTTTATAATACACATTTTTTTGAGCATTATCTATTCTGGCAGGTTTTGGTTTTTATAGTTTTAAAATACTGGTAAAACTTTTCTGGTAGGCGTCTAAACACAAGCCGTATAAAAATAAGGAACGGGTCTAGCAAAAACATAGGCAATCTGCCATGAATTAAAAAACCTCGACGCATAGATAGCTTAGGTATCGTTTTTTTACAAAGCCTCTCGCCACCCTATGTAGATATTTTTATTTGTGTCGTGGTTGTGTTTACAATCATGTGTATTCACACACAGAAACAACCGGGTCCCGATTCACCATGAACCTTTTTGAAAATGAAGGAACCAAAATCCACCCTGGATTTGGCGATAAAGCTTTTTCAATAAAGTTTGTAAATTCAAAATAGTTAATTGTCGTAACATAAAATTAAAGGAATAACATAAAACTTGTGTACTCATCAGTACATTTCTTTGCAAAGGTCACGTTTAAAAATATGCGTTCAATATTAATAAATAAACTCTCTGACTAAGAGTACAAGAGTAATATTCTACCAGAGACCTCACTTTGGAATGGTAACTTTTGAAACTATCCAAGCCATTTTCATCATAAAGAGGGAGGATTTGTTTTTTTGTATGTTTGTAATGATATAAACTCAAAAACTATAGTGCCGATTTCAAAAATCTTTTCATCATTAGAAAGCTACATTCACCTTGGGCAACATAGGCTATATTAACATAGCCACCCGTGCGAAGCCGGGACGGGCCGCTAGTCTAAATATAATCGAACATTAAGTTGTCGGAGTCCGTTGTCAAATAATTAAATTTTACTCTTCGATCAATAATAGTCCTAGATTCCCGATTAGCGCTTCAAAACGGCCCGAAAAATAACGCCACAAACGGTTTTGTGACGCTATTTCGAATCCTTATTGCTTAGACCAGTATCATTTTAGAATGAGTAGTTTTGTACTAATGACATTTTATCTTCAAGAAACATTTTTAAATTGTTTACGTTAAACCTTTCTCGGATGAAAGAACTTAAATAAACACATTTTGTAATGGTAATTAAACTGTATGTTTGAGTGTTAAGGTAAACTGAAGTTGTTAATACTATTGAACATTTTTTTATGAAATGTAAATGTTTACGTCTGTGCAATGTGGCCGCTTATGCGACTCATTTTTGTTCCTGACCCTTAATCTAGAGCTATTATTGATCGAAGATTTTACTAGTCGGTCCATCTTAGGCCTTCGTTTCGGGCTATATTGAAACCAAGAGCTCTACCCATTGTAAATGAACATAAAGCATACCATCTAGGTGTCGAAGGCAGCGCTGAAAATTCAATAGTGCGGGTGGAGCGTACGTTTTGAGGGACTGTCTTTAGCATAGATATATTATAGAAGGAGATATGGCGTGGAATTCAAAATGTATAGAAATCCGGTGAAGCCACAATTACCCCTCCATAACGCTAATATTGCGCACACAGTTCTGTCAAAACAATACTACGAACAAGTGCACACACGCGCCATCGATAACTCAGTCATTTAATTATAAACCTAATTCTTTACACTACAGCGTACTTTTTCCGTATAATTTACTCACACTAAAACAATTATCATTGTGTGTTGTCGCGACACGGGGGGTGGATACGACTCTCCCACTCAAATACAACGGACGCACCATGCGACATTACGGCTTGGTGAGGTATCGTTATGTCAGTTTTACATTGCTTGTCCAGTCACTCAGTGATAGACTGAGGTGGTTGTAAAAGAGCAATGTATTTAATGCAAAAACAATACAGTCGGAGTAATATAGGATAACAAGAATAAAGTAGTATATACAAGTCAATAGCTGAGCGAAACGCTCAACACCACGGCTTCACCGACACGCCCCCTTGCCACTTCTCCTATTTTTGATATTTCTGTGGTCTTTAGTATACATATTTCATCATCATCAGCATATTAATGTTCCCACTGCTGAGAAACAAGCTTACCTTTGAGAGGGAGTATACATATTTAGCCATTCGAAAAATACTCGCTGGCGCTACTATCTTGGCAAGACAATGTCTGTCGTGTCTACTAGTATATATATTTTCGAAAAAAAAAACTATTTTGAAAAAGCATGCAGTACATTATGTGTAATAATTATTTTGGTGATGTAGGTATACGCAAGATGAAGAGAGGTTACAAATACCGTATGTATCTTGAGCGCTGACCTTCACCTGTGCAGAAGCAAGTTATTAGGTCCCTTTGGTAGACTATGAATGAATGAGGAACGGGGGCGGGGAAAGTGTAGTGATTGGTCCGCGTAGCGTGCCGTAGCGCATCGCGTCATAGCCGCCACTCGGGATTTGTTGTTTTGTGCGTTTTATTTGTTTTATTGTGCGTTTCATTTGTCGATAAGTGTACGATGCGCAAAGCGATCCCCACTCTTACGCCGAGCGCTCAAGAACCGTGCCGGCATCTGTACAAATCACTAAGTATGAAGCTCGGTCTCTGTACAATTAACTACTCTTGTACACCAGTGACAAAACAACAATAGTATATTTTTTTAAGTAAAGGTCGCTGTTGAACAATGATAAATTATCTACAATGTATCTCTCTGATGATGCTCGTTTTATTATAGGTCGCAATGACATCGTCTGTGCCTGCTGTCGTGAGGTAACTTAGAGATGACAAAATGATATTCGATGGTGTTTTTGCACAATAGGGCCTGCCTCTTCAGTCTAGTGGTTACAAGAGTCCTCCCACCCAAGGCAGGGCGGGAGGGACTGTCAGACTTATATGTACTGACTAAAAGCCATAAGATCGCCCCGACGTTGCGCCTCCACGCGCCACTCATAGACGCTCTCGAGGGTCTTCGCCTCAAGATCCCAAGGCGGCAAGTAAAAGGTCCTAGGTTCGATTTCGTGGTTGTGCAGTATTATTAGGGTTTCTATCAGGTATATCTCAAGAGAGTTTTGCAAGCACGGAGTATATTCACCTGAACTATTATCCCTTTAACTGTCGGCATAACGCTCCTTCTTACTTTCTTCACACCCTCAAAACGAAGTGGAAAAGTTGTAGGTAAATAAAAACATATCCCTCGTAGAACTGATAACCGATGGGGGAGAAAAAGTTCTCGAGTGGCGACCACGGACCGGAAGACGCAGCGTAGGCAGGCCTCCCACTAGGTGGACCGACGACATCGTGAGGGTCGCGGGCAACCGATGGATGCAAGTGGCGAATTGTCTTTTGACGTGGGGGTCTAAGGGGGAGGCTTATGTTCAGCAGTGGGCGTCTTCCGGCTGATGATGAAGACGAATTTATTGTAATACGAGTATTATAAAGCTGTAGAGTTTGTGTTCAGAATCATACTCAAAACTCCAGCACCAAAGGCCAGGAAGTCGTTCCAGATCTGACGCCATTTTTGTCTATGCTTTTTCTCTTTATGTCAAACTTTTTCATGGAATACAAGATTTTTCAATCAGTACGACTTTAATTTAATTTCCTGAGTTAAACACTACCAAACATAATTTGGTCCTACAAGATCCGGATAAAAGTAACTGAAATAAAGAAAAGTCCAAGAAATATAAATTATATTGGAAAATACTGGCGTCTGGAGATTTGTGAGTATAGCGGCAAAACGGGTCACGGCGGCGGCGTCATCCAGAGAAGAGGATAATTTAATTGGATATTTGACCAGTGCAGCGTCCCTATTTCCGTGTATTTCTGTACCCATTACTCATAATCAGGTAGTGTTTAATCTATTTAAGGAATTGTAAAGGTTAGTAACTCATTATTACAAAAAAAACATTTGTACCCACACGTGCTCTTTGTCATTAGGATTTCTTGTCAAGTTAGCAAACTTTATTCTTTAATTTGCAGTCAATCTATTGTGTTAGAGATAATAAGTAGCAAACTAGGTTTTCAATCATTGTTAACCATTATTTAGAGAAGTTTCCTTGTTATCTTGCAAATTCTGCTTTAAGAAATCTTACTTAGTAGGTACCCACTATCTTATAAAACATCTTGTATTCTATTACATTATATCGATTATATCTCAATAATTGTTCTAAAGTTAAGTCTTAATTAAAGATACATTTCTGAGTTATTAAACTGGTAGTATATTGACACCGTTGTTTGTTGTATAAGAAGCAGATTGGTACATAAATAAGTCACACTCTTTGTGTAGTCACCAATATTGTGTTTTCTGTTTTCTTAATTAATATTTAAATATTATAACAATTAAAACATTAAATGAATGCTAATAATTCATTGTATCTAATAATTATCTAGTTCTTGTGAGTCTAATTTTAGTGCAATCCTAGGTTATTGTTGTAACTAATGAATGTACCTATTAACTATTTAATAATATTTATTTAATAGTATTAAAATATAAACTTGTAACATTTCAGATTGGTTACCTGCTTCCCTAAGAATGACTGATAAGGAGGAAAAGGAACTCATTAAAAAGCGAGCTAGTTTCAAAGGTCGATTAACAGTATTTTTTAATTACTTAGAAGATTTAAAGGGCTCATTAACACAAACCCAAATCAACGAACTGCAGTTACGCCTAGGTAAGATTGAACATGTTTATTCGCAATACGACGAGATTCAGTTAAGGTTGGAATGTATCGCGGACGATATAAATATACAGTTATCAGAACGTAGCGATTTTGAATCCACGTATTTTAAACTTATTGCGAGGACACAAGAAATACTCGCTAGGCAGAATGATATTGTCGAAGAAGACAAGATTTCTCGCGTTAGTAATAACAAGCTGGTTAAGTTGCCTACCATTCAACTGCCTAAGTTTAGTGGAACATACGAAAAATGGTTAGAGTTCCGCGATACGTTTTCAAGCCTAATACACTCAAATGACCAGATTGATGAAATTAATAAGTTCCATTACCTCCGAGCTTCTTTAGAGGGAACAGCTGCCATAGTAATACAATCTATTGAGTTTTCTGCTAATAACTACGCCATTGCATGGAAGTTACTCTGTGAAAGATTTGATAATAAGAGGCTTCTTATTCAAAACCATGTGGCAGCTCTATTCAAAATTGAAATAGCTAATAAGGAATCCTCAGATAACATTAAACTCATAATTGACACTTTAAATAAGAACCTGCGTGCATTAGAGTCCTTAGGTGAACCAGTCCAATTCTGGGATACATTGTTAATTTACATAATTACTCATAAATTAGATCCTAGGACCTACCGACAGTGGGAGGAAGAAAAGGGACATTTCGATCACAATAAAGCAATCACCTTAGAAATGTTTCTAAAATTCTTAAAAAATCGTGCAGACTTGCTTGAAACACTAGATTCTCGCAATCAATCTAACAATAATAAACCTATTAGGCACAAAGCTATGTTGTCTGTCAGTACTGAAACAGAGTCGCATAAAAACAACTCCAGTTCCTCAAAGAGTGCATGTCCCCATTGCAATAATCAACACACATTAAGCAATTGCCCAAAATTCCTCGGTCTCAATAATGAGAAGCGGCTTCAGCTGCTGCCTCAATTCAAGATTTGCTATAATTGTTTCCGGTCAGGGCATTATGCAAATCATTGCAAAGCAGTTGGTTGTAAGATTTGCAAAAGGAAGCATAATACATTGGTTCATGTAGCAGCTGATTCGCAGACATCCACACCTAATGCCTCCACTTCCAAAACTGAAACTGTGACGGCAGATATCAAGGTTGCTGACAGTAAAGCTAATAATAATAACGTAACACTATCTGCGTGTACATCCACCTACCTTAGAAATAAAGGTCAGGTTTTGTTGGCTACTGCATTAGTAAAAGTTTATGATGGGAATAACCAGGAACACCTTGCGAGAGCTATTCTGGACACTGGCAGTACCTCATGTATAATGACAGATAAGTTATGTAACTTGTTAAATTTGCCTACTGTTCAGGTAAATGAGTCTGTGCAAGGCATTAACAATAGTAAATCTAAAATTAATAAAATGTGTAATGTTTCTGTTAAGTCATTGAGTGAAAACTTTAATACCAATCTTTATTGTTTTATATTACCCTATATCACGGATGAAGTACCATCCCATAAATTATCAATAAATAAGTTTAATATTCCTAGCGATATTTCTTTAGCCGATCCTCATTTCCACACGCCATCAGCGGTGGATTTAATAATAGGGGCAGATGTTTTCTGGGATCTCTTGGGGCGGCAAAAAATTCATTTAGGTAGGGGTAAGCCGATACTGGTTGAATCTAGGCTAGGGTGGCTAGTGTCAGGCCCGTTGATTAATAGTCCTCAGTTATCGCGACCACCACCAGCTGTTAAAATTAACATGGCAAAATTAAATGTCAGTTCTTCACAAAATACCACATCTGAAGATGACATACAAAAACTTTTGTCGCGTTTTTGGGAACTTGAAGAAGTAGCCCATCAGTCATCTTCATATTCTGATGAAGAAGCTAAGTGTGAAG